>SJYV01013721.1:121494-302180 GCA_006410875.1 Neotragus pygmaeus
CGACAAAGGTCCGTCTAGTCAAAGCTATGATTTTTCCAGTAGTCATGTATGGATGTGAGAGTTGGACTATAAAGAAAGCTGAGTGCTGAAGAATTGATGCTTTTGAACTGTGGTGTTGGAGAAAACTCTTGAGGGTCTCTTGGGTTGCAAGGAGATCCAACCAATCCATCCTAAAGGAAATCAGTCTTGAATATTCATTGGAAGGACTGATGTTGAAGCTGAAACTCCAATACTTTGGTTACCTGATGCAAAGAACAGGCTCCTTGCAAAAGACTCTGAGTCTGGGAAAGATTGAAGGCAGGAGAAGAAGGGGACAACAGAGGATGAGACAGTTGCATGGCATCACAGACTCAATGGACATGAGTTTGAGCAAGCTGTGGGAGTTGGTGATGGACAGGGAAGCCTGGCATGCTGTAGTCCAAGGGGTTGCAAAGAGTCGGACACAACAGTGACTGAACTGAACTGAACTATCTGACACAGGACTTGTATCCTAGAAATAAAAGGAAGTCTTAAAACTCAATAATGCAGACAAAGATACAGAGCTATAGGAAGTCTCATTCTTTTCTAATAGGAATGCAAATGATACAACCACTTCAGAAGATAGTTTAGGAATCACTTACAAAATTATATATACTCTTACCATACAATCCTACAATTATGCTCCTTGGTATTTATCCAAAGGAGTTGAAAACTTATGTCCATACAAAAGCTTCACACCAATGTCTACAGCAGCTTTACTCATCATTGCCCAAGCTTGTAAGCAACCAAGATGTTTTTCAAGTAGGCAAATGGATAAATAAACTGATACATCCAGACAATGTACTATTATTCAACACCAAAAAGAAATGAGCTTTGAAGAGCTATTAAAATGAGCATTAAAAGAAATGGAAGAAATGTAAATGAAAGAAGTGAAAAGACATGGAAGAACTTTAAGTAAAAAAAAAAAAACAATCTGAAAAGTGTATAGACTGCATGATTTCAACTATAAGACATTTTAGAAAAGGCAAACTATAGAAATAGTAAAAATATTAGTGGTTTCCAGCGATTAGGGAAGAGGAAGGGATGAATAGATGGAGTAGAGAGCATTTTTGGGGCAGTGAAACTATTGCGTATGATACATAGTGGTATTCACAAGTCATTATACTTTTCCCAAATCTATGGAATATACAAACCAAGAGTGAACTCTAAATGTAAACTATGGACTTTGCCTGATAATTACACACTAGTGTAAGTTTAGCAATTGTATTATTCTTGTGTAAAATTTTAATAATCAGAGATGTTATGCATATTTGCAGGCAAGAGGTACATGGAAAATTTCTGTACCTCTTAATTTTTCTATGAACCTAAAACTGCTCTTAAAAAGAAGTCTGTTTTTAAAAACACATTAATATAAAAACAAACTAATTTGCATTTTCAGCAAAAACTTGAACAGATACTTCACCAAAGACAACATATGGATGGCAAGTGAGATTATGAAAATATGCTCAAAATCATCAGTCACTGGGGAAATGCAGATCAGATTAAAATAATGNTTTAAAAACACATTAATATAAAAACAAACTAATTTGCATTTTCAGCAAAAACTTGAACAGATACTTCACCAAAGACAACATATGGATGGCAAGTGAGATTATGAAAATATGCTCAAAATCATCAGTCACTGGGGAAATGCAGATCAGATTAAAATAATGAGATATACCACTACACATATTCTAGAATGATCAAACTTGAAAAATCTGACAATACCAAGTGATAGCAAAGACTGGAACAACTGAAATGATTATATATTGCTAATGAGAATGCAAAGTCTAGGTTCACTTTAGAAAACAGTTTAGCAGTTTCTTATAAAGCTAAACATACACAGACTCTATGACCTAGCCAACTTCCTCCTAGGTATTTACCCAAGAGAAATCAAATTACATATTTACACATAAAGTACATGAGNAGGCAGACACTTTAACCTCTGAGCCACCAGGGAACAAATAAATTTAGAGTAGTCACTATCTCTCACTCAAAAGGTCCAATAAGCATAATGTATCATTATACTGGATGGTATAATAGTCTGCAGAAAGGAAAGCAAATCAAGATTTCCACAAACTGAATTATGACATACAGCTGAAGAGTTGCTGTACCCCTAAGATAAGACAGTGAAGGTATATTGTTGGCCTTATCATTTGAAAACAATATGCTTCTGCTGGTCTTTATTAAAAAGTATGAAGAAAAAATATATTCTCTAGATAGCTGTGTTAATTTGCCCAAGCAATGAAACACATCTGGTACAGCAGCTGTGATTGGAGTCACCACCTAGTTAAACTGGTGATAATCCACTGTCATTCTTCAAAATCCACCTGTCTTCTGCACAGGTCAAGAAGTTGAGCTCATAGGATTTGATAGATATCACCAGGTGGCGCAATGGTAAAGAATTAGCCTGCTAATGCAGGAGATTCAAGAGACGCAGGTTTGATCCCTGGGTTGGGAAAATCCCCTGGAAATGACAAGCCACTCCAGAATTCTTGCCTGGAAAATTCCATGGATAGAGAAGCTACAGTCCATGGGTCCCAGAGAGTCAGACACATCTGAGTACACACATGTATGCACACATCGCCCCTGTTCCTTTCAAGTCCATATGATGGCACTAATCTCTGCAATTCCTCCAGGAATGCAGTATTGTTTTGGTTTTCTATGTTCCTAGGCATAGGCACTTCTTGTGGTTTCCATATGATTTTTCTATAATGATGGCCCTCATTACACAGGTCAAGGAATCAATATTGGGATTCTACCAACTGCTGATAGTGTTTGTTTCAATTATGCACTCCTGGGGAACAGTTATAGGATGAGTTTAGGGATCTAGTACGCTCATATTGACATAGATCTGAGATAAAACTAATTTGATCACCTGACATCTTTAAGCCACATACTTTGATGAATATATCAGAGTGTTGTTTGGGATATCATGGAGTTAGTGTCCGTTCCGAGTCAGTGTTCAGTGCCCCTGAAAGTTTTAATTATTTCCTTTTTCCCAGTGTACAGTTACCCTTGTAAAAGGTCATAAGTCCCTTTCAAGAAGACTGGGATAAAGGTTAACAGCTTGATTGTTAGCAGTGTACCAGAGTCCTTTCTCAAGAGAAACTATCATCCCTTCATTCAAAAGATTCTGGATCTGGAGATTCTCCTGGCTGTCCAGTGCTTAATAATCTGTGATTCCACTGCAGGGGGCATGGGTTCAAACCCTGGTTGGGGAAATAAGATTCCACATACTGGCTAGCAAAACAAACAATGGGAAAAATAAAAGCACCTCACAAATATTATTAATTNATTCTCCTGGCTGTCCAGTGCTTAATAATCTGTGATTCCACTGCAGGGGGCATGGGTTCAAACCCTGGTTGGGGAAATAAGATTCCACATACTGGCTAGCAAAACAAACAATGGGAAAAATAAAAGCACCTCACAAATATTATTAATTAAATCTGTGAATATTCAGCGTGATAAGGGCAGGGGAAAAAAGACTTTATAAAAAAGAGACATATTCTATATCTGTAAACTTGTTCAAGTCTGGGGTTAATTGTTTTTATTATTCAATTTTGACTTTTTTCAACTAACCTATAACTTAATGCTTTAATTGCTCACATAGGATACCCTACTTCTATATAGTCTGTCTTCAGCTTCCTCATGTTAATAATCTGCAGACAGACCTACAGCCGTCCTGTCTTTTGTTTTTTTTGCTACAAAGCTTTCTTCCACCTCTATCTTCTAAAATCTGCCAAAATGCAAGAGGTTGTGGCTTACTCCTTCACTTTAGCAAGCTTTGAATAAATAGTCTTTGCTTCTTCTCATTATTGGGCTCTTCACTCATTGCCATAGCACTCAATGATTGATTTTTGAATTAATTTATCAATTAATTCAACTATTGGGTGCCATATGTTGGCAGTATTGTTTGTTCCATTAAGTTTGAAGGATTGTTTTAAGAGGTGACATCTTGAGACAATATGGGACTGTGGAATGAACAAGGAATAGCTCAGAAGGCTTGAATTGCAGTATGCAGATATGGCCCATGGCATATCTCAGTTTGTCGCTGTGGTTCTTTGGCTCTATAGTTTTTGGCTTCATTCTAAGTGCAGCGAGAACATTAGAATGACCAGTCTTTAAGAATATTCCATCTCTGGGGTGGTGCCAACTCCAAATGTAACCACCCTTGATTTCCTAAATTAAGGTTTTCCTTCTTTCTCTCTCTCTCTCACAAGCATACACATTTTTTTCTAGTTTATCTACAGTAATTCACAATATATCAAAATAAGTATGTAATTAATAAATNGTGGTGCCAACTCCAAATGTAACCACCCTTGATTTCCTAAATTAAGGTTTTCCTTCTTTCTCTCTCTCTCTCACAAGCATACACATTTTTTTCTAGTTTATCTACAGTAATTCACAATATATCAAAATAAGTATTTAATTAATAAATTTTAAAACCTACAATTACTATCAATTAGAATTTAGAAACTGCTTGAATATGCATCCTTTTAATTAATTTGTTTGTTTGACCTCAAATGTCCCTTTCAACCCTACATCCCAAATTACACGATAAAGAATGTGTTCATAAATAACATGTGGATTGTTATCAAATGTTAGCTTGCCTTATGTGATTAATTTGTTCTTTTTTCACTGAGAAACTTGAAGCAAAGCATTTTTTATGTCTTTGCTTTAATGATTTTCTAATCTCTTGCCAAACAGCTCTGGTTTATTCTGAAATACCAAAATTCAACTTGGCTGGATCTATTTTCATATTGTTTAATTCTTCATATTTCTGAATTATAGAAATCTAAGTCAGAGTAAGATGGTCAGAAGATGCTTGTGACATAGGCCTGTGTTTTTAAAACATTGTGTAGGGCTGTCAATCCAAGAGAGTGTCTTTTGTAGTAAAAACACTACCAAGCCAGAGGCCAAAACTCTTGAGCTTGAGTTTTGTGTCTACTGCTTCTTGGCTGGCTGACCTTGAGTAAATCAATTTACATTTCTGAGTATCAGTATTCTAACAGAAAAAGATAAGATAAAGAATGACTTACAATAACTACCATTTTCCTTCAGAGCATTCCTTGAAGCTGATTTAAGATAAAATGGTACATGGAAGATGTAATTTTCTCCAAGTGATGCGAATGTTAAGTGGTTGTTTCATTATCATTTTAACACAAAAAAGGTAAATTAGATTATTTCTACCATCTTAGTGATAGGTTCACATTATTATATGAAACAATTCAATTGATGATGCAAAATTAGACATTTGAGTGAATTAGAAGACCTGATCTAGCAAAAACAAAGCTATCAAATTATATCCCAGGGCGAATTAATTGCAAATTTTTATCTATTACAAACTCCAGATGAAAGGTTAGTCAGCACTTACTAATAGAATATTGTGTTCTAGCCATGAAGTCCGTCATGATTTCACATTATAAACTTAGGAATGAAAAAAGCCTATTAAAGTTTCAATAATATTTAATGAAGAAAAGGCACATGAATCTAAAAACAGTTCATAAACAAGCAAACAAAAAAAGGATTAAATCAATAACTAAGGGCTGCACAATTTTTATATCAATGTTGCAAATTTAAAGGGGAGAGAACATGTATGAACACAGATAACAGAAGCAATTAGGAAGGTCTGAGGATGGATTTAATAGTTAAATACCTTCAATAGCCAACAAAAGCATGACTTTCATAATAAGAAACAATTTGCATGTTATGTCTGTGTCTATTTTCTTAGCAGCTATTATACACACACAATTAAGTATAATTTAACTGAAATTCAGAGTTGAGGAACTTTAACATTTTGGGGGGACAAACAGTGTATGAAATCTGAAACACAAAGTTGAATGATCCAATAGTAATCAAATGGAAGTAGAGAAAAAGATGAAAAAGAAGAATATATTTAATATTAAGAAAATATTTTCAATTTTATTTATTTTGTGGTTAAAAACTTTTTCTTTCTAAAACAGTGTTTGGATTTTTTTTTCAGTTTTTATTGCTTTCTAATAATTTGGTTGCATTTTTGCCTATATCAGAGACAGCAGCAACATAGCATAACTGACATTTATTGTGGATTTTCACACTTTTTAATCAGCTGTTTACCCGTATTTCAGTAAGTCGTTAACTATTATTCCTTTATCATATGATCTAAAAAGGATATACAATGTCATAAAATGTCAAGATATATTTATATTATATAGATATGTGTGTGTGTGTGAGCCATGAGCCATACCTCTTGAGTTTAAAACCAATTTTCCTATGTCAAATGACTTTGAGAATTTTGTGAGATACCTTGGACCACTAATATTCATGTGCTTATCCTGGCTCCTTTAAGAGATATGGAAAAAATGAGACATAAATAGGGTCTCCAGACTATAGCTCTTTTATTTCATGGCTCTCTAATTTTCCTAGCATAACTCACAAAACTCTTGGTAGATACAAATTATACATTTTCAGAAGGTGCACCAGTGTAGTTCAGTTTTTATCAGGACCAAGAGCACAGTTCCCTTCTTGTTTTCATTGTAAGCACACATCTTAGTTGCAGAAAATAAATACCTAAAAGAGTCAAAGAAAATAAGTTCTTTCTTTCCAGAATGAAAACTCAGCTTCTTTGGAACACAGATATGCCCACAGTAGGTAATTATTAATTTTTAATGATGTCAAAATAAGAGAGAAGATATTTTTGAATAAAAAGTCAGGAAATGTTTCTGTTTTTGAATTTTGTGGTTGCAATTTCAAAGTAAAAAAAAAAATCACATTACTATATAGAATATAGATAATCAACAAGGACCTACTTACTGTATAGCACAGAAAACTATACTCAATATTCTGTAACAACCTATACGGGAAAAGAATTTGAATAAGAATGAATATATGTACATGTATAATGAAATCATTTTGTTATAATCTGAAACTAGCATAACATTGAAACTCAACTCTACTCCAATATAAAATAAAGTTAAATTTAAAATGATAAAAACATAAAATAGCAATCTCCCAAAATATATTCATTCAGGTGTGAAATATACCATTCAAAGCCCAAGACTGAATTTATTTCATGTGAATTAATAAATAAAAGTGCTCTCAATTTATCTGCATCGTGGAAGACTATGGATCACTACTTTGTAAACAGACAAGTAGAGAACCGTCATCAATAGGCAGGATGCTTTTATGAAGTAATGCCATTTGTTATTCCTTTCTTGAAACATTTGATTGCTTTTGTAAAGCTGATATTTGAATGGTTTAAACCAATTTTCATAACAGACCACTTTTCTAGGTTTCAAATGAAATCTCTTCACCTATCTTGCAGCCATTAAATGGGTAGTAAATTAACAATTATCTGAACTGACCATGTCTGAATATAGAAATGTCCATTGCATGTAGACTGCTTTTGGGTGTGCCATCTCTCATAAACATGCCTATGAGAGTCCCTTGGACTTTATGCATGTATTCAGGTCCTTCCATTGTCAGAGTCTTGTCACAGAAAGATGAATTCTGCTCCATTCTTCACTCACCTAACTGAAATCTATAGTCTCACTTAGATATTATCAGCTCTAGATTTCAAAGTAATTGTTCCCTATTTGTTCTTGATTATAGAAATATTATAGATGGAAATGGAAACAATGCATTTTCACTCAGTTTCAAGGATTAGATGATTTCTTCCAGTCTCCATTGCCAAAGTATTTGTCAAAACTACAAATTTGTTGATAAAACATTGTTCTTATCATTCTCATCATGCAGTTTCTCCTTAGACCTGGATGAGTGACTGAATGAAAGTGTGAATGAACAAACACTGTACCTAACATGTGCCAAGTATTGTGCTAAGCACTTTCACGGGTTAGAACACTTTGTGATTTCAGGGATATTTTCTGTGTAAGAGTTGTTCACACAGTGTTAAGTGTTTGCCAGTGTGATCCATGTTGCAAAATCTTTGATTTTATATTTCATTTAAATTAAACAAGAAAATAAATGACATATATTATAATTTTTTACCCAAAGCTTATTTTATTATTTTTGAATATAAATTTATTTATTTTCATTGGAGGTTAATTACTTTACAATATTGTGTTGGTTTTGCCATACATCAACATGAATCTGCCACAGTACAGAAACACATCATTTAAAATGTAAGCCAAGAAATGGCTTACATTTTAAATGATGTGTTTCTGTACAATACTAACATCTATAGCTGTAGTTAATAACAAAGCATCTTGAAAAATGTCAAACAAATATTTGATTTCTGATGCAACTTTAACAAAAATGTCTAATTTAGAAATTTTAAAAATCTTATTTTTCTATTATAATTTTATATAATTAAAAGTAAATATTTTTTAGAAGAAAGACATAAATGTATCTCTCTTAAGATTTGGTTTCAGATAGTTGAATCCTTAACCAAACTATATTTCTGATCCTAGCCCTTCCATCTCTTTACTAGCTTACCTCCTACTCTTCCTGGAGTATAGCCCACTGAGTTTTCTTATACATGTTGCTTAAAGTGGGGCAACATTGTGGCAGCTGCTAATATCTTAGATTTAGGAAGTCATACAATTTTTATTCATCTGGTACTTATCTTTTTCCTTCTATGTTTTATAGCCTGTAAATTGAGTAAAGAGTAGATAGGGTATGAAACCTAGTAACGCTTAAAATGATTATTATATATGTTATGTGTTAGTCTCTTAGTTGTGTTCAAACTTTTTTCAAGCCCATGGACTGTAGCCTCTGCCATGGATTTCTTCAGGCAAGAATATAGTAGTGGATTAAATATGAATATTATATAACCATCTCTGTAATGTAGAGTAAATAGAGAGCAGTACAGCATAATGATTAAGCATGTGCCCTCTAGCACAAAGCCACTGGAGTTTAAATTTGAGTTCAGTCCCATCAGCCTCTTAACCCAGGATCAGATATTTTATACTAAATTTAATGAGATTAGAAAATAAGATCTTAAGAATAATAAATAATAATAGTAATAATATCAAAGGCATCATATTTATGCATTCATTTTTTCACTCAATATTTTCTTAAATTACCATTTAACTATTTCAGAGGGTCCATGTTCAAGTGTATTCTCACCATTAGTTGACCAGTGAACATCAAGCAGAGGCCAATATTTTTAAATGTATCAGAATTTGATCAAAAAATATTGTCTATTCTTGTCTCAATTTATAGGAAAAACAGAAAATTAAGGACTTGTTGAACTTCACCACATAGCTAAAATAATTGAAATCCAACTTCAAACATGTTTACATGACAATCCACTTTCCTCTAAAAAGAAATTACAAGTAAAGAAGACAGAAAGAGAAGAGAGAGAGAAAATTCTATACTCGCAAACACTTCTTGGATCTACTACTAGAAGATAAGGTTTATCAATCAAAATAAGTACTGAAGACACTTCCATTGTGTCCGACTCTTTGAGACCTATGGACTATAATCTGCCAGACTCCTCTGTCCGTGGAATTCTCTAGTCAAGAGTACTGCAGCAGGTTGCCATGTCCTCCTCCAGGGCATCTTTCCAACCCTTTGAATTCCCATCCCCGCATCTCTTATGTCTCCTTGCATTGCAGGCAGATTTTTTTTTTACCATCTGAGCAACCAGGGAAGCCCTATATGGAATAAACATACTTATATGCACTACAATGCTTTATATTTCAAATTTTAAATTAACTTAGGAACAATTAACATTTCTCTAACTGGCTTATCAACTTTTATGAATATCATTTGACACCCCTTAAATAATGAACTTATAGTTCTTTATACTGGAAATAGTATATATGTTGTGCTAAGTCACTTCAGTCGTGTCTGACTTTTTGTGACCCTATGGGATGTAGCCTGCCAGGTGCCTCTGTCCTTGGGGATTCTCCAGGCAAGAACACCGCCGTAGGTAGCCTTTCCCTTCTCCATGGGATCTTCCCAATCGAGGGATTGAACCCTGGTCTCCTGCATTGCAGGCAGATTCTTTACCAGCTGAGCCACAAAGGAAGCAAAGGTATACTGGAGTGGGTATCCTATCCCTTCTCCACCAGATCTTCCTGACCCAGGAATTGAAGTGGGTTCTCCTGCATTGCAGGAAGATTCTTCACAACTGAGCTATTTGGGAAGTCCCAATAGTATATATGTATGTATGTATATACCATATAGGGCCTTTCTGGTAGCTCAGATAGTGAAGAATTTGCCTGACATGTAGGACACCTGGATTTGATTCTTGGGTCAGGAAATCCCTTGGAGAAGGGAATGGCTACCCACTTCAGTATTCTTGCCTGGAGAATTCCATGAAAAGAGGAGCCTGCTGGGTTACAGTCCATGTAGTCGCAAAGAGTCAGACAGGACTGAGTAACTAACATTATCACTCCAGTTTCATATACTATGTACTCATATATGTACTCATTTTCATATCATATATATATATGCATTTTGCAGAAAAAGAACTATAGGAAAAAACCTAAATTCATATAATTGTAACATGAAACATCAATATATGCAAATTAATTTCACTCATTTTAAAAATTTGTTTTCAGCAAGTCTCACAAAATAAGAAGTCTCTACCACATGCTGTATGTAAGATAAATATTTAAAACATGATGAATTAAAAATAAAAGGAAAAAAAAACTTTTCAGGAAAATAGAAGCAAAGAGAGGAGAGCAAGGCTGATTTTAAACATAATAAAAGTTCAGCCCCAAAGCAGTAAATGTGGTAAAGAACACTTTCTATTAGAAAATCTACAGTACAAAGTGTAGCTACAATTTTTATATTTTCAAATATGCAATAACTTACTACCATTGTGAGTAAAAACTGTATGATAGGTAAGTAGACATCAAACCACATTAATTATAGAACACTTTAATATTACAATCTCATTACAAAAGAGTTCAGAAGAAAAATAAAACACAATGGAAGAGGTAGAGATCATATGGATATATTGCAAACTTTATATGTACTACTTACGTGCCCATGGTAGCATCACTAAATTTGATTATGTGTTATGTAACAAATAAAACATCAGGAATATGCACAACATATAAATATTACAAAGAACACTCCTGGACATAATGCAATAAAACTGAAAATTACTAATAAAAACAAAAGGACAAAAGCCCTCCACCTGGAAATTGAAATTTTTTCTAAACTGTCCTTGAGTTAAAGAGGAAATATGAACTTAAATAACAGAATTGACAAAAAAAAAACATAGTGGCAATAGAAATACTTCTTATTAGAGTCTACAAGATATAGCTAAAGCAGTGTGCTTGCATGTTTTTTGTCATGTACGACTCTTTTCATCGCTATGGACTATAGCTCACTAAGCTCTTCTGTCCATGGAATTCTCTAGGCAAGAATACTGAAGTGGGCTGCCATGCCCTCCTCTAATTAGCACTAAGCATTTTTATAAGAATAAATGAAGAATAAAAATAAATTACTTACATTTCCAGTTCAGGAAACTAGACAAAAAAATTAAATAAAAAAAATATACACAAAAATAAATGATGAGAGAAATGTAGAAATATATAAGATACACAGTATTTTTAAAGTGCAGGATGTTAATTAATTATACACATCTTCTCTGTGATAAAGTAATGAACAATCTACTTATTACACTGGTAAAGTAAAAAGAAGAAATTACAAATTGGCATCCAGTCCCAAGGTTTCATTGGAGAAAAAATATAAATATAAATATAATATAAACAGTGACAGATTTTATTTTATTGGGTTCCAAAATCACTGTGGACAGTGAACACAGCCATGAACCTAAAACACTCTTGCTCCTTGGAAGGAAAACAATGACAAACCTAGATAGCAAATTAAAAGGTAGAGGTATCACTTTGCCCACAAAGGTCTGTATAGTCAAAGCTATGATTTTTCCGTAGTCATGTACAGATGTGAGAGTTAGAACATAAAGAAGGATGAGCGCCAAAGAACTGATGCTTTCAAAATGTGGTGCTGGAGAATACTCTTGAGTACCTTAGACAGCAAGGGGAAGGAAATGGCAATCTACTCCAGTACTATTGCCTGGAAAATCCCATGGACAGAGGAGCCTAATAGGTTACAGTCCATGGGGTCACAAAGAGTCAGACACAACTGAGTGACTTCACACACACCTTAGACATCAAGGAGATCAAACCAGTCAATCCTGAAGGAAATCAACCCTTAATATTTCTAGGAAGGACTGATGCTAAAGCTGCAACTCTAATACTTTGGCCACCTGATGAGATGAGCTGACTCATTGGAAAAGATCTGGATGCTGGGAAAATTGAGGGTAGGGAGGAGAACAGGAAGACAGAGGTTAAGATGGTTGGATGTGATCACCAACTCAATAGATATGAGTTTGAACAAACTCCAGGAGATAGTGAAGAAGAGGGAAGCCTGGTGTACTGCAATCTATGGGGTTGCAAGGAGTCAGACACAACTTAGCAACTGAAAAACAGCAAATATACAAGGTAAGAAATGAGAAGAAACTAACAACAAAAGTAAAAGATATTTTTGAAAACCATAAGGAAAACTGACATACTTCTATGCAAAAATATCTGGAAAAAAAATGTATAATTGACAAGGTATATACAGATTTAGAAAATTGACCCCGTTAGAGTTGGTAAGTTTATACTAACCAATTTATATAATATATATATATATGTATATTTATATAAAAAGGAGTCTCCTTTGTTACAGAAAACACAAGCCCCAAATGAAGATGTCTACCAAACCTTCCACGACTAGATAGTATGCTATCTAGTATAATATATAGATACTAGTATATAGTTTATAGGTAGATAGATAGATAGTGTATATCTATAATATATAGACACCAGTATAAATTACTTCAGGGAATTGATAAAGAATGCATTTATTTATGTTCCAATACATATAGGAATGATAGTGTGGATACTGATGAAGTCAGTTACCAACATCAACAAAACAGAGAAGAAAAATCATCCAGTATGTGAGGCTGCACAAAACAGAACTTAAACTGTGACAATGAAGCTAACTATGTAGCAAGTAGACTCTTCTTACTTTTTCACAGAATATATGAATATAATTAATTAACATATTGTGTTTTTAAAATGCTATATATCTTGCAATTTATGTGTCCAGTAGGATTGAAAAAATACATAAATTATAATGAGGGACATTTCTCAGATTTGGACAAAAATATGTACAGATAAAAGAATGAAGGATGAGGTATCAGTATGAACTCATTGTTTTATATATATATATATNCATCAAGAGGCTTTTTAGCTCTTCTTCACTTTCTACCATAAGGGTGGTGTCATCTGCATATGTGAGGTTATTGATATTTCTCCTGGCAATCTTGATTCCAGCTTGTGCTTCTTCCAGCCCAGCATTTCTCATGATGTACTCTGCATATAAGTTAAATAAGCAGAGTGACAATATACAGCCTTGACGTACTCCTTTTCCTATTTGGAACCAGGCTGTTGTTCCATGTCCAGTTCTAACTGTTCCTTCCTGACCTGCATATACGTTTCTCAAGAGGCAGATCAGGTGGTCTGGTATTCCCATCTCTTTCAGAATTTTCCATTCAGGCATGATGTAAGTCACATCCTTAAAGATTATACAGGGGAGGTGACCAATAGATTTAAGAGGTTAGATATGGTAGACAGAATGCCTAAAGAACTATGGATGGAGGTTCATAACATTGCACAGAAAGCTGTAACCAAAATCATCCCAAAGAAAAAGAAATGCAAGAAGGCAAAGTAGTTGTCTGAGGAGGCTTCACAAATAGCTGAGGAAGGAAGAAAAGTGAAAGGCAAGGTAGAAAGGGAAAGATGTATCCAATTGAATGCAGAGTTCCAGAGAACAGAAAAGAGAGAGAAGATGACCTTTTTAAATGAACTATGTAAAGAAATAGAGGAAAATAATAGCATGGAAAAGACCAGAGATCTCTCCAAGAAAATTGTAGATATCAAAGGAACATCTCATGCCAGAACAAGCATGATATAGGACAGAAATGGTATGGACCTAACAGAAGCAGAAGACATTAAAAAGAGGTGGTGAGAATACATAGAACAATACAAAAAGGGTTTTAATGACCCAAATAACCACAATGGTGTGGTCACACACCTAGAGCCAGACATCCTGGAGTGTGACGTCAAATGGGCCTTGTGAAGCATACTATGAACAAAGTTATTGGAGGTAACAGAATTCTAGAACTATTTCAAATCCTAAAAGAGGATGCTGTGAAAGTGCTGCACTCAGTATGCCAGCAAATTTGGAAAACTCAGCAGTGGCCACAGGACTGGAAAAGGTCAGTTTTCATTCCAATCACAAAGAAGAACAATGCCAAAGAATATTCCAACTATTGTACAATTGTACTCATTTCACATGCTAGCAAGGTTATGCTGAAAATCTTTCAAGCTAGGCTTCAGCAGTACATAAACTAAGAACTTCCAGATATACAGGATGGGTTTCCAAGGGGCAGAGGAATCAGATATCAAATTTCCAACATTCATTGGATCATGGAGAAAGCAATGGGAATTCCAGAAAAACATCTACTTCTGCTTCATTTATGATGCTAAAGCCTTGGACTAGGTGAATTACAACAAACTGTGGAAAATTCTTTAAGAGATGGGAATACCAGACCGCCTTACCTGTCCCCTGATAAACCTGTATCCAGGTCAAGGAAGAGCAGTTAGAACTGAACGTAGAACAACTGGTTGAAAATTGGGAAAGTAGTATGACAAAGCTGCATATTGTCACCTGCTTATTCAACTCATATGCAGAGTGCGTGCTTGCATGCTCACGCATGCCTGACTCTTTGTGACCCCATGGACTATAGCCCACCAGGCTCTTCTGTCCACAAGAGTTTTCTGGCAAGAATACTGGAGTCAGTTGCCATTTCCTCCTCCAGGGGATCTTCCTGACCAAAAACCTGAACCCTTGTTTCCTGCATATCCTGCCTTGGCAGGCAGATTTTTTGCCACTGATTCAGCTGGTGATCCTATGTACAGAGTACATCATACAAAATGGCAGGCTGGATCAATTACAAGCTGGAATCAAGATTGCCAGGAGAAATGTCAAAAATCTCAAATATGCAGATATATTACTCTAATGGCAGAAAGTGAGGAACTAAAGAACCTCTTGATGAGAGTGAAAGAAGAGAATGAAAAAACTGTGTTGAAACTCCACATTCATAAACCTAAGATTATGGCATCTGGCCCCATCACTTTATGGCATGTAGAAGGGGAAAAAGTAGAAGCAATGACAGATTTTATTTTATTTTGGGGGGCTCCAAAATCACTGCAGATGGTGACTGCAGCCACGAAATTAAAAGACGCTTACTCCTTGAAAGGAAGGCTATGATAAACCTAGACAACATATTAAAAAGCAGAGACATCATTTTGCCAAAAAAGGTCCGTGTAATCAAACCTATGATTTTTCCAGTAGTCATGTACAGATCTGAGAGTTGTACTGTAAAGGTTGAGCACCAAAGAATTGATGCTTTCAAACTGTGGTGCTGAAGAAGACTCTTGAGAATCACTTGGATTTCTAGGAGATCAAACTAGTCTATCCTAAAGGAAATCAACCCTAAATATTCATTGGAAGGACTGATGCTGAAGCAGAAGCTCTAATACTTTGGTCACTTGATGCAAAGAACCAGCTCATTGTAAAAGACCCTGATGCTAGTAAAAATTGAAGGCAAAAGGAGAAGGGGGCATCAGAGGATGAGACGGTTAGAAAGCATTACTGACTGAATGGACATGAATTTGAGCAAACTCCAGGAGACAGAAGACAAGGAAGCCTGGTGTGCTATAATCCATGAGTTTACAAAGAGTCAGACAAGACTTAGCAACGAATAACAACTTCAGGTCATATAGATTTGTATCACAAAATACAAGTGCTTCAGCTGATTCTTGAAGAGAAAGGGGCTAAGAGGAGATCCAGTAAGGATGAGAATTATAGAAAAGAAAAATGCTTCAGACAATGGGAATGGAATTAACAAATGCCCTGAGGCATGAGAGAGCTTGGTTTGTTATTTGAGAAGTGTAGAAGAGTTGAGTGAGTGAAGTCGCTCAGTCGTGTCCTGTCCGACTCTTTGTGACCTGATGAACTGTAGCCCACCAGGCTCCTCCGTCCTTGAGATTCTCCAGGCAAGAATACTGGAGTGGGTTGCCATTTTCTTCTCCAGGGGAACTTCCCGACCCAGGGATCGAACCCAGGTCTCCCGCATTGCAGGCAGATGCTTTAACCTCTGGGCCACCAGAAGAGTTGGGTGTGGCTAGATCTGATTCTCCTTGTTGTAGGGCAGAAATCAACACAACATTGTAAAGCAATTATCCTCCAATTAAAATTTAAAAAAGAGAAGAGTGACTAGATTATAGAGCTCATGAGGGAATATAAAATATCAGAATCTGAAAAACTGTACATCCCACACTAAATTCCCCAAGTTTCACAGGCCTAAGAATCCCATCTTAGTAATAAAATTAAGTGACACTCCTCACCCTCACAGTTGTACCGTATTTAACATCTGATGATTTCACCTCTGTTACCAATGGAATATTCCTCAAAACCCAAATGCCAGTTGATAAATAAAATCTCCCTTGGTTATAAAATTACAAAAATAATTTAAGTTGGAAAAAAAAAATATATATATATATATATATGTGGATCAGCTGGTAAATAATCCGCTTGCAATGCAGAAGACCTGGGTTCAATCCCTGGGTTGGGAAGATCCCCTGGAGAAGGGAAAGGCTACCCACTCCAGTATTCTAGCCTAGAGAATTCTGTGGACTGTATAGCTCATGGGGTTGCAAAGAGTCAGACATGACTGACTCACTTTCACTCACGAAAGCAGTCTTCCATTTTTATCAAATTCTCTGTCTACTAAGGGACCAAATTCAGTTTAAGCCCCAGTGGTATTCTATCTTTTCCACAAAAGAGAGAGTGGGAAAAGATAAATTTCCAGACATGATTTTGCACACAAATGGCATAGGTTTCTAAAGGACGGTTTCCAACCTGTTAATAGTTTTCAATACACAGCAGCTGCAATCCATGAAAGAGATAAATATTCATGGCACAAAGCATTTATACGTATCAAATGTATATTCATGAACAAATGGCTTCCCCTGCCTTTAATAGTGTTTGCTGTGCAGTCAGTGAAGAGTGGACCAAGCTTCCCCCGGCTGCTACCGGGGAGTCTCTACTGCTGCATCTCCTGAATGTCAGTTCCGCCTTGGCTACAGACAGGACAATCGCCATGAAAAAGAACAAAAACTGTGCCTGGACTCACTCCTCACTCAGTCCAGATTGGATGGCAGCCCCTTCCTGCATCAGATATTAACAACAAACTCTATATGGCTGCCAACTTGTTTTTCAGGAAAAAGCTTTATATAGTCAAGCCTTGTGTGGCCATATGTGCATGGTAATATCCGTGGTTGTCCATCTTCTTTCAAATATGCTTTGTCACAGTACTACCCTCCCAATGGGCTTTACTCAGAATACTGGGAGAGAATTTGCATACCCTGAATAGCACTCTCAGGTGATCCTCGATGTCCAGTTGTCCTGCCCTCAATCAGAGCATTGTGTGCAGCGTGGATGCTAAAGATTGACAGTGCAAACTGTTTGACAAGAGTCTTTGTTATTCAGTAAGGTTTGGGGGATGGCATGTGCTTTTGAAAATTGGCATATTGTTTGATCAAAAAGTGCTGTTTGCTCCGTTAATTTCTCCAGGAGGCAGGCAAGAATAGAATCAAGTGAGCAAATGTGCCTTTTGTTGAATAAGAATAAGGCACTATCATAAGGTTTTAGGGCACTGAACAAAGCCTTCTAAAAATAAAAAATAATCATAATCATAAAATGAAAGAATTTAAATTGTATCATGCAGGCAAAGGAACCTGTCAGCTTTGCAGGCAGGTCTCCTTGCTCTGTCTCTCAACCCTTGGTCAGCTTCCAGTCCTCTTTTATAGGATCACAGGATAATAATTCCAACTCTGTCAAACATGCCAACTTTCCCCTTTCTATCTTAGCATTTGCTGTTGATCCACTCAAAGAGATGAACTTTTAGGACCGTTATGATAAACTGAAAATAGGATCTGATACCATTCCCTCCTACATATTTTTATAAGGATACCTAGTTGAATCTGAATTTTAATTTGCAAAGTTAAATTACATCCAATTCCTCTCAGTATTTTATACAATATATTACATCAGAATCCAAGTGATAACCTACTATGAAATGTGAAAAGATTTTAGCTGTTTGTGTTATGAGACTGAGACTACATATAATAGCCAGTGGGGAGGAAGCATCTTCATGAGTCTGTCAAAGATCCAAAAGCATCATGAATTATAGCTGGACTCAGCAAGGATGACATCATACCTCACTATAAATGATATGGTTCCAGTATTTAAAATATAGTTTCAGTGTTTAAAATAAAGCTAATTTTGCCTTGAATTGTATTAATGAAATAAAACCTTCCATAAGGAAACATCCCTG
Organism: Neotragus pygmaeus; assembly: GCA_006410875.1. Classification (NCBI taxonomy): domain Eukaryota; kingdom Metazoa; phylum Chordata; class Mammalia; order Artiodactyla; family Bovidae; genus Neotragus; species Neotragus pygmaeus. Next base: position 139,946 of record SJYV01013721.1, read on the forward strand.
AAATTTCTATAAATAAATAGGGAAGACTCTCTAAAGAATCCCTGAAGGTCTCCAGTTAATTCCCTAGCCTCTTCCCTCCTAATTATTACAATTCAGAACATGTTGTTTTCATCTTTTTCTCTGTCTCAATGAAGACCTTACTGTATATACTAGATTCCTCTGTGCCAACTTCTTACATCCTAAATAATGAAGAGCAGTCCATATTCTCATCTAATACCACACCATGATTGTTACTTTATCAGAAGTAATAATAATACAAAAGGCATAGGAACTGACCTCATCTAAGTTGCTTATTTGTTTGAATTATTTCTTCTATGCCTATCTTGTTCTTGGACTATTCTATTTGCTATAGACACAGAATTTCTCTCAAGATGTGTTAAGTCTAACAGGGAAACCAGATGAAGTATCCATGCAGTTAGAAGGCGGTGTTCTAAGTGCTCCAGTGGAAGAAGATGTTGTTGTTCAGTTGCTAAGTCATGTCAGACTCTTTGCGACCCCATGGTCTACAACAAACCAGGCTTCCCTGTCCTTCACTATATCCCATGAGGTCTTAGGATAAGGTAATTAATTAATCATGGCACTAACCACAACATTTCACAATGCTTCACAATCTTTGCCAGCCTAAGAACCGTCTTCAAAAACTTGACTATGGAAAATGACTTCTTCCCCTTGACAAACATTTTCAGAATTAAAAGGAGGGTCAGGAAGCAATGGAAACTAGGATGTGGAGAGAAATGTCACTAACTATAAGCCAATACCTGGAGAAGGCAATGGCACCCCACTCCAGTACTCTTGCCTGGAAAATCCCACGGACGGAGGAGCCTGGTAGGCTGCAGTTCATGGGGTCACTACGAGTCGGACTCGACGGAGCAACTTCACTTTTCACTTTCATGCATTGGAGGAGGAAATGGCAAGCCACTCCAGTGTTCTTTCCTGGAGAATCCCAGGGATGGGGGAGCCTGGTGGGCTGTCGTCTATGGGGTCGCACAGAGTCGGAAACGACTGAAGCGACTAAGCAGCAGCAGCAGCATAAGCCAACACCATGCCAAGCACTCTCTAATACTTCTTCAGCAATTCAAAATAACCTTTACAAGCAGGTATTCGTGGCTGGGAAAAAAAGAGGCAGTGGGGTTAAATATCATCCTTGAGGTCACAGCCATGAAAAGCCAGATGGAAAATTTAAACTAAGTCACATGTCCTTTCCACTACTGATGCTTGCCTCTGAAGACAGATGTGTCCTGACTCTCAAGCTGAAAGAGAGGATGAATTCACCTTTCTGTAGAAACTGAAAAGCAGCCTGATGTACATTTTCTACTCTAAATTCAGGATGATAGATCAAATACTAAAACAGAATAGAAAAAACATGAAACTTATTGAAAAGCTATTCATGTAACTCAAGGAGTTCACTGCCTCTGAGTCACCAGGAGAAGATCTGGATTTAGGCTCCATGTCCCCAGATCCTGGGAAAGACTGTTGTCCATTGCTCCCTGGAGCGATCACTATAGGGGAAGCCACTGAGTTGGAAAAGGAAGCTTCTCCAATCATTAGACCCAGCTTCCCACTCACTTTATAACTGTATTTGCAAAATCCCAAATATCACCCAAAGAGGATCCCTTTGTAAGTGTTGGTTCTGGACTGGAAGTCCAGGGGGCTGAGAGAGGCATCAGCTAAAGATTAAATGGGAGAGGTGAGCAGGGAAATAAATGGAAAGGAAAACACTGAAATGGGTAGCTTCTGTAATAGTTTCCGTGATTAGTTCAGGGTGATTACCTTACCCTAAAACATAATGGATTGCTACCCAACTATCAATAGGTTACGAAAATAACTGCTAACATTCTGAGTTATAAACATTTACTTCTTTTAGAACTTAACTCTTGTTAACAGGGAATTTACAAGCCTTTCATTTTGTACATACGTATATTTATGTATTTTGTATTTGGTAGATATATTATGCATGTTTGTATTTTACACATATACATTATATATAAATATATGTAAATACACATAAATAAATATGTAATATAAGCATATGCCTATATATTTATTTATAAAATTAGCTAACCCTCAGTTCAGTTCAGTCACACAGTCATGTCCAATTCTTTGCGACCCCATGGACTGCAGCATGCCAGGCTTCCTTTTCCAACACCAGTTCCCAGAACTTGCTCAAACTCATGTTCATTGAGTCGGTGGTGCCATCCAATCATCTCATCCTCTATCATCTCCTCCTCCTGCCTTCAATCTTTCCCAGCATCAGGGTCTTTTCAAATGAGTCGGGTGGCCAGAGTATTGGAGTTTCAGCCTAAGCATCAGTCCTTCCAATGAATATTCAGGACTGACTTCCTTTAGGATTGATTGGTTTGATCTCCTTGCAGTCCAAGGGACTCTCAAGAGTCTTCTCCAACGCCACAGTTCAAAAGCATCAGTTCTTCCGTGCTCAGCTTTCTTTACGGTCCAACTCTCATATCCATACATGACTACTGGAAAAACCATAGCCTTGACTAGACAGACCTTTGTTGGCAAAGTAATGTCTCTGCTTTTTAATATGCTGTCTAGGTTGGTCATAGCTTTTCTTCCAAGGAGCAAACATGTTTTAATTTCATGGCTACAGCCACCATCTGCAGTGATTTTGGAGCCCAAGAAAATAAAGTCTCTCACTATTTCTATTGTTTCCACATCTATTTGCCAAGAAATGATGGGACCAGATGCCGTGATCTTCATTTTTTGAATGTTGAGTTTTAAGCTATCTTTTTTACTCTCCTCTTTCACTTTCATCAAGAGGCTCTTTAGTTCCTCTTCACTTTCTGCCATAAGGGTGGTGTCATCTGCATATCTGAGATTATTGATATTTCTCCTGACAATCTTGATTCCAGCTTGTGCTTCATCCAGCCCAGTATTTTGTATGATGTATTCTGCATGTAAGTTAAATAAGCAGGGTGACAATATACAGCCTTGCCGTACTCTTTTCCCAATTTGGAACCAGTCTCTTGTTCCATGTCCATCCTAACTGTTGCTTCTTGACCTGCATACAGATTTCTCAGGAGACAGGTAAGGTGATCATCTCTTTAAGAATTTTCCACAGTTTGTTGTGATTTACACAGTCAAGGGCTTTGGCATAGTCAATAAAGCAGAAGTAGATGCTTTTCTAGAATTTTCTTTTTCTATGATCCAACAGATGTTGGCAATTTGATCTCTGGTTCCTCTGCTTTTTCTAAATCCAGCTTGGACATCTAGAAGTTCATGGTTCATGTACTGTTGGAGCCTGGCTTGGAGAATTTTGAGCATTGCTTTGCTAGTGTGTGACATGAGTGCAGTTGTGCTGTAGTTTGAGCATTCTTTGGCATTCCCCTTCTTTGGGATTCGAATGAAAACTGACCTTTTCCAGTCCTGCGTCCACTGCTGAGTTTTCCAAATTTGCTGGCATATTGAGTTCAACTTTTACAGCGTCATCTTTTAGGATTTGAAATAGCTCAACTGGAATTCCATCACTTCTACTAGCTTTGTTCATAGTGATGCCTCCCAAGGCCCACTTAACTATAGCCCACCAGGCTTCTCTGCCCATGGGATTCTCCAGGCAAACATATTGAAATGGGCAAGCATACTTACCATTTCCTACTCCAGGGGAGCTTCCTGACCTAGGGATCAAACCCAAGTCTCTTATGTCTCCTGCATTACCAGGCAGGTTCTTTCTCTTCAAGAAAATTAGAGATACTAAGGGAACATTTCATGCAAAGATGAGCACAATAAAAGACAGAAATGGTACAGACCTAACAGAAGTAGGAGAGATTAAGAAGCGGTGGCAAGCATACACAGAACTATATAGAAAAGATCTTCATGACCCAGATAACCACGATGGTATGACAACTGACCTAGAGTGAGACATGCTGGTATGTGAAGTCAAATGGACCTTAGGAATCATCACTCTGAACAAATCTAGTGGAGGTGATGGAATTCCAGTTGAGCTATTTCAAATCCTAAAAGATGATGCTGTAAAAGTGTTGAACTCAACATGCCAGCAAATTTGGAAAACTCAACAGTGGACGCAGGACTGGAAAGGGTCAGTTTTCATTCCAATGCCAAAGAAGGGCGATGCCAAAGAATGTTCAAACTACTGCACAATTGCACTTATCTCACACAATAGCAAAGTAATGCTCAAATTCTCCAAGCCAGGCTCCAACAGTACGTGAACCATGAACTTCCAGATGTCCAAGCTGGATTTAGAAAAGGCCAAGGAACCAGAGATCAAATTGTCAACATCCGTTGGATCAAAGAAAAAGAAGAGAATTTCAGAAAAACATCTACTTCTGCTTTATTGATTACACCAAAGCCTTTGACTATGTGGATCCAACAAACTATGGAAAATTCTTAAAGACATGACCACCTTACCTGCCTCCTGAGAAATCTGTATGCAGGTCAAGAAGCAACAGTTAGGACCGAACATGAAACAACAGACTAGTTCCAAATTGGGGAATGAGTACATCAAGGCTATATATTGTCACCCTGCTTCTTTAACTTACATGCAAAGTACATCATACCAGATGCCAGGCTGGATGAAAGATAAGCTGGAATAAAGATTGCCAGGAGAAATAGCAATAACCTCAGATTGCAGATGATGCCACCCTTAAGTGAAAAGGAACTAAATAGCCTCTTGATGAAAGAGAAAGAGAAGAGTAAAAAAGCTGGCTTAACTTCAACATTCAAAAAACAAAGATCGTGGCATCTGGTCCCATCACTTTTTGGCAAATAGATGTGGAAACAATAGAAATAGTGAGAGACTTTATTTTCTTGGGCTCCAAAATCACTGCAAATGGTGGCTGTAGCCATGAAATTAAAACATGTTTGCTCCTTGGAAGAAAAGCTATGACCAACCTAGACAGCATATTAAAAAACAGAAACATTACTTTGCCAACAAAGGTCTGTCTAGTCAAAGCTATGGTTTTTCCAGTAGTCATGTATGGATATGAGAGTTGGACCATAAAGAAAGCTGAGTACTGAAGAACTGATGCTTTTGAACCGTGGTGTTGGAGAAGACTCTTGAGAGTCCCTTGGACTGCAAGGAGATCAAACCAATCAATCCTAAAGGAAATCAGTCTTGAATATTCATTGAAAGGACTGATGTTGAAGCTGAAACTCCAATATTCTGGCCACCTTATGTGAAGAACTGACTTATTGGAAAAGACCCTGATGCTGGGAAAGACTGAAGGCAGGAGGAGAAGGGCACAACAGAGGATGAGATGATTGGATGACATCATCAACTCGATGAACATGAGTTTGAAGCAAGATCTGGGAGTTGGGGGTGGACAGGGAAGCCTGGAGTGCTGCAGTCCATGGGGTCACAAAGAGTCAGATATGACTGAGCTACTGAACTGAAATGACTGCCCTGGGAAGCTGATCACAATTCAAGTGCCAGAGATTCTTTCCAGGACAACCCTTAATGCCTCAGTGCAGAGGGAGCAAAGCTTTCACTTGCAGGGTATATTAGGTTTTTCAAAGAAACAGCACCAGTGGAATATATCAATATATAGAAAAGTGTATAGGTGTGTAGAGATTTGGCTCACTTGATTCAGTAGGCTGAAAAGTCCTGCAATTTGCTTTCTGCAAGCTGGAGGCCAAGGAAAGCCAGTCGTGTCATTCCCATCCAAACCCAAAGGCCTAAGAAGTGGAGCCACGGTGAAACCCCTGTCTGTGTCCCACAGCCCGAGAACCAAGAACACTAATGTCCAAGGGCATTAGACAGTGGCTGTCCTAGGTCAGGTAGAGAGCACATTTTCCCTTTCTCTGTCTTTTTGTTCTATTCAGGCCCTCAGTGGTTTGGATGATGCCTAACCACAGTGGTGAGGGTGATCTTCTCTACTCAGCCTACTGATTCACATGCTAATATCTTCCAGAAACACCCTCCAGAAGCACCTAAAGAAAATATCTTATTTTTTTTTAATATCAAGATATTCTTTAACTGTACTGACTGGAGAATTTTGTGAACAGTGGTCAGATCAGTATCAAGGAAAGCAAATAAGCTGATGTTTCATGCACTGCAGAGTTTAGAGGCCGATGTTTGCAGATGAAAATGAAGAGAAATCCCCCACAACTGAAGTGCTAAACGATGACTTAGAAATAATGTTGTGCCAGATATCTCAGCATCCTTTAGCCCAATCAAGTTGACACCTAAAATCTTTTATTTTTTAAATGTGAATTCTCACATGGGCTAGAAGTTGCCTGATCAACAGAATATGTACACACTCATTTCACATAACCAGTGGAATTACTCAGAGCTGTCGTCCTGAGCTCAGGATTCCTTCATGGTGAAAATTCATCTCAATAGGAACTGTAGGACTGTGATTCATCTCCATAGGAACAATGGATTATATTCATTGGAAAGACTGATCCTAAAGCTGAAGCTCAATACTTGGGCCACCTGATGCGAAGAGCCAACTCATTGGAAAAGACCTTGATGCTGGGGAAGATTGAGGGAAAGAGGAGAAGGGGGTGACAGGATGAGATGGTTGAATGGCATCAGAGACTCAATGAGCAGGAACTTGCACAAACTCTGAGAGATAGTGGAAGACAGGGAAGCCTGACCTGCTGCAGTCCATGGGGTCACAGAGAGTCTGACACAACTTAGCAACCGAACAACAAAATAGGAACTAACTGCCTTTGGTCACCTAGGCCCAAGCATAATCAATTTCTCATTGAAACATTCCTCTAGCTTGTAAGGATTCTGGGTTTACTGTGGACAGATGGTCTACAATCTGATTTTTGCTATGATAAAAAAAAGTGACATTTCTTGTTTCCACATCATAGAATAGAGCAGCAAGAACATTTATCCGCTTTTCCTATGTCTTAAAAGTCCATGCAAGTATAAAAACAAGCCAACATAGCCTAACACAATGACCAAAATCAGTATTAATTAATTGGTTTTAGTTAATGAATCCTATAGCTATGCCCTTGAGTAAAAAGGCATGACCAGCTAGGGGCAGCTAGGTTTTCCTTTGGAAAAAAAGCTTTCCTGGTGAAGGCTGGCATGGGTGTTTGTCCACAATGGATGTGACCATGACATTTTCAGAATTAGTGGCTACAGAGGCCTGGGCAGGGAGTCTGAAGTCAGTCTTCATGTCCAGTCCTGTCACTTCCCGTTTTGGAAACCCCATCATTCGAAAGACACAATAAGCAAGCAATCCTTCAGGTAGAGTCATGTCATGGTAAGAGGACCAGCTGGAGCAGGGAGCTCTGTTGTGAAATCTCATTCCCCTCCTGTTTCCAAATGGGGCTGGAATGCCCCACCTCGGAGGCAGGTCAGCAGCAGGTGTCAGAGCAAGGGTGTTGATACAACAATATTGGCACAGAAAAGCACTGTTTACTATACACATGACGGCTTTTGTACACTCAAGGTGAAACAAAATAAAAGCAGTTAGCTAGCCCATGTTATGGCCCTCTAAGAAATACAGAAAAATTCCCACTTCAACTATATAGCATATAGAATTCACAGTACATGAACCCAAGGGGACTACCGTTTAAGATTTAACACCCGCCCCTGGCCCTCCATTCCTAGGTGAGTACGTGCTTCCTTTATATTTCATTTACGTTTCAGCATTGGTAAACTCTACTTTCATTTATATAAATCCACACTTTACAACAGGATGTTATAGCAGTCTCAAAGGTTCTATTCACCATTATTTGAAATAGATTTATTCCCCTTCGATGACTCCAGCCAGAAAAAAATACTAGTGCTTTTTTCTTTTTTTTTTCCTTCATGAGGCAGGAGCCACTTTGGGGTCGATACAGCCACGTTATTCTCTAATGTATAAATTACACTTCTTTAGTCCTGGGGAGGAAAGTAGCTGGTATGTACATACAGGTCTCACCCTACCAGGGGCTCTTTCATGTGATTTCATGTATATCTCACTAAACCCCATGAGGTACGTCTTGTTACGGGTCTCATTTTAATAACGTTTAATAATTAAGAAATGAAAGCACAAGCAAAGTCACGTCCTCATCCAGCAAGTATTGTAGCTGGGGGTTCAGCTCTCCTGTTATGAAAACTAGTGCTCCATTCAGGACACCACACTGCCTTCTTCCATTATGTGTGTGTGTGCTGAGTCGCTTCAGTCGGGTCTGACTCTTTCTGAACCCGCGTCTCTTGCATCTTCTACACTGATGGGCGCATTCTTTACTGCTGAGCCACCAGGGAAGCCCTCTTCCATTATAATACCTGTCTTTACTTGTGCTTCTCACTCCCCCAGTCCCCCACATCATATAGGGTAAACCAGACTATGGATGTGGTGTTTTTAAAGGGCAGGGAGTGCCAAAGTAGAACCTAAGCCCCTAGATTAAAAAAAAAAAAAAAAAGGTAATAAAGTAGAGTTATTGGGAAACCTTGTAAAACAAGAAGGAGAGAGAGAGAGTCAGGGAGACAAGGGATGAAGAGGAGAGAAAAGGGAAAAACTTGAAATGCTGGAAAAACTTGAGAAACTTGAGGGCTGGTTTCAATTTATTTTGAAATGAAGGTCAATGAGACCAAATACCATTTCTTTTCTGATCTCTTGTAACTTCCTCACTGGTTGCGTTTTTTGTTATCTTAGTCTTGTACCTACTTGACGGGAGAAAAAAAAAGTCCTTTCAAAGATTAAAGAATTTTCCTGTGGCTTTGCTGAGCTGAGAAGCAATTGGAAATTGAATTAGGGGTATAGTGTGTCTGACATCTGGTGAAAGTGAAAGTGAAGTCGCTCAGTTGTGTCCGACTCTTTGCAACCCCATGGACTGTAGCCCACCAGGCTCCTCCGTCCATGGGATTTTCCAGGCAAGAGTACTGGAGTGGGTTGCCATTTTCTTCCCCGGGAGATCTTCCTGACCCAGGGATTGAACCTAGGTCTCCCACATTGTAGGCAGACGCTTTAGCGTCAGGGCCACCAAAAAATGAAGACATCTGGTGGAGGCACCTAAATGGAACAGCAGGTCACGACCATGGAAAGGGGCAGATTTGATCATCCCAAGACTTTGGGATAAGAAGAAAAGAGTTGCTCTATTTCTCCTTCAATAATATAATGAGTTAATTGACATTTTTTGAGTGTTTCCATGTTCCCGAAACTGTTGTAGGCATATGCTATCTTTTCACTTAATTATCACAGAATCCCACATGATATGTACTGTTATTATCCCCATTTTATAGAGAAAGAAACTGAGTCCCAGAGGAATAACTTGCCCACAATTATGTCAGCTTTTTTTTTTTTTTGTAGTCTCTTTTTTTCTCTTCTCACCTCCTATTTTTTCAACCATTTCTTGAAGGAGAAATAGGAATTCACTTACCTTCCTGTTACTCTTTAATCCAATAAAATTTCACTTTCATCCCTTCCACTTGCCCCCAACAATATACACAAAGGGACCTTTGAGAAGCATCACCTATGACCTCGACTTCCAACTCTAGTGATCTGTTTTTATTCCTCATCCTGTTTCACTTCTCTGAAGCATTTCATAATGTTGATACTCGTACTTCCTTTAAATGCACGGGAGCCTCTGCCTGACTTTGCTCCCGTTCCACTGGCCACTTGCTTTCAATGCTCTTTTCACATTTTTGGACAGTTTCTGGCTCTGTCCTTCGCCGCTTCTCTTCTAGTTACAAGTGGGTCCCAGTAAGACATAGAGGTGGGAACAGGAGGACATCAAAATCATCAGGGAGATTTTTTTAATTATTCATTCCCTCTTCCAAGATCCTGGGTGGTCTGATACATCCCACATTCTTTTGGGGAGTGGAGGCAGGGAGATGTATGTCACCCCTATGGAAATGCCAGTGAATTTAACCAAGTAGACATTTGGAAAAAAGAGCTCATCTTTCTTCCTTTTTTTTTTTTCCCCCAAAAGGTTACACCTCCCTCACTCCCACCTCCAGAATAGATACTACCAAGAATCATGTTTGCTTTCCTTTCCCTCAGTTTTAAGAATCTTTTACTTTGTGCATGTTGAAAATAATGAAAAGAGGGAAGTAGAGATGGAGAAGAGAAAGGAGAGCAATGGATGGCCCCGGCAGTGAGTTTCTGCAGAACAACATTAGGGTAAATATATAAAGGGAGCTGTAGCCCTGAAATCCACATCTGTTCATCACAGAGAAGTGGGCTGAGACATGTAATAAAGTTGGATCAGTCCAGGATGTTCTGGTATGGGAAGGGGCTGGGTTATGTCATCTGTTGAGATGAGAAAGGGATATTTGAAATTTCAGCCTTCGTGTGTACAAGCGATTCCCTCTCTTAATTCCCTTCACTTAAAAATAATGGTAAATCACCTACCCGACTAGTTGTGTATCAGTGAGCCTAGTGCATTAAATCGTCTTTATGAACAGTAAAACTACTCTTTATTGGGCCATGTAATTTGCTAAGAACTCTACGGGTATTATCTCACTTAATCTATCCAACAAGTCCATGAAGAATGTACAATAATTTTATTTCTTTTGCAAAGAAGTCAAGAATCTTGCCAGGCACATTTATCCAGAGAAAACTCTAATTTGAAAAGATGCATGCACCCCGGTGTTCATAGCAGCACTATTTACAACAGCCAATACATGGGAACAACTTAAACATCCATTGACAAAAGACTGGATAAAGAAAATATGATACATATATATACTCAGCCATATAAAATAATGAAATAATGCTACTTGTAATATGGGCGGACCTAGAGATCATACTAAGAGAGGGAAGTCTGACAAAGACAAATATTATGTCACTTATATCTGGAATCTGAAATATAATACAAATGAATTTATTTACAAAACAGAAATGGGCTCACTGACATAGAAAACAAACTTGTGGTTACCAAAGGTGAGTGGGGTAGGGATGGATAAAACCAGAAGTTTGAGATTAGCAGGTACGAGGTACTATATGTAAAACAGATAAACAACAAGGTCTGACTGTACAGCACAGGGAACTATATTCAGTATTGTTAATAATCTATAATGGGAAAGAATATGAAATATGTGTGTGTGTGTAACTGAATCTCTTTGCTGTACACCAGAAACAAACACAACATTGTAAATCAACTATATTTCGATTTAAAAAATAAAATAAGAATCTTGCCAGGGAAGAGTAAAACAAGGATTTGAACCGGGGTCAGTTCAGCCTGTTCACTTAAGCAAAGTTATTCCACATCTAAATATTATTACTCAATGTCATTTGTCACCCAGGAAATACAAATGAAACCCAGAGTGAGTCACTAGTACACACTCATCAGAATGGCTGAAATTAAGACAGGCAATACCAAGTGTTGGAAAGGATGTAGTGCAACTGTAACTCATAAATTGCTGATGTGCGTATAAAATGCCCTGAGCACTTTGGAAGAAGTTTGGCAGTTTCTAGCAAATTTAAATATACACTTGCCCTTTGACTCAGCAATCTCACTTCCATATGTTTATCCAAGAAAAGTACATGTACACATCAAGGTGGACATATTTAAGAATGTACACAGCGGCTTTTATTTCCAATAGCCCCAAACTGGAAACAGCCTCAGAAGAGATCATAGACCCAGGTAACTGCAATTTCAGCCTGATAAGACCCTGAGCAGAGAACTCAGTTTAACCCACAGAAACCTTGAGACAATAATCACGTGCTGTTTTAAGTCACCAAGCTGGGGGTTATTTGCAACGCAGCAATAGGAAATAAATATCCCTTCCTTCCCTACTCTTCTCAATGCTTCAGTCACTCTGAACTTTTCCTCCGTTTCTTATTGGCTGTGGTTTTGCAAGGAATGTGCACTTTGCCTCTTTACTCTTGTTGAACATCACCCACCCTTCAGCACCTGCATCAACTAGTCCTTTCCTGGAAGCCTTGACCGATTGTCCCAGGCAGACTTCATTCCTTTCTGTTCTGTACTCCACCACCCCTTGTAAGCTCTCTCTCTCTCTCTCTTTCTGTGTCTCCTCCCTGCTTCCCTCTCTCCCCTATCCCCCTCTGTTTCTCTCTTTCTCTCTCTCATATGCGATTTAACTGAGACCAAGAACTTACATTATTCACATTCATGACGCTTAGAACTAGGGCAGTGCTTAGAACATAGAAGCCATTTAGTACATTATTGTTGGGTTAATGCACCCATTATTTCCCATTCAAATGTTTCTAAAGTTTTTTTAGTTTAACAAATATTTATTTTGAAGGCCTCTCACAGCTGCCATGGACAATAAAAAGATTAGGGGGTCATGTTCCCTGTTTCAAGGAGGAGGCATAAGGTTTGCACACAAACAGTAATGATAAGAGGCAGAACATGATCTGTGTCACCTAAAGAACTGAATCTGCACTGCGAGGGTCTCACGGAGCGCGAGATGGGGTTCCGCAGGATGGAAGTGTTAGGTTCGCGGAAGCGAGCATATAGTCCATCTCCCAGCCTCATCTGTGCTTTAGGGAGCAACATTTCCATCATTATGAAACAGGTTGGAACAAGGAAGGGAAAAAAGGCTGCTCTTATCTCTCAGGTGTAATAGATGGCTGGTGAGTTCCGCTCTTCCCACCATCTGCTGCTCTTCCGGGCAGGCTGGAGCAGGACCGCTGTGAAAAGGCGTAGCGAAAGAGGCAGGTCACAGAGGGAGAGAGGGAGGGGTGTTGGGCAATGTCAGCTTTGTCTTAATACACTGTGGACAGCAGGGCCCTGAGAGCGACGTGGAGCCCCAGAGACGTGCAGGATGCAATATGCGGTGCGACTCGAGGGAGCGGGCTCAGCTGCTGCTGGTGTGAAACCCAAGAAAACGTCTGCGCAGCTGCTGATGTCAGCATCGCATCATGCGGCCTGCTTGCATTGTGAGTCAGACACCCACATCCTGTTGCCTTACAATCACATTCATTTTATTCTTTGAATGATGTAGTGAAGAGGATATGTATTTTTTCATTTTTTCCAATAGTCGTCTTATTTTTTAGCAGAAAGAAGATGCGGGTAAATTCTGCAGAAATCCACCAAATGTGGGCCAGGCTTATTTCCCCCATAAAGCTCCAAAGCCTGTGCCACATGCCAATTGGTAACTCAACAGGCTTAATCATTTGGTATCACTTAAGCACATTCTTCTTCCAAAAACTCTCCTCTAGTTACTTTGTACCATTCAAATAAACCTGCTGAGAATTACAAAGAACATCTGTAATATTAAAATCCACTTAAACTTTAAATGAATTAAAACATTTTGATCCAGTTGTTTCTCTGAGCTTACAAAATGTTGTGAATATAAAGTTGCCATTATGTTTGACTCAGCTCCATGTTTTTGAACCTTAGCCACTGAATTAACTAGGCTCAAACAGTTAGCAGATAATTGGATCAATGTAGATGCTCATAGTGAGCTCTTTATTTTGAATTGAACTTTTTTAGCTCTGGAGGGGAGGGGAGGATGGAAAAAGAAGTCAAGACTTATTGGAAATAAACCAAGACTGTACTAAAACTTATGCTGTTTTCTCTGGTTTGGGAGTATTTCCTCTGTTCAAACTTCATTGAATCACTTATGAGCTAAATTTGGTAGTACCCCAGTTACCTGGGGTGAGTGTCACAGAGAAGAATCTAGCTTGTCAGCCACCTCACTGGGGCACCTTCCAACACTTTCCCCAGTTTCTAATGCACTCATTATAGCGATGATGAAACATTTGCCAATGTCTTGGCAAAACATCTCCATGTTCAGAAGTAGAACAGCTCCAATGTTCTTGATTCTATTTTAGACTTGTACTAAAGTTATCTGCCCACCACAGTCTGACTTTTTTAAACCTCATCTGATTTTTTCGGACTTAGTTTGGTCAGCCATACTAATTTCATAGGATAGAGAGATAATATTTTCCAGAGTTGCAGTTAAATGTTAGTGACTATACTGTGTTGCTGCTGCTGCTAAGTCACTTCAGTCGTGTCCGACTCTGCATGACTCCATAGTCGTCAGCCCAACCAGGCTCTCTCTTCCCTGGGATTCTCCAGGCAAAAACACTGGAGTTGGGTGCCATAGCCTTCTCCGATACTGTGTTAAGCCATATATTTTCAAACACGGTGGTCTCATTTATGTTGGTAGATGCTTCTGAGGCTACCATTGGTTTTCTCACAAAATGGCACATGAAACACAGCTTATAAAAATATATTCTCATGATTTGGAAGGTATCAAGGAGTCCTTACAAAGTGTTCTACATTTTGCTTCTCTTTCTTCACTAGTTTTAACTTTTGTCAGTGAACCATAGACTGACTAAACTAAATTCCAGAGCCTCAAAGATCATTTGTGATGGGACACAGAACAAATAAAATGGATATTATGCAAACCAGATAATTCTTCACTTTCATAAATTAATCTCACACACAAAAAAATCATCATACTTTACTGTATAGTAACATCCCTTTTGGAAGTAGGTAGATCAACTGATAAATGAAAAACCATTTTTGATTTTCCAATGGAGGGATACTTTTTCACTCATCAAACATTTTAGGTTTGGAATTGATTTTTGTATAGCTGAGTTTGTTTTCTCATATCCCTCTGAGAGTTAATAAATAAAAATAATAACATTATGAACTGCAAACTTTATAAATCCAGTATGATTTAATAGACATAAGATCATTATGCTAAAATAGCATTAGATAGCTATTGTACTAAATCAGGTCAACTGTTTAAGAAAAGTAAGTCACCAAAGATTATTCTAATAGCAGGGACTTATTTAGGAATATCATACTTACTTTAAGCTCTTAAAATAAACTAGGATTTATTCAGTTTTCATACTTTAGATTGTTGTACTTACTTTCAGAGGAACATAATGTATAAAAGAGGTGTTTATTATATTTGTTTAAAAGATATGGTTAGAAATCAGAACAAATCTGAGTTAAAAACCAACTCCTCCACTTACCCAATCCAAGTTATTAATTACCTTTGAGTCTTAGTATCCTCATCTTAAAAAGATCACCAAATTTGTATCTTAAAGTTGTTTTTGAAAGGAAAAAAATAACATATTTTTGGATATAGAAGACCTATCATGGCACTTAGCATGTATATGTGTATATATACACATATACATATATAGAGAGAGATCATATGTGTTTGTATTTATTTTACATATGTGCTAACTGCAGACTAATTTATGAATATATTCCTAAGATAAACTGGAATGGATTTATTAAATACTAAATAAATAGTGGAGCCCATTTTATGCCAGTAAACCAGGGAATAAGAAGTATTGTCAAGCACTGGAGAAAATAAGATTCATTTGCTCTTAGCCACTGTGCCAACACCTTGAGAAAGCTCATGGAGCCTCTTCCTGTCCGCCTGGGTCCCCTGGCCTACAAAGACACACCAGGCAAACATACTCTGGCTCATCTCTCAGCCAATTCACCCAAACAGAGAGAGGAAGCATCCTACGTGTGTCAGGGTTCTCCAGAGAAACAGAACCAATAGGATGTGTATGAACAGAGAGGTTTTATTTTAAGGAATTGGCTCATGTGATTATGGAAGCTGCAAAACTGAACTCTGCAGGTAGACCAGCAAGCTGGAGAGCCAGGGGAAAGTCAAGTTGCAGTTCAAGTCAGTCCATCAAGGCCTTGAACTGACTGGATGAGGCCCGCTTACTTTATGGAAGGCAATCTGCTTTACTCAGTATCTACCGAATCAAATGTTCATCTCCTCTCAAAATACAGAAACATCTTCACAGAAAGAGCTGCAAAAATGTTTGACCAAATATCTGGATACTGCAGCCTTGTCAAGCTGACACATAAAATTAGCCATCACCCATTCCATGGACATCATCCTTAACAGTTAAGATTACAAGCTTCAGAGCTAGGTAGAAATGTGTACAAACTGAATCTTCAATTTATCAGCTCTGTGAAAATTCTGTGAATTTTCTAAACCTTATCTGTAAAACAGGAACTGAATGCCCACAGCAAAGGATTGTTAGAATTGTTGTAAGAAAAAAGTTAAATCATGATGCAAGTGATGTGTTTAGAATTATACCCAGCATACATTACACATTCAATAATGAGTAGCATCTTTTCCTGGTGAAGACAAAACAAGAAGTTTGGCTAAAAGGAGACAAGACCTGAAGATCTTCTGATGATTCTGTCTTACTTGGCTGCTGGACTAATCTCTAATTATAGTTCCTCTAAGTAATGTCTTTTTTGTTGTTGTTGTAAAAATAAAATAAATAAAACACTCCATTTCATATTTTGTAAAATGCACTTCCCACCCAATCTATCTTCCTGTACCTTTCCCTCATGTCTGTCTGCTCATTGCTATTCTCTTCTACATATTTTTGTTCCAGAGAATTGCTAGGTGTAGGTCAGTAGACGTCACAGGGATAACAAAGGTAAGGAAAACCTTTCTGCACTTCTCTCCTTGTAAACACAAAAAGTAATCATGCTTTCTTTATCAGTAAGGAGGCCAAACAAGTTAACCCTGCACTTGAACTTATTCCCCCCAAATAAAGTGTTGAGGTGGGAATGCTGATGAATGTATTCAAACAGAAATGTAATTGTGTCACTTTCGTTTCCTTACAATTAGACCCACCAGTATGCACACAAACACACAATCACAGTTCACACCAGTGTTACAGAATATCCTAGCAATGGCATGTTTTTACCCAAATGGAGAGTAGCAGTTTCGTTTGTGTGCTAATCCTCAAATTAACTTTGCAACAATCCATTCTCTATCCCAACCTACATCATCAGGAAGGTATGCTGCCACTGCTGCTAAGTCACTTCAGTTGTCTGACTCTGTTGCAACCCCATAGACAGCAGCCCACCAGGCTCCCCTGTCCCTGGGATTCTCCAGGCAAGAATACTGGAGTGGGTTGCCATTTCCTTCTCCAATGCATGAAAGTGAAGTCACTCAGTCGTGTCTGACTCTTAGCGACCTCATGGACTGCAGCNGGGGTTTCTCTCTAAGGAACCAGATGGTTGCCTTGGCTGGAAGAGTGAAAATAGGCAGAAAGATGAAAACCTCCATAGAAAACACTGAATACTGTTGTTACTGAACTGTCTATCACAGATGGCCAGGCATTCCTGAACTTTTAAAGTAGGTTAATCTGAAGAGGCAGTAGTTTGGGGAACAGGAAAGCGTTCAGGCCAGAATGTTCCATCTGCCACTTTGTATCTCCCTGGCTTTGGCCACATTTAACCTCTCTGAGCCTTAGCTTCAAATCTTATTTGTTCTACTGAAGGCTAACCTCATAAAAAAAAAAAAAAAACGTGGTATAACAGAAGAGAAGGAATACAAAGAGCTCACACAATTAGATAATCATCCTATCATTCCATGAATGTGATGACCAGCATAGGCACAGTCTCAAAAGACTTTCTGGTGGAGGAAGTGGTATCTGGGCTAAGTTATTAAGGATGAACAGTGGTTGAAGAAGGAATAGGTAGCTCATGGAGGAAAGAGGGTGAGCACAGAATGGACAAACGTATATACAAAAAAAAAAAAAAATTCCTTCTCAAGTATGAAAAAAGAGAGCCATTTATAAAGCAGGAAAACACTTCATGCCTGAACATGTGAAGAAATAAAGAAACTGGGGGAAAAAATTGCTTTAAAAGGAAAGAAAGAAAAGGAACTGGCAATCCCAAATAAATTCCTTTGACACTAAGGAAAGCCTTTTCTTTCTTTACATTCTGCTTCTGCTTTTGTGATTTATTTGCAGCTACTCAAGGCCACTTAGCAGCTGTGTTCATAGAAACTCCTTTCTGGTGGGACAGGTTGCACCAGTGAATTTCTGATAACAGGCAGGCTCGGCTCTTTCAGAGCCCAGTAGCATCAGCCCCTCCCCCCTCCCCCCCCAACAGCTTCTCACTGCCTTGCCTGTGTGATCCCGTTTCACCTGCACTGTGAATCCCTCTCCCATTGCTCTCAAAATGAAGGCTGAACAATGTTTGACCCCTCTCTCTTATGGCCAGCGCAGATTATTGAGCAAGAAGCTTCTCTTGGATTCCTTTAGATTTCAATGATAATCAGAAACTACACCCTCGCTATTCACCTCCTTCAGACTCCAGATATCTCATGAGGCTTCATTGAGTTTTTGGTGTCTAGACATGTATTATTTGGAACCACAGGGTCCCTGGGTAATGTTCAGAGACTAGCAACTCACTGACTGACCCCTAAAGAGACTCCATGTGAGTCATTGACCCATTTCCCACAGGAAATGTTTTTCTGGACGCAAAGAATGACAAAGAGCTGTCCCACTTGGTGATCTCAATTTATTTTTTAATTAACAATAACAACAAACCAAACCAAACTGAAAAACACTAACTCATTTCTGACACTATTTGCTATTGATTATTTGTGACACTTAAGCAATCACCTTTAAACTGAGACTTCTTGAGGATGTTAAATTAAAAGGAAGATATTCATATTCTCTCCAGGATTGTTGGTGGATAGGGAGTGGTGGAGAGAGATGGTCTGTATTCATCCTCAGAGCTCTCGTTACTCTCCTCCCTGCCACTTCTGCCATCCAGAAGCAGGAGAGACAGATCAGCATCACATTCACATGTGGGGAAGGAACTTGGGCCACTGGCAAATGTCAGTAAACTTCAGTCTGCAGGCCAAACCCAGTCCATTCCTTGTTTTTTGCGGGAGTTTTTTTTTTTTTTTTTTAATTGTTACAGGACTCTATCTGCTTTACAATGTTGTGTTAGTTACTACTGTAAAGCAAAGTGAATCATCATACTTACGCATACACCCCCTCTTTTTTGGATTTCCTTCCTATTTAGGACACTACAGGGCATTGAATAGTGCCCTGTACTACACAGTACATTCTCATTTGTTGCATATTTTATATACAGTATCCATATGTATATGTGCTAATCTCAATCCCACCCACCCCTCCTTTCACCCATGATATCCATACATTTAATTCTCTAGGTCTGTGTCTCTATTTCTGCTTTGGAAATAGAATTGTCTCTATCAGTTTTTTTTTGGTTTTGGTTTTGTTTTTCAGATTACACATATATGCATTGATATATAGGATTTGTTTTTCTCTTTCTGATTTACTTCATTCTAAATGACAGTCTCCAGGTCTGTCCACATGTCTACAGATGACTCAGTTTCTTGTGGCTGAGGAATGTTCCATCTTGCATATGCACCGCGCTTCTTTACCCGTTCCTCTATTGTTCAGCTTGTTTCCATATCCTGACCATTGTACGCAGCGCTACAGTGGACATGGTGGTTGGTACATGTGTCTTTCTGAATTATGGTTTTCTCCGGGGTATGTCCAGGAGTGGGATTTCTGGGTCACACAGTAATTCAATTTTTAGATTTTTAAGGAACTTCCACATTGTTCTCCACAGTGGTTGTATCAATTTTCATTCCTACCAACAGGGCAACAGGGTTCCTTTTTCTCCACACCCTCTCTAGCATTGATTGTTTGTAGACTTTGTAATGACGGCCATTCTGATCAATGTGAGGTGATATCTCATTGTAGCTTTGATTTGTATTTTCTGTCACTTTTTTTTATACATAAATACATCATCCCTTGGTGTTTACTAGGAATTGGTTCCACAATGCCCTGAAAGATACCAAAACCCGTGAATGCGCAAGTGCCTTACATAAAATGGGAGGATGCAGGCATACCTCGCTTTGTCGTGCTTCTCCTATTGCACTTTGAAGATATCACAGTTTCTACAAATTGAAGGTTTGTGGCAACCCTGCATCAAGCAAGTCTATCTGCACCATTTCCCCCACAACTTTGTTCACTGCACGTCTTTCCATCACAGTCTGACTTCATTCATTTGTTCAGTCTCTCAGTCGTGTCTGACTCTTTGCGGCCCCATGAATTGCAGCACACCCGGCTTCTCTGTCCTTCACCATCTCCAAGTTAGCTCAGACTCGGATCCACTGAATCAGTGATACCCTTCAGCCATCTCATCCCCTGTCATTTCCTTCTCCTCTTGTCTTCAATCTTTCCCAGGATCAGGGTCTTCTCCAATGATTCAGTTTTTACCATCAGGTGGCCAAAGTATTGGAGCTTCAGCTTCAGCATCAGTCTTTCTAATGAATATTCAGGGTTGATTTCCTTTAGGATTGACTGGTTTGCTCTCCTTGCAGTCCAAGAGACTCTCAAGAGTCTTCACCTGCACCATAGTTCAAAATCACTATTAATTCTTCAGCGCAAAACCATCTTTGTGGTTCTCACATCCATACATGGACTAGGAGAAAAAACGCAGCTTTGACTATACAAACCTTTATCAGGAAAGTGCTTTTTCATACATTGCCTAGGTTTGTCACAGCTTTTCTTCCCAGGAGAAAACATCTTCTAATTTTATGGCTGTAGTCACTGTCCACGGTGATTTTGGGAGCCCAAGAAAATAAAGTCTCTCACTGTTTCCATTGTTTCCCCGTCTGTTTGTCATGAAACGATGAGACGAGATGCCATGATCTTAGTTTTCTGAATGTTGAGTTTTAAACCAATTTTTTCACTCTCCTCTTTCACTTTAATCAAGAGGCTCTTTCATTCCTCTTCACTGTCTGCCATAAGGGTGGTATCATCTGGCAGTATTGTAGAGTGGTATCTAAGGTTATTGCTCTTTCTCCCAGCAATCTTGATCTCAGCTTGTGCTTCATCCAGCCTAGCTCTTTGCATGATGCACTCTGCATGTAAGTTAAATAAGCAGGGTGACAGTATACCACCTTGACATACTCCTTTCTCAATTTTTAACCAGTCCATTTTTCCCTGTCTGATTGTCACTATTGCTTCTTGACCTGTTTACAGGTTTCTCAGAAGCCAAGTAAGGTGGCATCATTTTCCCATCTCTTTAAGAATTTTCCACAGTTCGTTGTAATCCACATAGTCAAAGGTTTTAGTATAGCCAATGAAACAGAAGTAGATGTTTTTATGGAATTCCCTTTCTTTTTCTATGATCCAACAGATGTTGGCAATTTTATCTCTGGTTCCTCTGTCTTTTCTAAATCCAACTTGTACATGTCAAAGCCTAGCTTGAAGGATTTTGAGCATTATCTTGCTAGGATATGAAATGATTGCAATTATGCATTAGTTTAAACATTCTTTGACATTGCCCTTCTTTGGGATTGGAATGAAAATGACCTTTTCCAGTCCTGTGGCCACTGCTGAATTTTCTAAATTTCCTGGCATATTGAGTGTAGCATTTTAACAGTGTCATAATTTAGGATTTGAAATAATTCAGCTGGAATTCAGTCTCCTCCACTAGCTTTGTGCATAGTGATGCTTCCTAAGCTCACTTGACTTCACACTCCAGGATGTCTGGCTGTAGGTGATTGATCACACCAGTGTGGTTATCCAGGTCATTAAGATCTTTTTTTTTACAGTTCTTCCATGTATTCCTGCCACCTCTTTTTGATATCTTCTGCCTCTGGTCCACACCATTTCTGTTCTTAATTGTGCCCATCTTTGCATGAAATGTTCCCTTTGTATCTCTAATTTTCTCAGTTTTGTGTAACTTAATGAAACTATGAACCATGCTGTGTAGGGTCACCCAAGATGGACAGCTCGTGGTGGAAAGTTCTGACAAAACATGGTCCACTGGAGAAGGGAACGGAAAAACATTTCAGCATTTGTGCCTTGAGAATCCCATGAACAGTATGAAAAAGAAAGAAGATATGACACTGAAAGATGAACCTCCCAGGTCAATAGGTATTCAATATGCTACTGGAGAAGAGTGGGGAAATAACTCCAGAAGGGATAAAGAGACTGAACCATAGAGGAAACATCAGCCAATGGTGGATGTGTCTGGTGGTGAAAGTAAAGTCTAATGCTGTAAAGAACATTATTCCATAGGAACCTGGAATATTAGGTCTATGAATCAAGATAAACTGGACATGGTCAAGAGGAGATGGCAAGAGTGAACATCGACATTTTAGAAATCAGTGAACTAAAATGGACAGGAATGGGTAAATTTAATTCAGATGACCATTTTACCTTCTACTGTGAGTAAGAATCACTTAGAAAAAATGGACTAGCCCTCATAATCAACAAAAGAATCTGAAATGTAGTACTTGGATGCAATCTCAAAAACAACAGAATGATCTCGGTTCATTTTCAAGGCAAACCATTCAATATCACAGTAATCAGTCTATGCCCCAATCACTAATGATGAATAAAGTGAAGTTGAATGATTCTATGAAGACCTACATGACCTTCTAGAACTAACACCAAAAAAAGGTTTCCTTTTCATTATCAGGGGCTGGAATGCAAAAGGAGGAAGTCAAGAGATACCTGGAATAACAGGCAAGCTTGGTCTTGGAGTACAAAATGAGGCAGGGCAAAGGCTAGCAGAGTTGTGCCAAGAGAATGCACTGGTCATAGCAAATACACTTCCAAGAGACTACTACACAAGAGATTACTCTACACATGGATATCACCAGATGGTCAATACTAAAATCAGATTGATTATATTATTTGTAGCCAAAGATGTGGAGAAGCTATATACAGTCAGCAAAAACAAGACCCGGAGCTGGCTGTGGCTCAGATTATGAACTCATTACCAAATTCAGACTTAAATTGAAAAAAGTAGGGAAAACCACTAAGCCATTCAGGTATGACCTAAATCAAATCCCTTATCACTGTACAGTGGAAGTGACCAATAGATTCAAGGGCTTAGACCTGGTAGACAGAATGCCAGAAGAACTATGGATGAAGGTTTGTAACACTGTACAGGAGGTGGTGATCAAAGCCATCCCCAAGAAAAAAAAATGCAAAAAGACAAAATGGCTGTCTGGGGAGGACTTACAAATACCTGAAAAAAAAAGAAGAGATGTGAAAGCAACAGAGAAAAGGAAAGTCATGCATATCTGAATACATAATTCCAAAGAATAGCAAGGAAAGATAAGAAAGCCTTCTTAAGTGAACATTTTGATCATTCTCAAAATATTACTCTTATATTTGCGTATCCTCTCAAATATTTTAAATCACCTCCACCTATAATAATACCTAATACAATATAATTTCTATATAAATAGTTGTAAATACAATGTAAATAGTATGGTAAATAATTGCTAGTGCGAAGCAAATCCAATGTTTGCTTTTGGAACTTTCTGAATTTTTTTTTTCTAATATTTTTGGTATGCAGTTGGTTGAATTTACAGATGCAGAACCCGTAGATGTAGAGCGCAGGGTACAAAGTTTAACTGCAACACAGCCATATGCATTGGCAAACCACCACCACCAAGATAAAGCAGAGACATACATGGGAATCAATTTGCTCAGTATCTGCCACATTTGAGTTTGTCTGACAAATATTCGTGAAGCACTTCCAAGATGGGAGGCCCCGAGGGTACAACAGGGAACAGAACCCATAGAGTTGATGCATCACAAAGCTCACAATTTTCTGAGGCTTTATTGTCCAACCTTTTTTTCTTCTGTGTTTGTTAAAGGATACAGACAAGTATTATGACTCAGCAATAGGCATGGAAAAGGGTACCAACTGGAGTTATCAAATTAAGTATAGGATGCCCAGTTAAATTCAACAAGTATGTACTAAGCTGAAATAGTTACTATGAATGAAGCCAAGGGCTGTAACATGATCGTCTTTTCTTACTGGGCATGAAGAGAGCCAGAAGTCAATGCACTTAGGATGTCTTTACCCTGTTATCAAGGAGACAGAAGGCAGTGATAGAGAGAGGTGATTGATGGATTGTAGGGCTTCCCTGATAGCTCGGTTGGTAAAGAATCTGCCTGCAATGCAGGAGAGCCTGATTTGATTCCTGGGTCAGGAAGTTCCTCTGGAGAAGGGATAAGCTACCAACTCCAGTATTCTTGGGCCTCCCTGTGGCTCAACTGGTAAAGAATCTGCCTGCAATGCAGGAGACCTGGGTTTTATCCACAAGGACAGAGCCAGTAGATGTATGTGTCAAGCTATTTTTAAAATGATGCTAACAAACATTCCATTTTAAAAAGTACTAGTAAAAAGAGGAAATATTAAAGAAAAAAAAAATGAAGAGGAAGAGAGAACTCTTTCCTCCTTTCTGGTAGGAGGGAGAAAAGAACAACTTGTATACAGTGCATAGAGAAAAAAAGCCCAGTTGAATAATTCATGAGTGTTGAGAAATGTGAGGAGTGCTCATGTGTGCAAGTATATGTCTCATACTGAAAACACTTGGCTTAACGAATCTGGGTCTTAGTCTTGTGATAACAAGAAAAAAGAACAGAGAGGAGAAAATCTCATGGTGGCTGAACTTGTCACATATGTTTAAAACCTAGACCCAGAGTGTTCAGATGGGCAGAATGGAAACCCTCCTAGCAGCGTGACTTTGAGTCTTGCACAGCCAGTCCCTAGAGATAGAGAGCATGCAAAAGGTCATGTGGTATTTATGAATGTATCTCATCAAACTAGTATTTATGTTCACAGGTATCAGTGGATAATTTAACTCACACACAGAGATAATATACAAAACCAAACACAGAAACAGAGTTTGTCGTGGGCATTTTAAAAATCAAACCTAGACTATATTAGCTAAATCTTAAGCAGTCCCTAAATTCAAACCATAAGTAAGAAGTGTCTTGTTTTCAGGTTATCCCTGAAGGATTTTCATGAGGCTTTCAGTTTGCCACAGTAGCAGATTGTAGATTTCTCCTCCCAAGCATTTCCCAAGAAAGACTTTCTGATTCGTCACACATGTTCCCATTCATTGGTCCAGTGCCCTGGCAGAACCAGAGATTCTAAACTTGTCTGGAAAAGGTTTCATAATTCCTTGTGCATACCACTCGGCTTGGCTCCAAGAGCAGTGGCCTGTTCCAAGTGCATGCTCTCAGACATTCACGGTTGACTAAAGGGACCAGATTTTTGATAAACTAATGTAGGACAAAGGGAAAGAGCCTGATTGCATCGAGCCTGAGGCTGACAGAGGAGGGGGAGAGAGAGAGGGTGGGGAGTGAAGCTGCAGAGCAAGGAGGACTGGGGCTCCTCTTAATGGGAGTCCTAGGAGACAAACGTGTGACTGCACTGGTCGAGGAAGCTTGCTCCCTGAAGGGGGGTGAGGGGGTGTTGTGCTAGTGAGAAACTTAGAAGGATAAGAGAGGAGGACTGGAAAATGGGAAAAGGAGAGCCTGGAGAGAGAGCAAATGTTCCAGGACAGATCATTTTGGAAAACACGGTGCCTGCCAGCCAGCCCAGGAAGTTCATGTTGAGGGCCATTTTCTGTACAGGGTAGCCATTTGCCTTGGCTTTGACAAGGCTGGAAAAGAGACGATGGAACTGATGCCCGGGCCCACATCATGCTAACATTCCTTAAAAATGCCCATTTGACTACAGAGGTAAGATACACTAAAGTTTCTCGTTTCTGCTGTGTTGGTAATGACTTCAGCGGTGAGGCATCTGAATTCAAAATTAAGATTTACTTTGTTTGAAATGTTTCACCTTTAGAAAGCTACAGCAGAATCATAAGAAAAGGAATATGTTTAACTATTGTTGTTAAAGCTGAGTATTCAGTCAGCCTTCTTCTCCTGCTGAATTTTCAAACTGGAGAGCCACAGAGGACAAAGAAAAAAATAAATGCATTTCTGATTAGGAAATGCAAATTAATGCCTGCATTCTGCCTAAATTCCTCCAATATAGCCTTTCAGTTGTTTTCTATACCTTCTANTCTCCTGCTGAATATTCAAACTGGAGAGCCACAGAGGACAAAGAAAAAAATAAATGCATTTCTGATTAGGAAATGCAAATTAATGCCTGCATTCTGCCTAAATTCCTCCAATATAGCCTTTCAGTTGTTTTCTATACCTTCTAACTAGAAAACTTACATCATCTTTTCTGTTGTTGTTGGTAGGTGAGTGGGAGTCTCTTTGTAAATGTTCCTATTTAAAAAGCATTACACTGATAATTAAGAAAATGCAAACTGAAGTTGCAATGTAACAATTCCCCTATCAAAATGGTGAAGATCCAAAACGTTGATAATTCTCCAGACTGGTATAGCTGTGACAAAACAGAAACTCCAAACCGTCTTGATGGCCTTATCAAATAATATCACAATTTGGAATGACAATTTGGAGATTTACCTACTCTCTAAATAAATCCATTTCTCCCAAGAATTCTACATCACTGGATTTAGTTTACAGAAATATTAATTTGCCCGATTGATGATACATATGAACAATATTCACTACCAAATATTTCATGGGTGCAAAGAACTAGAAATGATCAAAACATTCACCATGAAAGAATTAGTTTATAGCATTATGTTACCCCTGCCCCCACCGCCTTCACCCAAAATTCTGAACAGCATTTAAAGGAATTGTTGCAGGAAGGGGGACCCCTTCCAGGGCCTGAAACTGGGCTCTTGTCTAACACTCAGAAATGAATTGTCCGAAGAGACACATCTGCTGACAAAGCAAGAGATTTTATTGGGAACGGGCACCCGGGTGGAGAGCAGTGGGATAAGGGAACCCAGGAGAACAGCTCTGCCATGTGGCTCACAGTCTCCGGTTTTATGGTAATGGGATTAGTTTCCGAGCAGTCTTTGGCCAATCACTCTAATTCAGAGTATTTCCTGGTGGCGCACGCATCGCTCAGCCAAGATGGATGCTGGCGAGAGGGGTTCTGGGAAGTGGACGGACACGTGGTGCCTCCTTTCACCTTTCCTGAACTCTTCCGGTTGGTGGTGGCTTATTAGTTTCCTATTCCTAATCAGGATCTCCTGTCATAAAACAAGTCATGCAAATAGTTACTATGGTGCCTGGCCAGGGTGGGCGGTTTCAATCAGTGTGCTTCCCCTAAGAGAATGAGCTACAACATGGTTCAGGATATATTATATATCTTTTCAATATATTAGATGGGGGATGAGCAAAGGGAAAAGAATACAGAATAGCATAATATGATGATTTTAATCTTATTTTTAAAAGCATTATCAGTGGATAGGTTTCATGAATATGTTACAGAATTGTTAATGCAAAGAAAACATTGGCTAGGAGTCACAACAAAATATAAGCAGTGCCTACTTGTGGAAAGCAGCAGGTTGAGTTTGCAGAGATAGGGGACTCTTAGTTTCTTTTCTTACTCCACTGTGCATTTCCTTTGTATCCACAGGCCTGTGTGATCCCACTATTCACTAATATCAATGAATATACTCAGATATTTTAGTTTACTTCTTTTCTGCAAAATCCCAGAATTTGCAGATTCTCCTAAGTAAGTGTCATCATACCTGAAAAGTGCAACGTTGACCATTCAGCACGAATCTTGCTACTTTCTCTCAGTGATTTTTTTTTTTACTCCCTGGAGTTCATAGAATTGTCTCAGTTCAACTCTCTCATCCCTGCTCCATTCCTTCATAGACCCCTCTACCATAAACCCCTCTACCAAAGTCACATGCAAGCTTTTACGGAGTCTCCTACAGAAAGCAGGGTGAAATTCCAACCCTCACTTCCAAACTCTCACCATGACAAAACTCTGCAAATTTTGTCTCCTGTTGTAAAGGTGGATGATCTACCATTATATCAGAACCACTGCTGGATCATAAAATAAGTGAGCTAGAAGATGAACATTATCCAAGTGGGTGGTACTCACCCTACACTGCACGATAGAAACACCTGAGGAGCTTTGAAAGCATGGAAACACTTGGGCCATCCCTAGACTAACCAAAACAAAGCCTATTTTGGAAACTTATCTGAAAGATAAAGACACTGAGTAGCAGAGAAGTTGAATGACTTGCCAAAGGTCCCAAAGGTCATTGAGGTGCCAGTTGGAGGATGTGTTAATAACCAGATTTTATTTGCTCGTCTAGGATGCATGGCAATGAATAATATAGATACTAGAATTAAGCATAAACTTTTTATTAAAATTAGAAAATCAGAAGATATACTTTTCTACTCTGGGGTATGCACTGCTTAAATATTACCATTATTAATGACACTAGTTCATGCTAGTCTAATATTAGAAAAATAGATTTTATGTTGCCTGATCGTAAGTAAATAATTTCTCAGAACCTTGTGTCTAGAAGAGTTTAATTGCCCTAATGGTTTGCATCATAACTCATCAGCCCATCAAACTCATCAATATGAAGTCTCAACAGTAGATGTAAATGCCTTAATAAAAGAATATTATATTATAATATTATAAGATAATATTATAATTCAACCTATATTACTCTTTTTATAGCTCAGCATAAATTAGGTCAGATGCAATTTGTAAAATCATCCCCATATGTTTAAATCTAGAAAACCATCTAAAATTAATCAAATTCCCTCAGGAATTAATGCACAAGTCTTAAGTTTTGAGTTGTTCTGCCAACATATCCCAGGGCTTGCCTAGTTATTATGGATATTTTTAAGAAGCCATTTTTCTCTCAGAAATGTTTGTATCTCAACCCCTTACACAGTGAAGAATTTGAATTCAAGTTCTTATACTAAAAGTAAAAGGACCTTTCCCAGACATCCACACAACATTGTTGCACAGCTCAGAAATCTAGTTGTTCTGCTTTCCCCTCAAAGAATTTGGGGAACCAGAGTTTACTACTAAAACCAAGAAGTACCTTTTGGAGCTCCTGGGCACAAAAGCCCTTTCGTCCCACATTTATACAAGCACCTGACCTTCCCTGAGCTCCAAAGGGCATCTTCAAACAGTTGCTAATCAAGGGAGGAGCAGCCAGGAAACCATCAGAGGCAAGATTAGAGAACAGAGAGACTCCTGAAGATTAGGAGAGGACCACTTGAGAGGAGCTTAAGGGAATGCAGGCTCTGCACACACCCTAGTCTTATCAGCACCTCACCCTTGAACTATTGCCATAAAACTCCTTTCCAGATCCTTCTGGGTTGGGACCCATAGTTTTTGAAGGCAGGAGCCTACTGTGCCCCCCTTTGTCTGGAAAACAAATGATGATCATCTTTTCTGCTTCATCCAAAACTCTGTCCCCGAAATTCAACTTGGCACCGGTGCAGAGAGGCCGAGGTTTCAGCATCACTATTGACAGTTTTCAGGCAAAATTATACAATTTCTCCCGTAGTAGTCCCAGCCTCAAGAGCTCAGATCCCTGCCTCAGGAAGCCTGTGTCATAACCAATACTCTCAGTTGAATAAGAGAGAATCTTTAGAGGAAAGACTCAATAACCCTTTTAGAAACAATTAACTCTTTGGGCTATATTTCATCAAATATCTCTTAATCCAAACATGGCTCAAGCTAGGACACAGGGGATNACTTTTAAAAATCCCCGAATGGATACATGTATATGGATGATGGAGTCCCTTTGCTGTCCCGCTGAAACTATCACAATATTGTTCATCAGCTGTACTCTGATATAAAATTAAAAGTTTTTTTTTAAAAATTTTAAGAAAGAATTTAGGGGATAAAAATCTCCAAAACAAAACAGTTGAAAAAGTTTCATGTGTACTTATTCCCTGGTTAATATAATACACAAACAGCTTTTAGATATTACTTGTACTTCAGCCATTTCCATTTTTCTGAGGCCTGAAGCTGGAATTCTCATTCCCGTATAGGGAGAGAAGCAGCAGGGAGAGGCTGATAGAGGGGTTATGCCAAGACTGGAATTAATTCTACACAGGAAACACCCAGGAACTATTCCATAAGAGGGGGAAACATCTTCCTCTCTTACTCCATAAAGAGGAAGAAAGTTCTGGGTAGATTGTAAATGCAGATGCAAATTGACTCATAACCTCCAACCATTTGTAATGAAATCCAACTATGACATCCACCCATGGTGAAATCATAGTAAAACTTTCTTTTGCTTTATTTTATGTTGAAATGGGGATCCTTATCCTTAACCTATGTATGTACAGTTGTCGCTCAGTATCCATAGGGGATTAGTTCTAGGAGCCCCCAGGACACCAAAATCTGTGGGTGCTCAAGTACCTTTTATGAAATGGCATAGCATTTGCATATATCTAGGCACATCCTCCCCCATACCAACAGCCCTCCATAGCTACAGATTTCACATCTGTGGATGTGGAAGGCTGGTTGTACTCATTGTTCTGTGCCATTTTATAAAAGGGATTGGAACATCTGTGGATTTTGGTGTCCACAGGGTCTAGAACCAACCCCTGAGAGATTCAGATGGATGACTACACTTTAAATCATCTCAAGATTTCTTATAATTCCTAATAATGATAAATGATAAATAGTTAACAGTGCACATAAACTTAAGTTTTCCTTTTTGCAACTTTCTGGGATTTTTAAAAATATTTTTGATATAAGATTGGTTGGATCTGCAGAGACAGAACTTGTGGATGTAGAAAACCAACATGTAAATGAATATGAATATGGCTCTGTAGAGATACAGGGGCTTCCCTGGTGGCTCAGCTGGTAAAGAATCTGCCTGCAATCTAGGAGACCTAGGTTCAGTCCCTGGGTTGGGAAGATGCCCTGGAGAAGGGAAAGGCTACCCATTCCAATATTCTATACAGTCCATGGGGTCGCAAAGAGTCAGACAGGACTGAGTAACTTTCACTTCACTTCACTTCAAAGGTACAGATATATCATTTAAAATGGATAACCAACAAGGCCCTGTTGTATAGCTAAGGGAGCTCTTCCCGATGGTATGTGGCAGCCTAGATGGGAGGGGAGTCGGGGGGAGAATGGATACCTGTATATGTATGGCCAAGTCCCTTTACTGTCCACCTGAATTATCACAACATTGTTAATTGGCTATGTGCCAAAACAAAATAAAAACTTTAAAAATAAAATAAAGTGATACTTTAGAAATAAAAGGACCAGAATAGTTAAAAAAAAGTTTAAAATAAAAAGAAAGATACAGGTATATCAAAAATATTCTGAACAAAAGGGGAATTTGCATATTTTTATCATTTCTAAATGAAATAAGCAGATATCTCACTGATAGGATATCTGTGATCTTAATAGTCATACTTTGCTTAAAATAATGGTAATAATTTATTATTTCACCTATTCTTTTAAGAATAAAAATATCAGTATATGGGTGTTCCGGGAAATTCAGGCCCATCTGTGTATTTTCCGTACACTTTCCTCCCACAAGCTTGTAGATTTGCTCCTGGAGTGTGACTGTGAATACAGAGGAGACAGAACCTCTCCCAAGGGGCACACTGAATATGGGACAAGAGGAACAAGGGCATAGAGAATTTCAAGGGAAAGAGCAGATGGTTTTGGGTTTAGAAGTTAAAAACCAGAATCCTGAAACACAAATTCTTCTAACCCTACCGCAGAAGTCTTCATTATGAATACTCTGTTTGGCTTTAAATCAAAGTAAACAGCATTCATCCTAAGCCTTTTTCAAATGCACATTTTCCCCCCTAGGCTACTGTGCAGATTCAGAATTGGAAAACATAATTAAATTGTATCACATAAAGTATTTTTAAGTATTTTATAATACAAATTTGAAGAGAATTTGAATGGGTTTATTGGCTGTTAATTGGGCTTCCCCGGTGGGTCAGCGGTGAAGAGTCCCCCTGCAACGCAGGAGATGGGGATTCTATCCCTGAGTTGGGAAGATCCCCTAGAGGAGGGCGTGGCAACCCATTCTAGTGTTCTTGCCTGGAAAATCCCACGGACAGAGCAACCTGGTGGACTCAGTCCATAGGATTGCAAAGAGTGGGACACGACAGAAGCGACTTAGCATGCATGCAGCACATTGGCTGTTAGCTATGCTTCTTTGCATCATTTTTTAATGATTGCTCTGGAGTTACAATATATACCTGTAAACTTTTCACAGTCTTCTTCGAGTTAATATTGCGCAGAAATTTTCAACCATATAGGTCCATTCACCCCTTGCCCAGTACTGTGTATTATAATTGTCATATTCATTACATCTTCATACAGTAAATACCTCATAGACAATATTGCAACTTTTGCTTTAAACAGTCACATATATTTTAAATAAATTAAAAATAAAATAGTCTTTATGCTTACCTAGACCTTTTCTAATGCACTTACTTGCTTCCTGAGTATCTGAGTTTCTATCTTCTTTTATTTCTCCTAATTCTGAAGAATTTCCTTTAGCCATTTTTGTAGCACAA
Source organism: Neotragus pygmaeus (assembly GCA_006410875.1). NCBI lineage: Eukaryota > Metazoa > Chordata > Mammalia > Artiodactyla > Bovidae > Neotragus > Neotragus pygmaeus. The sequence continues at coordinate 171,796 of SJYV01013721.1, forward strand.
GTCTGCTTGGTAACTGATTATTTTTATTTTATGTAAGAAGTTCTCTATTTTGTTCTATTTCTTAAAAGCTATTTGTATTTCTTTTCCTGAATATAGAATTCTGGGTTGAAGTCTCAATCTTCCAATACTCTTAAGTATGTTGTTGCACTGTCTTCTGGCCTTCATAGTTTTTACTAACAAATTAGCAAAAATTGATCATTGTTCCACTATGTATATATATATCCTTTTCCTTGGCTACTCTCAAGATTTTTTTCTCAACTTTGACTTTCTAGCAAAATGACTCTGATATACATAGGTATAGTTTGATTTGCATTTTCCCTTTCAAGATCACTGAGCTTCTTACAACTGAAAATTTGTCTTTTACCAAATTGGTTAATGATTTGGCCATTATTTCTTAAAATATATTTACTGCCTTATTCTTCCTTCTCCTTCAGGAATTCCAGTTACATATATATCATATTATACCCTTTTATATGGATAAAAATATTCCAATTATATATATATATATCATATTATACCCTTTTGGGGCCCCTGGAACTCTATTTTGTATTATTTTGTTTTGTTTCTCAAAATAAATAACATATCTCTCAAGGTCAATTTTTACCAGCTTATTTCTCTATCATTTTTATTCTCCAATTAGCCTATCCAGTGTATTTTCATTTTAAATTGGAAGTTTTCATTTATAGAATTTACATATGGTTCTCTGATATATTTTCAATTTCTCTGCTGAGTTTTCTAGTTTTCATTTCTTATGTGTATATTTTCCGTTATTTTATCATGCTTAGTTGTGACAGCTGCGTTAAGTTCCCTAGTCTGCTAATTCCAACATCTGACTTATTCTTTACATTGGTCTTGGTTGACTGTCTTTTCTCTTGAGATTGACCCATACTTTTCCAAATCTGTGTACTTCAAGTTTTCTTGAATTGTGTCCTAAACATAGTGAATGATCCAATAATGATCTTCGTTGTTCTTATTTTAGCAAGCAGTTAATTTTCTTGCTCTCACCCTGGAACTTATGTTTTTTGAGTGGCAACTAAAACATCAGATGTATTCTTTCATCCTCAGGTGGACTGCTTTAAGTCTGCCCCACAAATGTGTAGTTCAAGAGTCAGGCTAAGTTTTGGGTAGAACGTATGCACAGAATGTGGAACCTCTCATCTCCAGCTCTCTTCTTTTCTGGATTCCCTCTCCCTTCACTTTCCCTACAGCTGTGCTTCCCTTCATCTCTGCCCTCTCATTTTTCAGGCCAGAAAGACTGATTTCACATGTAAAAATGGAATACTTACCCATGTCATTCTATTCATCCAAGGGTCAACTACTGCCCAGAATTTGTTCAACATTCTCTATTCTCCAGTATAGTAAAAATTATTCTTAAAATTTTGTCCAGAGTTATTATCTATATGAGGGTTAGATCAGTAAGAGATTACTCAGTCATACCAGAGGCCAAACTCAAGGTTATACACTGTAGACACTGATTGCTTTTATTATTTCTTTTTTTCTCTTCCTCTTCTTCCCTTAAAACACACACACACACACAACAAATTGCTTTATTTGATTGTAGAAAGAAACTTTAAAGAGCATAGTTCAATGATTTGGTAGGGGGTGGGTTGTTATTTTAGTTTTTCATCTCTTTTTAATGAAATGGGTAGTTTCTCCTCTTCTCAAATATATAAAGTGAATTTGCGATGAAAATTAATGTGTTTGAAGAGATTGTAATCACAGAAAAGGAGGCATCACAACAGAGNTTTGGTGGGGGGTGGGTTGTTATTTTAGTTTTTCATCTCTTTTTAATGAAATGGGTAGTTTCTCCTCTTCTCAAATATATAAAGTGAATTTGCGATGAAAATTAATGTGTTTGAAGAGATTGTAATCACAGAAAAGGAGGCATCACAACAGAGTAGAGTAGGAGTTAACTCCAAACACACTGATGACACATCAGGTAACAGAGCAGTGATAAATATGGAAAGTGAACCAAGAAGAATTTGGCTCCAAGGTGCATGCTCTCAACCAACCATGCTATACTGAGAAAGCATATTAAAACTGAAGTTGGGAAAACACCATTTAACATGGAAGAGAAGAGAGAAGCCAGTGAATCTTTTTTTTCTCCAAAGACTATCAAGAAATCAGCAAAAAAAAATTTATTTTAGGAAATAGTGCTGTTTGTATTACCTAATAACAGAACCCAGTTTAAAAGTGGGTTTCTGAATTCTAAAACTGAAATCACAAGTTCTTTGCATAGAATTGGGCAAGGATCTTGAATACTGCAGAAAAAGGGCAATGAGATTTATTAAATATATTTATAAGAAGCATTCTTCCTCTGGGGTATCATCTTTATTGCCCTTTATTATGATTTACTATTATTGTGGGAAATAAATATTTTGAGCATCTACAAAAACTTCAGGAATCTTGATTCCTAAAGACAGTTACAGCAATTTCTTTAGAAATACCTATCAGTTTATCAACAGAAAAGCTCTTTCTGACCAGCTATTTACATGCATACTCTGCTGTTGAGTCATTGACACATTAAAGACCACATTGATGTAGATTGACAAAAACAACCTACTGATCAACCTGAACAAGTGTTTGCATTAAATAATAATTTATACTGTGCAAAGCAAAGGTAGGTGCATTCACGGTAGGGTGGCAGATAGAGAGACTAGCAATTTCTTGTTTAGACAGAAAGACCTGACAAGGAAGAGCTCATTAGGGTCTCTGGAGAGTGGCTGACAGCTAAGGAGCTGTCGGCTCTGTCAAAAGACCTTTGAAAATAATTCTTGTTTTCGAATCAGAATTTTCTGAATCACCAGCAGGAAGCCAGAATCACATTGTTTGCTTCCTTGCCTATTTCCTCAGCCTCCAGTACTGGTAGAATTTGCCCAAAGCCTTAGCTGCCTTCAAAACTTCTTTACTTTGGTATGCATGCCGACAAACAAACTGGAATTTGTTTTCTCAGAAATCTCTTTATTTATCCTTGGTTCCATTCTGGCTAATTAAGTCAGTGCTTGCTTTGAAATATATCAGTGTGTGCATGAGAAAGACACACACACATACAAACACAGAGATTAACCTTGACTTTATGTCTCTACAAATGAATAAAATGAAGATTATAGGAACACAGTGCTAGATTTGCAAAAAGAGAGCTTATTCAAACGACTAGTGTAAAACCCCAAAATCCCTGCAGACAAATCCAGTGTAGGTTACATGCTTTAATGGTCTGCCTCTCATATTTCTTCTGCTTAGGCATAACAGATTTTAATTTTCTATCCCAGAACCAGGATAGAATTCAAGATACACACACGTCAGACCTCAGTACCGCCATTCTTAGACTTCGTGTCTATTCAGTTTGGGTATCTTATCTTCCCACACAGCTTCATCCCTGCCCCTGACACGTGTACTCTTAATATCTATCCCTGGCACATCTACTCTCAATATTACCCTCATACCAGTGTACCCACAACTGTACTAGCAGCTTTGTATGTCCCAACAGCTTATACTAGCACTCAGCTTGGACAGGAAGAGTCATTTTCATAAATATGCTATGTACCATAATAACAGTTATTATAAAAGATAGAAGAATCACTTTACAGTGGTGAGAACTGAGGAATGTACATCACTAGCTCAAGGTTCAGAGAAGGCAATGACACCCCACTCCAGTACTCTTGCCGGGAAAATCCCATGGACAGAGGAGCCTGGTAGGCTTCAGTCCATGGGGTCGCTACAAGTCGGACATGACTGAGCAACTTCACTTTCACTTTTCACTTTCATGCATTGGAGAGGGAAATGGCAACCCACTCCAGTGTTCTTGCCAGGAGAATCCCAGGGACGGGGGAGCCTGATGGGCTGCCGTCCACAGGGNGGACTGGCATTTTTGTGTAATTTACATAATCCATGAACCCAGGGCCATAGTAGTTTGTAGACACACAATGTACAGTATTTCTCCGATCTGGTCCCACAATATGTATGAAAACTTCACCCCAAGTCCCTGTCAAATTCATATTGAAGTTCCCAGGAGTCCTCTCTTTGGGACCCCATGAACAAACTTGCAAGACTACCATCTGTCCTTCACTATTTTCCTCCTTTCTACTCAGATCAATCCAGGCCCGTCTCCTGTTGGTCTAGCGCTGTCTTCTACAGCACACACATTTGTGCGGAGTGCATTGCCTTTAGACAGTGTGGCCCTGTACACAACGTGGCTGCTGATGTCTGAGTGCTTGCTCAAGGTCCTAGAGAGATTTCAGTGAAATTAACATTAGAGGGTTTGGAGTTTGTTTGTTTTCCAGCTTCTTATAAAATATATGACTGTTACCAAAAGTATCATTTATAATTATTCTTAAATAATAATACTAATCAATAAAATAAGGCTCCTGTACCCACAATTTAGTTTGAAAAACAAAACTTTTCCATAGCTTTGAAGCTCCCCCTACATTCCTAAACCTCTTCTTTGGCTCCCACATTTGCAATTAAATTTTATCCAAGACAAACTCTTTCAGATATTATTGATTTTCAAAGTGAAGGGAGAGTTTTATGAGGGTCCCCCCCCACTAAAAAAAAGGTTGCAGAACTAGAGAGGAGCTTACACTGGAACAGCAGGGACTTGGATGTGGCAGCTGGCCTGAAGCCTGGATTCCACAGCACACAGCTGTGGCGACCCTGAGCACAGAGGCAGAACACAGGGGATGAAGCCTAATTTGAGCCTAAAACCTTACAGCTACAATGGCGTCTTCCTGGCTACTTGTGAAAACAGAAGCAGAAATAGAAGCAAACCCTCTTCGGAAGAAAGGTGCCTTCATTTAAGTTGTATGGATGTCACACATATTAAAATCAAAGTAAGTTCAAAATCACAAAACACCAAGTACACTAGAAGGCAAAGCTACAATGACTATTAACAGAAATATAAACAATAGTTATGAATGCCTCCCCCTTCAAAGATTGGAAATACTGAAATTATTAGGTATGAAATAAAAACAAACATGTATGAAATGCTTATTGAAATCAAGGACACAATAATTAAACAGAGAAACAAGAATTATCTGTTTTTTAAACGATCTGAGCCTAGCATTTTTAATCCTTTTTGTGTGTGAGAATATTTTTTTTCTGTGGTTCTGACTTCATTGCTCCTTTAGGAACATTCAAGTTTCTATATCTTTATGTCTCAACTTTAATAATTATATTTTTCTGTGATGCGTGTTTCCAAACATAAAGGTGTTCACATTGCGTTACATCTGTTATCTTTGCTGCATCTTCAGCTACATGTTTTTCATTTCTAAGTTTTTTTCCCCCTCTCTTTTCTGCCTCAAACTTGCTGAAGTTTTATTTTATTTGTTTTTTCAAAGAATAAAAATTTAGTTTTGCTGGTCCTCTTCAACAAATGTTCCTATTCTATTGTACATGCTTCTTCTCGTCCCTCTCTTATCTCTACCCTCTACTTTCTTTTGACTTATTCNGCTGAAGTTTTATTTTATTTGTTTTTTCAAAGAATAAAAATTTAGTTTTGCTGGTCCTCTTCAACAAATGTTCCTATTCTATTGTACATGCTTCTTCTCGTCCCTCTCTTATCTCTACCCTCTACTTTCTTTTGACTTATTCTGTTGCTATTTTCTGAAAATTTCCACTGAATACTGTGCCAGGTACTTGGTTCCAAATTTTACAGTCTGCTTTGTGATGACAGTTCTGCAAACAACAGGCAGCTCACTGTACTGGAAACTCTACCGTTTCCTTCAATAGGAGGAACTAGTGGGGATACTGAGTGGCAGGAAGGAAAAAGGGATTTGTCTATTCGTGCTTGCTGAATTATCCTATCGGGTCACCCTACTTGCCTTTTATCACAGCAGCAGAAGCATAAAAGTTCACAATAGCAGCTGGACAGTGCCTACCCGTGACATCAGAACGACACAAGCCCTCTTTCAATCTGCTGAAGGACCAGCACAGGTTGGGCAGCATCTGCTCAGAGCATCCCCTGTTCCTTCCTTAAGCCCCTAAGATACCAGCAGCAGCCAGCACCCTCCCTTGCCATCTTGAGTCCTGACTTCATAGGCTCCTACCAGGAAGCGTCTAGATTCTGATAATCTCAGCCTCTTCTTTTGACCTCTCCACCCCTAAGAGTGAGAGCAGCTTTTTGTAATGATTCCTCCTACTCTTCTCATTTTCCTCTTTCAGTCGTCTAGCCCTTGATTAGCAAATTCCCTCTGTTAAGTTTTTTCTGTTGAAACACTTAAGAGTGATTTGTTTCCCTGAATGAACCCCAACCAATGTTCCATTTATTTATTTTCGTACCTGCTCTTATTCTAAACATTTAAAGATTATACTAGAAATTCTCTGTTGCAACTCCTTCCTTGCTATACCTGTATAGCACAGGAGAATCTGGGAACCTTATCTCCCAGGATAATCTTATCCAAATGTTCTGTATGCGAGTGTGGATTAGAGTTTTCTTCTTTAAGAAAAAGAGAGGCTATTACTAGAAGCATGGGCATATCAGTTCAGTTCAGTTGCTCAGTCGTGTCCGACTCTTTGCGACCCCATGAATCACAGCACACCAGGCCTCCCTGTGCATCATCAACTCCCACAATTCACTCAGACTCACATCCATCGAGTCAGTGATGCCATCCAGCCATCTCATCCTCTGTCGTCCCCTTCTCCTCCTGCCCCCAGTCCCTCCCAGCATCAGAGTCTTTTCCATGAGTCAATTCTTCGCATGAGATGGCCAAAGTACTGGAGTTTCAGCTTTAGCATCATTCCTTCCAAAGAAATCCCAGGGCTGATCTCCTTCAGAATGGACTGTTTGGATCTCCTTGCAGTCCAAGGGACTCTCAAGAGTCTTCTCCAACACCACAGTTCAAAAGCATTCACAATTCTCCCTTCTGGGTGCATTAGGCTGTTCCTGTGCTTCATCATGCTGAAATAATCAACAGGGGTATCCTGGAGGGTTGTTTTTTTTAATTATTTGGGGCTTCTGGAAAGCACCTGAGAATCAACCATAAGAGGAATCAAATGTAAGAGTACATTTGTGGGTTTCTTTTTCTTTTATTAAAATACTCCGGCTCATTCTCAGGCCATATTTACTATTTCTTTGGGCTTCCATGGTGGCTCAGATGGTAAAGAATTGGCCTGCAATGCAGGAAACTTGAGTTTGATCCCTGGGTCAGGAAGATCCCTTGGAGAAGGGAATGGCTACCCACTCCAGTATTCTTGCCTGGAGAATTCCATGGACAGAGCAGCCTGGTGGGCTACAGTCATGGGGTCGCAAAGTCAGACATGACCGAGTGACTAACACACAAGCAAGACAAGACTATTTCTTTAGGGTCATTTTTGTTTCCCATTTAAATATAACCATATTGAGATAAACTGATTGACATCTCTTATTCTTTTCTATACTAACTGACTTGTTATTATTGAAAGAAGGAAAGTGAAGTCACCCAGTCATGTCCAACTCTTTGCAACCCCGTGTATTATAGCCTACCAGACTCCTCCATCCATGAGATTTTCCAAGCAAGAGTACTAGAGTGGGTTGCCATTTCCTTCTCCTGAGAATCTTCCCAACCCGGGGATTGAACCCAGGTCTCCTGCTTTGTAGCCAGATGCTTTACCCTCTGAGCCACCAGGGAAGTCATTATTAGTGAAGGGATTTTTAAATGGCTATTGACAAGAAAGTGTACTGAATATATAGACGTATGAGAATTTAGAAGTCATACTAAATAAAAATTTATGAGCTCATTTTTTTCAAGATTACACATACAAATTAAAATACACAAATAGGCTCCCCTTGTATGAGCTTATAAATTCTTAAGCAGCAGCTCTAAACAGAAATTGATCATCAGAATAACCATGGGACATTTTTATAGCCAGATGCTTGAGCCTTATTCCTGGAAGCTCTGGCTGAAATTGGGTTCAGGTTTATATATACATGGGGCTTCCCAGGTGGCACAGTGGTAAAGAATCCACCTGCAATGCATCAGACACAGGAGACTCAGGTTTGATCCCTGGGTCGAAAGGATCCCCTGGAGGAGAAAATAGCAACCTACTCCAGCATGCTTCGGAGAAGGCAATGGCACCCCACTCCAGTACTCTTGCCTGGAAAATCCCATGGATGGAGGAGCCTGGTGGGCTGCAGTCCATGGGGTCACGAAGAGTCGGACTCGACGGAGAGACTTCACTTTCACTTTCCACTTGCATGCACTGGAGAAGGAAATGGCAACCCACTCCATTGTTCTTGCCTGGAGAATCCCAAAGACGGTGGAGCCTGGTGGGCTGCCGTCTATGGGGTCGGACATGACTGAAGCAACTTAGCAGCAGCAGCCAGTATGCTTTCCTGGACAATTCCAAGGACAGAGGAGCCTGGCAGGCTATATACAATTCATGGGGTTGCCAAGAACTAGATATGACTAAGTAACTGAGCACATTATATATATATATATATATATATATATAAGCGCTCTTCAGGTGAGTTTGACTGACCAGCCTTATTTTGAAAGCACTACTTTGCCATCAATATTACCTTTAAAATAATCCTGTGATCATGTGTCCTTAAATTTAATCCCAAGTTTTCTCCGCCGCTTGTTGTTTTTTTTTTCTTCATTGGCCTCAGTATTGAAGTATATTTCATAAAGTCAATTGTAAACTAGTGCTTTAGGAGGTAGGAGATTAAAAAAAAAAAAGAAGACTTCTACTGTCTGACATCATCTCCCAAAACAAGGATTCCTTATTTTGTACATGATGTCCCTGACTATGTTTATTTCAGAATGAATGATAATGATAGGCTTGTGAAATCAACATGTTGGACTACATATTTCTATTTTATAAATGCAGCATACGTCAGGAATGCCAAGTGGCGATGTCACAATCCTTCTGTTTTCTGCCAACTTATTTGCCTTATGGACTCAAATCTGTTGCTCTTGAAACAGATGGCTCTCCGTACCCTCCAGGATGTTACATAAGAAGGTGAGGTGCGGTGGGTTGGGTATGTTCAGTTTCCAGGAAGACCAGCACAGTGCATGTGGCAGGGCCCCAGCTTCAGAGCCAGACATGCCTGGATTTAAAGCTTGGCTCTGCCTCCTTCTGATCATGTGAACTTCAGCAACTTGGCTTCCTTAGCCTCCACAGCCTATTCTCTACAAGAATGGAGATAATATTTCCTTTGTGTTCTTATGGAAAACTTGAGTAATATATGTATAAAGCAAAGGGTAAATAAAGGATTCACACTGAAAGATTTGCTTTTTAAGAATTTCTATATTAAAAACACACACACACACACACACACACAATAGGATTTCTCCTAAGCTTCCTCCTGAATAGCATTTGTTCTGAATTGAGGAGGTTGCCTGATATGATTTAATGTAATCGCAGGTCAGCAGTTCTTTTGCAGGACTATGTCATGGTGGTTGTCGTAACTTGAAACCCACACAGACAAGAAAACGCAGTCTGCGAAAGAATGGTGCTTTTCTGAGTTGGCTCGCTCAAGGCACTGAAATCATGACTCTGGTGATCTGCTTGAGCTCAGCCTTCCAATTATCTACTTAAAAAAAAAATCTATGTGTGTGTATGTATACATTGTGGTTTTGGAAGGAGACATCGAACTTAAAAGAACTCTCCCCCCAAAACTGAGGAAACTACTGAACTCACTGAACAGGATGAGAGCTGCATAAAAATAATTCAACAATTTATTTAAACGCACTTACATAAAACAAGGGCTTCCCAGGTGGTGCTAGTGGTAAAGAGCCCTGCTGCCAAGGCAGGAGGTGTAAGAGACTCAGCTTCCATCCCTGAGTCAGGAAGATCCCCTGGAGGAGCGCATGGCTATCCATTCCAGTATTCTTGCCTTGAGAATCCCATAGACCGAGGGGCCTGGTGACCTATGGTCCATGGGGTCGCGAAGAGTCGGACATGACTGGAGCACGCATGCATGCACATAAAACAGGTGACAAATAATTTGAGTAATTCAGAGTAATTTTTGCTTTTGCCCTAGCAGAGAAATTAATAAAACTATGGTGATAATCAAAGAAATAGTTCAATTAAAAAATGTCTTATTTCATACGCTACGCAGTAGCTTCTGCGCACTGCATCCATGCCCTGCGTAAGCAAGACGATGTTTTGTTGAATTAGAGCCTCTGCATTGTTTTCAAATTTTTATCTTAAGCAATTTCTTTTCTTTTCTTTCTTTTTTTTTTTTTTGGTTGCACTTGGTCTTTGTTGTGGCACGCAGGCTTTCTCTAGTTGTGGCGAGCAGGGGCTACTCAGTTGCAGCACACAGGCTTCTCATTGCCGTGTCTTATCTCAGAGCACAGGTTCTGGGCACACTGGCTTCAGGAGTTGCAGTTTGCGGGCTTAGTTACTCCACAGCATGTGGAATCTTCCTGGACCAGAGACCAAACCTGTGTCCCCTTCATTGGCATGCAGATTCTTATCCACTGTGTCACCAGGGAAGTTCAGCAAATTTTTAAGGTATTTGTATTAGGTATTTCTTGAGCTATACCTCAAAGCTTTTACTCCATCAGAATGACTACAGTCACCTTTGGGAAGATAAAACCTGTTAGCACTTTGCTTCAGCTACATCTTGCCTTCTGGGCTTGGACTTGTTTGACACTTGACCTCTGATGCCTGTGGAGCTCCAACTGGTACCCATGCATGCGTAGAGCTGGAAGATCAGCATCCTACAGAGTAAACCTTGAGTCAGTGCAGCATTGGACACAGTGGGTAAATGCCTGCTCTTCTGCCCCATCCTCCTGACAATTCAGAGAGTGACAGCAAGACCAAGCCTCCGCCGCCCACAGCTATGACCTGCCCCAAGATACATCCTTATTTTGGCAGTCCCTTCTGCCCCATTTCATTCTTCCCAGCCTTTACTCATGACTCCCTGAGATGACGTTCTCTAGTAAACCACCTTCATGAAGGATGAGTCTCAGACTCTGCTTTCTCATGGGAACCCAGGCAAAGACGGTGTCACTAAGGCCAAACAAATAAAGCACAATCTGAGTGCCTGCGTTTACAAACCACAGTACAGTGGCTGGCTTTTGCGAGAGCATGCCCTCTGTTTCTCTAAGACGACTGGTGTGTATTTTCTCCCTCTGCTTTCTGTTCCGCTAAAGTGGTAGAGAAGCTGACATGCCTCTCTGTTCAGTGGGTACCTGACGCTCTACTTCTATTGGGCTCTAAAACAGGTTCGCTTTTGGGTCGAAGCGTGGAGTCATCACCCTTGCTGTGTAAAACCCCACCGTTATTCTAGTAGAATTAACTCTGAGACTTTCCTGTTTAACCACTTCACCCACAACATCAGGTAGCTTAACCATTTCCCCTCAGACAGAAGGTCCCATAACATCCTCTTTCACCACCCCCGACCCCCAGTAAAACAAGAACATGTTCTGTTAAATTGTACCAAACAGTGTCAACACACACTCGGAAATAGAAAATGATGACACCATGGGGCACATTCTTGGCAAAATTCTTCTCCACCTTCTTTCGCTTTCCTGCTGGAGGACTTCCTAAGACTTGCTCTCCTCCCCGTCTGCTTGCAGCCGGGGAGTGTTCTCTGTGCTATGCTTGTGTGCTTACACGTTACTCTAGGAGTTGTACTTTTCCCTGATGTACCGCTTAGAGGCGGGGCAGAAGAATCAATCTGCAGGAGGTCAGAGCCACCCACATTCTGCATATTTAGATCTGGCCTTGAAGAGATGACTACAGATGGGGCTTCTTCCACATTAAACTCTATTATCACCCAAAATATCTTCCGTTCTCTAGTGAGCTTCCTTCTTTTAATCAGCCATATGTTTTTGCTGGGTTTGGTTTTGTTTTCACCACAGGCGATTTCCCCCACCCTCCTTCCAAAAGACTGAAGAATTTTCCCCTGATGGTTTTGTTATCTTGCTTCATCTCCCAATACGACCTCTCTTGTTCACTATTCCATTTCTTGCCTCTCGCACACAGAGGTACAGAGAGAAAGTGAACTTTGGAGTCAGACTGGCCTGGGTTCTAATCCATGCTCTTTTAAACTCTTGCCTCTGTGATTCTAACTTTTGATCCTAAATGTCTTAACCTGTGGAAATAAAGCAATGGTTGTATCACAGAGCCACAGAATTTTGGCAAAAAATAAATAGCATACAGGGTAAATGCTCAGAAAATTACTGTGTTTTCTTTTTGTCACTATATGTTACCTGAAGATACAGTCAGTCTGCCTTACTGGAGCTGTCTGTTAAAGCTTAGTCTGCTTTTCCCAAGCATGCTTCCTTTCTCCCAGATTTCATGCTCACTTTGTTTAAGACCACCCTTTGGTCAGTTTACAATGAATGTCTTTGAAACTGTTATTCACTCAGCCATGTCCGATTCTTTGTAACACCATGGACTGTAGCCCGCTGGGCTCCTCTGTCCATAGGATTCTCCAGACAAGAATACTGGAATTGATAGCCATTCCCTTCTCATTGGGATATTCCCAACCCAGGGATTGAACCCGAGTCTCCCATATAGCAGGCAGATTTTTTTATCATCTGAACCACTAGGAAGCCCCAATGTCTTTGCCATCACGAAAAGTTTTGAGTATGTTACTGTAGGAGTTGTTCATTGCTGAGTGACAGCAAGCTCCATCACCTCATACAGTTTCTGAGAGTCAGGAAGCCAGGAGCCATGTTGGCTGTGTGATTCTGACTCAAGGTCCTTCCCAAGGCTGGGGCTTCAGGGCATTTTAAGGCTCTATAGGACTGAAGGATGCAAAATACAGTATCTACAATAAAACTCGTCTCAGCAACTATCAACCATGTGACCCCAACTTGTGGTCAGTGGGGTGGGTACTTATTGATTCACGTATTGCTGAAGCCTGGCTTGGAGAATTTTGAGCATTACTTTACTAGCATGTGAGATGAGTGCAATTGTGCGGAGTTTGAGCATTCTTTGGCATTGCCTTTCTATGGGATTGGAATGAAAACTGACCTTTTCCAGTCCTGTGGCCACTGCTGAGTTTTCCAAATTTGCTGGCATATTGAGTGCAGCACTTTCACAGCATCATCTTTCAGGATTTGTAGTAGCTCAACTGGAATTCCATCACCTCCACTAGCTTTGTTCGTAGTGATGCTTTCTCAGGCCCACTTGACTTCACATTCCAAGATGTATGACTCTAGATTAGTGATCACATCATCATGATTATCTGAGTCATGAAGATCTTTTTTGTACAGTTCTTCCATGTATTCTTGCCACCTCTTCTTAATATCTTCTGCTTCTGTTAGGTCCAGACAATTTCTGTCCTTTATCGAGCCCATCTTTGCATGAAATGTTCCCTTGGTATCTCTAATTTTCTTGAAGAGATCTCTAGTCTTTCCCATTCTGTTCTTTTCCTCTGTTTCTCTGCATTGATTGCTGAAGAAGGCTTTCTTATCTCTTCTTGCTATTCTTTGGAACTCTGCNATATATAGTAAGGTATATATTTTAATCCCAAACTCTTAATTTATTCCTCCCCCTGCCAAAAAAAAAAAACCAAACATTTAAAATTCTCCAATTCTCATCCTCATATATTACTGATGGGATGGTAAAGTCATTCACCCACTATGGAAGACGGTTTTGTGCTTTTTCAATAAGTTAAACATAGAATTACCATATGATCCAGCAATACCATTCTAATGTATACTCCAAAGAATTGATAACAGATAGGCAGACAAAAGCTTAGCACAGATACCAGCGTAGCACCACTAATGATAGCCTAAAGTTGGGACAACCCAAATACCCACCAACAGAAGAATGGGTAAATAAAATGTGGTGTACCCATACAGTGGAATACTTTTCAACCCCCAAAAGGAATGAAGCACTGATTTATGCAACAACCCAGATGAAACTTGAAAACATGCCAAGTGAAAGAAGCCAGACACAAAAGGCCTCACATTGGATGGTTCCACTTGTTTGAAAGATCCAGAATAGTCACACCCAAAGACACAGAAAGCAGATTTACATTTTCCAGGGGGGAAAGGGGAGTGACTTCTAATGAGTAGAGAATGCCCTGGAACTAGATAGTGGTAGATAGTCACATATATCATGGCTACACTTCAGGCCCTGAATTGTGCAGTTTTAAATGATTCAGCTGGTAAATTTTATGTTATGTGTATTTTATCACACACACACAAATAATTCTCCAAAACTCAGTTAACAGGAACTTTCCTTATTCTCCCAAAACCATTTTAGATCCCAGGGAAAGTTTCCTGCAGTTCTAACTGAAGTGCCTCACCAGCTTTTCCTTGTGGGAGGCAACCGAAGACTCTGATTGCGCTGAATAAAGTTGTTCAGCTGTTTTACAAGGAAAACACCTGGCACCAAATCCTGGGCTCTTTACAGAACTGCTCGCTAAGCCTCTTCCCCAGGGTCAATTTGGGGAGAAGCACTAAGAGTCTGAACTTGCTAGGTTCATGGGGAACCACACCCAGCAGCTAATAAGTTGTTCCGAACTCTACATGCCCCATCTTAATAACTAGTTCTCTTCCCAGTTTGTAGGTTCCCATAATCATGTGGCTACTGAAATGAGAGCAGCAAAAACCACTAACAATTTGCAGACGAGACAGAGTCCAGAAAAGGAAGCAAAGTCACGAAAATATAAATTTAGCTTGAGGTGTTCCATGAACACAAGGCAGAGACCTAGAATTAGGGCTTGTCCTAAATTTCAAAATTGACAAAATAGTGACTCTCTGAAAGCAGAGTCAGTTGGGTAAGGATATCTCTCAATATCTCAGGAGAGATATCTCAAGATATATCAGAAGCTCACAGGAATTGATCAAAGAATTCAAAATTTTCGGATTTCAAAAGAAAAGATCTTTGATTCATCTGGTGACAACTGGTCAGAACAATGTGCCATAGTGTTAATCTGAGAACCAATATTCAGGTTCCAAGAGAAACTATAGCTTCCTTTACCCTCAAAATGATAGTTACAAATGTTAGCCTATAAGAATTTGGCCAGTAGTCAGCAGGAAAAAAAAAAAAGTATATATATATATATATATATGTATGTATGAAGAGGTAGGAAGGAGCCAGATAATGTAAACCCTTGAAGTCTGGGATTTCTTCTAAGTTCAATTAAAAGACATTGCAGAGTTTTAAGCAGGGAGATTGGTATCATATAATTTACGTCACTCTCTGGTTCTGCGGAGGATGGATGGATTGTCAGGAGCAGGAATAGTTGCCAGGACAAAAGTTCAATGATGGTGGCTTGGACCAAGGGGCTAACAGTAGAGATCTAGGAAGGTGAGTGGATTCAGAATATATTTACGAGTAGAATCTATAGGACATGGTGATGGAATAGAATGTGTAGAAGGGAAACAGAAAGGAAGGAGTCAAGAATGACTTCTAGATCAAAAGAAAGGCTGTAGCACCTGGATTTTTGGTTGCAATAAGCAAAGCTGTAGGAAATCTATGCATTGTATGCATTAAAATATTTTCCTATATAATTCTATTTATACAGCTTTCCTGTGGCTCACGTGGTAAAAAAAAAAAAAAAAAAAACTGCCTGCAATGCAGGAAACCTGGGTTTGACCCTTGGGTTGGGAAGATCCCCTGGAGAAGGGAATAGCTACCCACTCTAGTATTCTTGCCTGGAGAATTCCACAGACAAAGGAGCTTGGTGGGCTATAGTCTATGGGGTTGCAAAGAGTCAGATACAACTAACATTTTCACTTTCTATTTACAGCAAATATCTATGAGATTAGTAATGTGAATTGTTTTATTATCATTGCCAGTGTTGAACTTTTGCTCTTGAAAATTATTTATATATATATAACTTCTAGTTTCTATACATACATATAGCTTTGGTACTTCTTGTGTTGTCAAACAAAATTCATGCAAGAATGTTTTAGTTTCTTGTATCACAAAACTAAAACATTGATGAAAGAGGGACTGGCATGGAAACACAACAATTCTAATAGACAAAATGGATTGGGGAGAAAATTAGGGCAAGAGATTTAAAGAACTGCTCAGATTTTTAGTTTCAATTGAACAAGATAATGAAGCCCATTAAAATCTCAACTTATTTGTGAAACTCAGTGTATACCTGTCTTAATAGAGCCCCATTTATTCTCTGAAATCAGACCTTTGTTTTAAAGACTGAATCATTCCGGTTACAGCAGTATCTTAGAACTGTCTCTCTTTTCATATGAAAATATATTTGTGTTTGTAGGTAAGATATTTTTAAGTGGCTAAGTAAAATAATCTAAGAATGGCTGTTGCTTAATTGCCAGAGTACATTTATTTTAAAGTGCATAAAGTACTTAGAAGAATAAAAGGATTACTATCCTACTACTTAGGGCTTCCCTGGTGGCTCAGATGGTAAAGAATCTGTCTGCAATGCAGGAGACTGGGGTTTGATCCCTAGGTCAGGGATCAAAGAAGGTCAGGGATCAAAGAAGGAATGGCTACCCACTTCAGTATTCTTGCCTAGAGAATTCCATGGACAGAAGAGCCTGGCAGGCTACAGTCCATGGGCACACACACACATCCTGTTAATATTGTTTTCATCACTGCTGGTGGTAAGATTCTGTAGAAACACTGGAATAGAGAGCAAGGCCGTCATTAACGCTCTTGATGTAATTTCACAGCCCTCGGCCACCTGCCTGGTTCCTCCAGCTTCTTCCCCTAGACTTGGTGTCTTTTTGTGCAGCCAATCTTGATGTTAGCAAAAAGAGGCAGACTTAAGTAACTGCAACATTCAGGAACCAGACTGTGTCATCCAACACAGCCCTGTTTGTCCTTTTCTAGAGAAGATTTTAAATAATCAAAAATTTTGTCTCTCTAGTCCTCTCTTTTTCAGGACAAAATTTCCATTTCCTTTAACTTGTCCTTGTCTAACAATATTTCTAGAAATAATACCTCCTGGCTTCTCATTTTTATATAATGTAACTCAATGAAAGTGAAAGAGGAGAGTGAAAAAGTTGGCTTAAAGCTCAACATTCAGAAAACTAAGATCATGGCATCCAGTCCCATCACTTCATGGCAAATAAATGGTGAATCAGTGTAAACAGTGGCAGACTTCATTTTGGGGGGGCTCCAAAATCACTGAAGATGGTGACTGCAGCCATGAAATTAAAAGACACTCCTTGGAATGAAAGTTATGACCAACCTAGACAGCATATTAAAAAGCAGAGACAATACTTTGTCAACAAAAGTCCATCTAGTCAAAGCTATGATGTTACCAGGAATCATGTATGGATGTAAGAGTTGGACTATAAAGAAAGCTAAGCACTGAAGAATTGATGCTTTTGAACTGTGGTGTTGGAGAAGACTCTTAAGAGTCCCTTGGACTGCAAGGAGATCCAACCAGTCCATCCTAAAGGAGATCAGTCCTGGGTATTCATTGGCCAATACTCTGGGTGTTCACTCCAATACTTTGGCCACCTGATGGGAAGAGCTGACTCACTGGAAAAGACCCTGATGCTGGGAAAGATTGAAGGCATGAGGAGAAGGGGATGATAGAGGATGAGATGGCTGGATGGCATCACTGCCTCAATGGACATGGATTTGGGTAAACTGCAGGAGTTGGTAATGGACAGGGAGGCCTCGTGTGCTGCAGTCTAATGGGTCGCAGAGTTGGACACGACTGAGAGACTAAACTGAACTGAGCTAAACTCAATTTTTAAAACAAAATACCTTGCCTTTTCTTTGCTTTCCTTTAATGTGTATTCTTTCTATAAAAATTCATTTAATTTACATAGCTATTATTTTGGAACTAAAAAATATTGAGCACTTCTTCCAAAAAAACTCTTTCTTTTTAATATATTGCTTTTAATACATGTTTGTTATTCCCAGTAAACAATGAAGAAAATTTTATCACATACACATAAACAAGAGAAAATTTTAAAAATTAGGATAGTATACATTTTCAAGAGCATTGCTTTATAGAGAACACAAAGTAATGGATTACAATGTAATTCCTTTTTATACAATATAGACTGATTATCTGAGATTCTCCACAGTTTATTTGTTGGTGGTGGTGTTCAGTCCCTAAGCTGTGTTCAACTCTCTGCGACCCCGTGGACTGTAGCCCTCCAGGCTCCTCCGTCCACAGGATTCTCCAGGCAAGAGTACTGGAGTGGGCTGCCATGCCCTCCTCCAGGAGAGAGTCCCGACCCAGGGTTCAAACCTGCTCCTCTTATGTCTCCTGCATTGGCAGCTCTTTACCACTTTCCATTCATGTGTATTCTTTCTATAAAAATTAGAAAGAGAAACACCAATACAGTATATCAGCACATATATATGGAATTTAGAAAGACCATAATGATGACCCTGTAAGCAAGACAGCAAAAGAGACACAGATATAAAGAATAGACTTTTGTACCATGTGGGAGAAGGTGAGGATGGGATGATTTGAGAGAATAGCATTGAAGCATGTATATTACCATATGTAAGACAGATGACCAGATCAAGTTCAATGCATGAAGAAGGGCACTCAAAGCCTGTGCTCTTGGACAACCCAGAGGGATGGGGTGGGGAGAGAGGCGGAAGGGAGGTTCCATGGGGTATTCAAGTCAAAGTAGGGCAAAAACCACCACAATATTGTAAAGAAACCCTCCAGTTAAAATTAATAAATTAATTTAAAAATTAGTTTAATTTACATAGCTATTATTTCAAGAACAAAAAAATTGAGCATTTCTTCCAAGAAAAACTCTTTATTCTTAATATTAAAGAAATTAGTTCTTTAATAAAGTTTTTAATAAAATACTCTTTAATAAAACATTATTAAAGAGTTCTTTACCACTAGCACCACCTGGGAAACCCCTAGAGGTTCTACTATTAATGAAAACAAATCACATTGTTTTCACGAAATCCAAGTAGTTCTGACTTTTGAGTTGAATGCCTCTGTTGATATCTTTCCATACCTTTAGGTATTTATTTATTCAAAGTAACTTTTAGTGACGGAAGATATATACTCTGAATATATACACATATTCCTTCAAAGGAAATAAATATGTCTTCTACATTGTTTAATGTCTTCTGTCTCATGTGACTAGCGAATTTAGGGGGCTGGGTGGGAAGGAAAGATGGAAGTGTACATGAAAAGTCTATAAGTATTTCTTCATAGCATAAATACAGAAAAGGGTTAGAATCTTCATCTGTTGAAAGTCATGTGATTTTAAAGCACAAACCTGAATCTGATATCGGTGTCAGGGCTTATTTAAATATATTGTATATTTCACATCATGAGTTACAACAAAATATGTTTTTAAAAAGTCATTTAGAGCATAATATCACATGACTGAAATAGATAATCATTTCATTATTAATCTCATTCCCCATCTATATAATGTTCAATTTTTATTTTCTCTTAATGACACAGGGAAAATCTCTCAAGAACTGAATGAATCAGGTCAAAACTGGGGCCATGATGATTTACTTACCTATCCTTAATTCAATATACAGTTCATTATTTCAGTTAAACTATAATGAAAATCTTAATTCCGTATAAATATTTCAGAGGACCAGATACTAGCTATGCACTCAATCATGAGATATTATTTTTTAGCCTATTTAATATATCTCTACTTCAATTTAGTGTTACAGTTCCCAGGCCCTCAGTGTGTCCTATTTCTGAATGCTGAAAATGTCTTTAGCCTAATCTGGTATTTTTGCTTGAGTCAGATAATTTATTCTTAAGTATGACATGCTTCCCTCAAGTTATGAAGGAAAACATTTTCAAAAATAGGTGTAGCCAAAAAAAAAAAGAAAGAAAAGAAAAAAATCCCTCATGTCTCCAAGTAAGTCAATGTTATGAATCTCCCAAATGATAAACTAGCTACCTTCTGGGGCATGCTAGGGTCTAATTTTTATAATTCATCTTATAATTAGCCATGTTTGGTGATTTTCAGCACAATGTCAGACTATATGTCATGACAAGATAGTTTAAAATTTACTGAGGTTTGCTTCTAGAAAACTGTGTACCTTATAAGTAAGAGAGGGTGATTTTATACAATAGTAATGAAGGCCAGACATGGAAAGGGCAATCTGCTAGGCCACGAGTAACCAAAACATAGTCTTTTTTTTTTTCCAAGGAGGTTACAGTTCAGTAGGAGTGAATATAAATCATTATGATACAACGTGTGGTCTACATGGAAAATGTATGTCTAAAGAGTGATTAATTTTGACTGGAGTAGGGGTTGAGAAAAGCTTCCCAGAAGGAAGTAACCTGAATTTGGCCTCGGAGGATCAAGTAAGCACAAAGAAGTGAGGAGAAAGCTTGAAGGCTGGGATTGGTAATTTCAACAAAGATGCAGAGTCAGGAGAAAAGTAAGGCATATTTAAGGAGCACAGTTGTTTATTACAGGTAAAATACATGGTGACTCGGAGAGCATAAGGCCAGACTTTGGGGTAGAAAGAGGGCAGAAACGCTGAAGGGCCTGAGGAACAGACAGAGGAATGTAAATCCTCTTCTATAATCAGCGCTCTAAGCAGGGAAACAGCACAGTCAGTTTGGAGTTTGGCAAAGATAGTTCTAATGGCAGTGTCTACAGGCAATTAGGACGGAGAGAGAGAAGAAGCCAGGCAAAGCAGTGGAAAGTCAGTTGCAGTTGTGTGGGTGAGAGGAAACGAGGTAAAGGGGCTTGAACTGAGGAAGTGGTAATGAAAACCAAAGACAGGAGGTCTTCTGAAAACAGAAGACAGGAGGTGATTAAACAGATTGGTTAGTTTAGTTCAGTTCAGTCACTCAGTCACGTCTGACTCTTTGCAACTCCATGGACTGCAGCACGCCAGGCTTCTCTGTCCATCACCAACTCCCAGAGGTTTCTCAAACTCATGTCCATCGAGTCAGTGATGCCAACCAACCATCTCATGCTCTGTCGTCCCCTTCTCCTCCTGACTTCAATCTTTCCCAGCTTCAGCGTCTTTTCCAGTGAGTCAGTACTTTGCATCAGGTAACCAAAGTATTGGAATCTCACCTTCAGCATCAGTCCTTCGAAGGACTGATCTCCTTTAGAATGGACTGATTGGATCTCCTTGCAGTCCAAGAGACTCTCAAGAGTCTTCTCCAACACCACATTTCAAAAGCATCAATTCTTCAGTGCTCAGCTTTCTTTATAGTCCAACTCTCACATCCATACATAGCTAGTGGAAAAACCATAGCTTTGNTCTTGGGTGGCCCCACACAGCATGGCTTAGTTTCATTGAGTTAGACAAGGCTGTGGTCCATGTGATCAGTATTAGTTGATACCAAAGAATTAATCTTATTAATTTTTATTAAAGTATGATGATAGCACTATGTAAGAACATGTTCATAATATTGAGAGATATTTACAAAACAATGTGTGGGTGAAATCTATGTCTAGATTGCTTTAGAACAATTCAGAAAATACAAAAATGATTCAAAAGGAGATAATTAAAGCACGTGTGACCAAAGATTGATAAGTAGGAATCTGAGTGAAGGGTATATGGGGATTCATTTTACTACTCAATCTATGTGTATGTTTAAATTTTCAAAATACATTTTACAAGAACTAGTTAGCAAAAAAAAAAAATTAATAATGATATAGATAATATCAAACTCTGTGCCCAATTTGCAACAAATTTTGTTGCCTTTAACTTGAAAATACATCCACATTACATCAAATCTTATCACTTCCATAGCTGCCTCCCTGAATGAAGCCACCTTCATCCCTCAGCAGAACTATTACAGGAGCCTTTTAAGCATCCTCCCTACATCCTCAATTTCCCTCAAAATTCAAAACCATCTTTTCAATAAATAAGTTATAATTCACATGTTATTCTGGTGCTCAAAATCCTCTGATTTCTTATCTCTTGAAAAGTAAAAGTCAAATCTCTTACCTTGTCTCTGAAGCACCTCAGTGAACTTTTAAAAAAATATTTTATTTGTTTATTTATTTATCGCTGTGCTCGGTCTTGCCACATAAAGGCTTTCTCTAGCTGTGGTGAGTGGGAAGAAGGGCTACCCTCTAGCTGCCAAGCGATGGCTTCTCCATTGCAGAGGTTTCTCTTGCTGCAGATCATGTGCTCTGAGAGGGCACCTGGGCATTAGTAGTTGCAGCACACAAGCTTAGTTACCCTGCAGCATGTGGAGTCTTCCTGGACCAAGGACTGAACCCATGTCCCCTGCACTGGCAGGCAGATTCTTAACCACTGAGCTACCAGAGAAGTCCTCAGTGAATTTGTTTTCATGCATGCTCTTTGAACTCATCTCCTACATTCTCCACTTTCATTCACTCTGTTTCAGCTGCAATAACCTCCCTGTTATCACTCAAAAAAAAAAAAAATGAACAGAAGACTTTGAATTTGTTCTTTCTTCCCTTTACACAGAAAACTCTTAGCCCAGGTGGCCACACAGCTCCCTTCCTCAATCTCTGCTCACGTGTCACATGAGCAGAGAAACTTTCCTTGACACCCATAGGAACTAGCACCATCCCACTAACACCATGCATGCTCTGTTCCCTTTCATCTGCTCTTTCTTCCTATCCTTTATCATCGGACATGTTATGTGCTTTTTTTGCCTCCTCTGGCTAGACTGCAAGTTCCTTAGGAGCAGGGTCACAGTTGTGTTTCCTGTGGAATCCCCAGCACCTCGGATACTGTATGGTTCACAGCAGGCTGGCTATGAAATACATATTCATTATGAAAAATGAGTCAGTTGGTCACAGTACTACCTTTAATTGTGAATATAGAAATTCAACTTAGGCCCATGAACGAAAGGATTCTGTATCCCTCTCACCCTAAAATAGTGTTACCCACCCAGCGGCAGGATAGAGAAGCCCTGACTAATTGAATTCATTCACCTATTGCATGGCAACAAGGTTAGGATACAGAGTAGACAAGATCTCAAATTAAGGACGAGCAGGCCCCGTGGGACTCCCCACTGGGTCCAGCCATTCTACAGGCAGATGATTCACTCCTCCCCAGGCAAGGAGGAGTGAAGCTGGGGGCGGGGAACTCCCGTGTTTTCTTCCTAATCTAGTCAGGAGGGTCAAGTTCCTTTTTGTGGGCCAAGAGAGAAATACTGGGAAAGGGAAAGAACATTTCCTACCACAAAGAAGATAACAGTTATGACTATAATAATAAAGAAGACAATGACGAGCCTTTTTCCATCCCCAATTCCCTCTGAAGCCTATCAGAAACAAATTAGATTGTGATCTGAAAACCTCTTGTTCAGTGATCCTTAATTTTATAATTTTGTTTATTCTCTTTTTATGTGCATGAATTATGAATAATATATTCTTTGATATCCCAAATAAGGTAAAATAAATGTACGCATTCATCAAAAACACAAAACAAATTAGGTTATGGGAATTTTTTTCTTCTCCACCCACGACAATTTCCATCACTGGTACTCTAAGCCCAGAACTCTGCCCACCCACTAACAGATATGCATGCAAAAAGGATTGGGTGTGCTGTATGAAGGGAGATGATGATCATTTTTGAGAAAGATATGGCTATATGCCAGGTAGGACAGTGATGGTTAGAATTTGTGCTAACTATACATGAGAATTTTCTACCAAGCCTGATAAACATTAGAAGTTAAAGTGAAAGTCACTCAGTGGTGTCCAACTCTTTGCAACTCCATGGACTGTAACCTGCCAGGCTCCTTGCCCATGGAATTCTATAGGCAAGAATACTGGAGTGAGTAGCCGTTTCCTTCTACAGGGGGTCTTCCCAACCTGGAGAATGAACCGAAGTCTCCTATATTGCAGGCAGACTCTTTACCATCTGAGCCACCAGGAAAGCCCATATCGCTTACTAACTGTACAACCTTACACAAGTTATTCACAAGTTATTAAAGTATTATTCTTTGTCTTAGCTGTAAAACAGAGAAAGAATAATACCTCCTTCATAAAGTTCTTCTAAGAAATATATATATTTATATGACACCTAGAAAAGAGTTTGGCACTTTTAAGGTATGTGCATGTGCATATATTAATTATCAATTTAAAGATTTCCACAATCCAAATTTAAATGATGTTTTATGAGTTTCTAGGAGATATGATTGTATATTTGCTTGACAAATAATGAAATAGTTTTCCTTGGAGCAATGATAAAGAGAAATTGTGTGTTACAATTATTAATACAGGAGCTCTGGCGTAACCAGTGGAAAGTGGCAGTGCTCTTATATTTTATTCCTCCATTAACAAATAAAATGTATTCAGTCCACTTAATTCTTTGGTGAGTATTCAGTGGTGAAAGAATGAGACTCATGTAGTAGCACAAGATTTCATTAAAGATTAGTTTACACTGTCTTTTAATGAAGACATTAGGTAAGACATTGGCAAAAGAGGAGATGTAAGACAGTAGGTGGAATCAAATGCGTAAGTTCCATCTGAAATTGAGCTATTTGCAAAGATACTTACTTTTTGCAATTTGTTAAAAAAAAAAGAAGAAGAAGAAGAACGAGACATTAGGTGCTGGATACTACTCATTAGCTCTAGAATTCTAGCCTAAGATTCATCCTATTCAACATTTGCCGTTAATGATTTGGATCGAGACTAAGATGGCATGCATGCCCAATTTGCCAGTACCACAAAGAATGGACGATAATGAATAGTGTTGATGGTCAACTAGAGAACTAAAAAAGCAGGACAGCCTGGAGTGCTGGACTAAATCCAAACTGGCTATAATAAAAGATGAATGTAGAATTATATTTATAAAAATGTAGAATGGTGTAAGTCACAAATTACCATATAGTGGTTAATCATTCATCTAAGCCCTTTGTTAGGAGATATAGATACAAAAAAAGGAAAAATATTTTATCCTAGTTCCTCATAATACTCAGTTTAATTGAAGAGTGTGTGTGCTTAGTCACTCAGTTGAATCCAACTCTTTGCAGCCCCATGGACTGTAGCCCATGGGATCCATGAGTTATAGCCATGGAGCCTACAGGTTCCTTTCTCCATGGAATTTTCCAGGCAAGAATACTGGAATGGGTTGCCATTTCCTCCTCCAATAACTGAAGAGAGAGAATCATAAAAAGTGCAGTGATAGGTGTATTCACACAAGCACAGGGAAGTAACATCTAACTCATCCAATGGGGAAAGTGAAAATTGCACAGTCGTGTCCAGCTGTTTGCAACTCCATGGACTATATAGTCTATGGAATGCTCCAGGCCAGAATACTGCAATACGTTCCTTTCTCCAGGGAATTTTCCCAACCCAGAGATTGAACCTGGGTCTCCCACATTGTAGGCAGATTCTTAACCAGATGAGCCACCAGGGAAGCCCATCCAATGGCGAGTGAAGGGATAAAGGAAGGTGTTCCAGCGAAATAGGCTCTCAAGCTAAGCAGGGGTTTTTCTCTAGCCAAAGGACACAATCTGACAGAGACGTGCATTGAAAACCAATATGGTGTATGCAGAAAAATGTAGGCACTAAAATGCAGGGCAGGAGATGAGAGATGGTACTGGAGAAGTAGAGTGAACCATGGGGACACTGTCATATAAAGAAATAGGATTTCATCACTTAAGCACGAACAGCTGAAGCAGAAATTCAGCCAGGAAGCAGCAAGTTCAGATTTGCATTTCACATGATCATTTAGGAAGCAACATGGAGGGGGATTGTGATAGGCAAAGAAGGAGAAAAAGACAAAGAGGAGAAAACTGGAGCCCAGACCGAGGTGAGAGGAGTCAAAGATTTTATCAACAGTTAGTCTAGTGTTACTGTGGGTACTCCAGGTTTTAAGAGCCATTAAGAGGAACAGAAATCCATAGATAAACTGGAAAAGATGGTTAGAGAAACAGGGGAAAAATTTTAAGCATCTTGGGTCATGAAAGCCATGGAAACAGAGTTATAAGAAGGATGAGTGATTTATGTATCCAATATCACATATAAGATAAGGACTTTAAAATGACCTTCAAATTTCACAGTCAGACCAATGGTGAGACTTAATAGGAACAATTTCGGTAGAGTGGTTGAGAGGGAAGACAAATTAAAGTATATTTTTAAAAATAAATGATAAGTGAGTAAGGGTAGCATGCACTTTTTTAAAGACACTGGTAATAAAAGAAAGGAAAGAGATAAGGTAGTTGCTATAAGACAGATTGTTTCATTTGTAATGGAAGAGATTTGAAGTTTAGAAGTAAAAGTGGCAAAGCCAGAAAAAGAGAAGAAAAAAGAAGAAGAAGAAGAATTAAGGCAAGCTCCCAGAGAGAAAGAAAAGAGTGAATTACATGGGTGGAGAGGTTAGTTTTGATCAAACAAGAGGGTCAACTTAGCCTATAAAAATAGGGAGGAGATGAGGGTAAGGTGAAGCTAAGCCAGTGGGTATAAAGAAAGTGTAAGGTGACCAATGTTCTCAATTATATGCTACTCTTGTGATCGTAGTTACATAAGTCCTACATTTCTTGTTTCAAACTCCTACTATAGAATTCAGAAGTCTTAACTTGACAAGATAAAATGAGAAAGATCTTAGGAGCCAACAAGATGATAAAAGTCTTTGCAAAATATAGTCCTTATATACTTCCAGAGAGATGGACATTCAGATCACATTCCAATTATTATGTTCAATTTTCAAGGGCCACATTTTTAAAAGGCGCTGTGAAATATCATCATAGTTGCAAGAAAATGTTAAGGAATATGACCCCATAAACCCTACTCAAAAAAAAAAAAAAAAAGGATTTTTGATGATTTTACTCTAACGTGTCTTAGAGAAGGTCTTTTTGCATCGAGATTACTTCTAGTGGTGAGAATACCATAGGGTATACAAGAATAGAAAAATAATGTTGTACACATGAGGTGTATATAATGATATAAGCAAATGTTGCCTCAATTAAAAAAAAATCTAAATTTTTTTTTAAAAAAGTGGTCGATATTGTTTACCCTAAGAAAGAAAAATTGAGAGATGATGCTGTTGTAGAGCACAGGGAATATATTTGCTCTAAAGGGTTCTATGCGGGCTGAGTTTGGATGTGACAAAGAGGTAGGTTTTATCTTAATGGAAGGAAGCACTCATTATGAAAGCCATACAACTCTCCATGACTGAAAGTACGTTAGATGGCCAAAAACAGCAGGAAGGTTGTAACAGGGACCCCTGCAAGAGGAAGAAGTTGGATATTTCCCAACTCCAAATTTCCATAATTCTATTTTTGAACATTATTCACTCATCCTTGAGAAGTTATGGGATAAGGTATGGAGCATGTCAGTCTTGGTATCTGGTGGGACAGGAAAGCAGATAAAACTGGAATGTTTAAGGTCTACACAATAGGGATTTGGCAAAGAATTTTTATGGTTTTTTTTAACTGTATGAGCATTAATTTACTATTTTAGAAATTCAGAGAATTTCAACCTGTGGTAAGGATGTTTGAGGATGATGAGTGGAACTTTGTCAAGACCTGGAAATTTACAAAATGTTTTAAAAAAAAGTGCATGAAGGAGGTGTGGGGGCAGGTTAGGGCTGTGCAGATGTGTAGAGATGGAGAGAGAAGCGTGAAAAAATAAGCACATATCTAATCCAGAGTCCAAACAACCAAGTTTACTGCAAAGGAAAGGATAAAGAAAAGAAAGGAAGTTGATGGGCTATAACAGGATCTCGGGCAGCCAGAGAAAAAGGTCATAGATCCAACAGTCCTACGGGAGAGGAGCTGAGTTGCCTGTGGATGCTTTCCCTCACTCAGTGAGATGATTCCCTGCAGCTAATTCAAAAGCATTGAGCCTAACTTAAGTGAAAAAGGGAATATTATAGGGCCATAAGGGTGTCCTAAGAAGTCGGACTTTGGGAAAGAACTTGGGAAGGAACTAGGACCAGGAATTAGGATAAGTCAAGAATTTGCATTTCTTATAAGTCCCCAGGTGAGGTCCACATGGCAGAACCAAGGACCTCGCGTTGATAGCTGCTGCTTCAAGTTGTGACACGTCTTTACAGGGATTATGTTATTTAATCCTTGCCATAACTCCATGGAGGAGGTCTCATTATCCTCATTTTGGGGGAAAGGGAGCAAAGGAATAAAGAATTTCAACACCCAAACTCTTACAGCTTCTTACCAGCAAAAAGACAGGAATCTGGTTCTTATATTGCCAAATTCCATTATTCTCTCTACCCCTTAGCTGTTTGATGGGGTTAATGACCAATATCTACCAGAACTTGGTGAAAATAGTTAATAGCACATTACTAATTCCACTTATTCAATTATAACACAGTTAATGGAAATGTTGTTATACTTTTTAGGGACAATGGCTATTATATTTTTATACTGCTAAGAGTGGGATTCAAAGCTATTTCCTTATTAGTTTCATGTGCTTTTATATCAGAACACAAATGCTACAAACCTAGAGCACTAGCACAGCTACATTAATAGACAAATTAAATTCCCTGTAGTTTTGCTGGCTTCTTTTTCTTTTCAGCAACTTTTTCCCTCTATCTTCTACCAACAACCATAATTACGTTGCTGCTGCTACTGCAAAGTCGCTTCAGTCGTGTCCGACTCTGTGCGACCCCATAGACGGCAGCCCACCAGGCTCCTCCATCTCTGGGATTCTCCAGGCAAGACTACTGGAGTGGGTTGCCATTTCCTTCTCCAAAAAAATGACTTCTCCATACCTCAATTCATGAAAATTTCTTTTTGTTGCTCTCAATTAAAATAAGTTTCCATGTGGAAGTTTCCTTTGCAAAGCCAACTTCTTTATTCTGGTCCTTCATAAGTTTCAGGAAACCATTATCAAAAAGTGGTCAAGATATTCAGGCTATTTTTAGAGACTATTTATTTTCTAACTTAAGGTTGGGCCTGATTTTTAGTAATCTGATTAAAAAAAAAAACCCACATATTTGAACTGTATAACCACATAGTTTAAGAACAGCAAACATCGTCTTTCTAGAAACTTGCAAATTGTTACTAAAGAGGTAGGATGGGTAAGAAGAGCTGATAGAGGGGTCTTCAGACCCTAATTTCTAGACTGTCCAGATTCAGCTTCAATTTTTTTAAATTTAAAGGTAATCTGATGAATGTATATGGAATCTAGAAAGATGGTACTGATGAACCTATTTGCAAGGCAGCAATGGAGACCAAAGGCATAGAGAACAGACTCGCACACACAGTATGGGAAGGAGAGGGTGACAGAAATTCTGTGAGTAGAATGGAAACACATACATTACCCTGTGTGAAATGATAGCCAGGGGGGATTTGCTGTGTGACACAGGGAGCTCAGCCCAGTGCTCTGTTAAACCTAGAGGGGTGGGACAGGGTGAGAGATGGGAGGAAGGTTCAAGAGGGAGGGGACTTATGTATCCCTGTGGCTAGTTCATGTTGACATATGGCAGAAACTAGCACAATATTGTAAAGCAAGTATCTTCCAATGGAAAAAACAAACAAAAAATATAATTGAATGGAGGATAAAACTTTCCAGGTGGCACTAGTGGTAAAGAACCCACCTGCCAATACAGGAGACATAAGAGACACAGATTGAGTCCCCGGGTCTGGAAGATCCCCTGGAGGGGGGGATGGCAACCCACTCCAGTATTCTTGCTTGGAGAATCCCATGGACAGAAGAGCCTGGTGGGCTACAGTCCGTGGGGTCGTGAAGAGTCGGACACAACTGAAGCGACTTAGCACGCAAAACTGCACTATCAAGCAACTTTCATAAAAACAAACACAATTCTTCAAGGACACGTAGAATGTGAACAATCATAAGAAACAACTAAAGCCAGTAAGTTCAGAGGAGTTTCTAACCTTGTAAAAGTGGTGTTTATGAAGGCTGGTTCTGCAAATTTTCATTCAATAAGCATTTATTTGGTATGCATTTTGGGTGAGATGCTTTGCCGGCATTGAATC
This sequence comes from Neotragus pygmaeus, assembly GCA_006410875.1. Lineage (NCBI taxonomy): Eukaryota > Metazoa > Chordata > Mammalia > Artiodactyla > Bovidae > Neotragus > Neotragus pygmaeus. The sequence continues at coordinate 201,488 of SJYV01013721.1, forward strand.
ACCACACCAGAGCACGCAAGACCAAGGTCCACATCAAGGCCATGGATAAAAAGCAGATTATGCTGCCAGACTCTGCAGCCTTGAATCTGTACTGCCCATGGCACTTGAACTCCTACATGGCCCAAAGAGTTTGGACATTTCAAGCCCAGAATTGGAGTAAACATCAGCATGAAACTGTTATCTTCTCCAGGGTTCCAGAAAGGCATGTATGACATTGTCCTTACAAAAACTCTACAACCACTTGTAGTATGCACAGGATGCCCACATAGCACTGTCATGCCATATCTGTGCACAGACCATGGCCTGCCATGCCAAAATGGAAGAATATCAGAAGGAGAAACTCCAAGAGAAATTACACCCAAGGAGTTTCAGGATAGAGCAAACAGAATGCAGTCTTAGAAATAGTATGTTTAATTATCCAAGGGATAAATAAAGAGAAAATAAGGCAAAGAAGAGTAAATCATTATTTCAAAGAAGAAAACATCTAAATAGAAATTCTATAAATAAAAAATTAGAGTCAGTTCAGTTCAGTTGCTCAGTCATGTCCGACTCTTTGCAACCCCATGAATCGCAGCACGCCAGGCCTCCCTGTCCATCACCAACTCCCGGAGTTCACTCAGACTCACGTCCATCGAGTCAGTGATGCCATCCAGCCATCCCATCCTCGGTCGTCCCCTTCTCCTCCTGCCCCCAGTCCCTCCCAACATCAGAGTCTTTTCCAATGAGTCAACTCTTCGCATGAGGTGGCCAAAGTACTGGAGTTTCAGCTTTAGCATCTAAAAAATAAGACTAAGCACAGCTAAAGAGAGAATACAAATACATCTGAGAAAATCACCCAGAATACAGGTGAAATATTTAACTGAAACATTAAGTGATGAGAAAATATTATTGAAAATTTAGAGACAGGAAGTATGGAATGAGAAGTTCTAACATATGCTTTAATAGGTATTCCAGGAGAAAATAATACAGGAAGTGGTGGAAAAGAATATTTTATTTTAAGTGATGCTAACTTCAATATATCCACAAGCATCTAATTCAAAGTGATAGCTTAACATCAAATATAATCAATAAAGATAAGTTCCTCCATCAGTGCATAATAGTGCAAGTGCAGAGCAGGAAGGATAACCAGATTCTTCACCTAGTCCTACAAGTTACCAGAGAGAATGGACAGATGGCCAACAGGAATGACGGTCAGAGGAACACCAGCTTTCTCATTTGGCAACAACCAGAGTCTCCCCTCAGCTAAACCATCATTTAGCAATGAAGGCAAAAATTGTGACTTTTCTCAGATGTACAAAATATAAACATCTTTACTCCTCACAGGCCCTCATGAAAGTACAAAAGGACACACATGAGCAAGAAAGAAAATGAACCCCAGGAGTAGAGGGACCAGAAGCAATTATGAGCAAATCAATCTAAAGAAAATATGTGGACAATTAACATTATACGAGTCATGTTATACAAGTATCATAGCAACATACTGTATTATACAGTTTCATACTGTATTATAACTTCATTCTGTAGTATAATTACCTTTAGCAGTTTTCTTTCAAAAACCATGATAATAATAGCAGTTAGTTATAGATATTTGTCATGTTTCAGGTGCTATACTAAGATTTTTATGGACTATCTCAGTTATTCCCCACAACAATTTTGCAATACTTATCTGCTTGTTCCCATTTTACAGATGTCAAAACTGAGGCATAGAGTAGTAATTTTTCCAAAGTCATGCAGAAACAAACAATGGAAATGAATTTGTGTTGACCTAGGATGTCATTTAGCATTAAATTGTCAAAACCCAATTTCCTCATCTGTGTGATGAAGAGGTGGATATTTGCTCTGACCATATTACAAGGTTACATGAAGATGAAATAATGCTATTATCTATTCAAGTGCTTTAGAAATTGTAAGTGCACATGTGCTCAGTTGTATCTGACTCTTTCCAAACCCATGGACTGTAGCACACCAGGATCCTCTGCCCATAGAATTTTCCAGGCAAGAATACTGGAGTGGGTTGTCATTTCCTCCTCCAGGGGATCGTCCCAACCCAGGGACTGAACCTGAGTCTCCTGCACTGGTAGATGGATTCTTTCCCACTGCATCACCTAAAAATTGTAAAGTACTTTACAATTTGAAATTATAGTAAAAATAAAATGGGACATGTGTATCAAATTAAAAAATAATAATAATTTGGCCACATAGATAATAGCATTTTAAAATCATCCATTCAAAATATTTCTCTAGAGCTTCAGTCAGTAGGTATAATTTGGAAATAGAAAAGATAGTGTTTCATGTGTTTGCTTACTTGCTTATTTCTAACCCATCTTGATCCAGAAAAGATTTTCAGGCAGCTAACAAAGGTATACAAAATTATACAAAGGTATACAAAAAAATTTAATATATAAGGATTCATCTAATTTTTCATTTAAAAAATATACTCCAGATTTAATTTCTAAATATACACACCCCTTTCAAGAACAACTTGTTACTAATTTAAACTGTAACTGTACTCCACATCTCCTGTTACCACCCCCATCCCAACAGACATGTGAAACAAATTTAAGCAGCAGGAAAAGTTCATGTTGTCTCTTTAAAAAAATGAAAATGTTCATTTTCATACTGCTTTGGTATGGTTCAAGTTAATGATGTGCTAATGTGATATTAAAGTAGTAACTCCTGCCGTTCTAACAGCCTAATTGGGCCACTGACATCACAACAGTATAACTAAAGTGTTGGATTTTACTCCATTTCCGTAAATGAATGAAATCTGACTCACTGCATGTTAATCGCTGCAGTTTAGTAGGTCCCTTATTTATTTTGGATATGCATTTCATTGGCAAATAAAGAATTAAGTGAGAAAATGAGCCAGAATTCAATAGACACTGGTGAAGAGTGATTTTTTTTTTGGCTCCCATAATAAATAGGGACTTCTTAAGCCTATAGAAAATGAGAACAGATGTGGATAATAACACAATTTGTTACTTATGAAAGCAAGGTTTTTCTGAAGATTTGGGAATTATCATGAGAACTATTCATTCAAACTCAAAAAAATCCTTAATATTAATATCAGGATGGAAATATTTGCACTATAATTTGAAACATAAAGACTATTTACCCATCATGGCTTTGAAAAATTCAGATCACCCTGAATTCTTATGAACTCTGTGTCATCAGATGATCAGAGAGGGTCTCTGAAATACTTAACAATTCTCAAGCAGATTAGGAAAAACACACTCTTGGTAAAGGAAAGCGTGTACATTGTTCGGTCTGTATCTTCCCTGGCTTTTTTGACTTATAAAAAGAGGACTGAACATGATATCAAGAAAACTGGGCTTGCATATCAGCCTTGCCACTTAATAGCCAATGTGATTTCAGATCTCTTTAAAGATGAAGCTACATTTTCTACACCTATAAAATGACCATAATGGCCCCTCCTATAAAGGGTCATTTGAAGATAAAGTGAGAGTAGAGTCTCAGCTCAGTTCAGTCACTTGGTCATGTCCGACTCTCTACAACCCCATGGACTGTAGCACCCCAGGCTTCCCTGTCCATCACCAACTCCCGGGACTTGCTCAAACTCATGTCCATCGTGTTGGTGATGCCATCCAACCATCTCATCCTCTGTCGTCCCCTTTTCCTCCTCCCTTCAATCTTTCCCAGCGTCAAGGTCTTTTCCAATGAGTCNGTTGGCAAAGTAATGTCTCTGCTTCTTAATATGCTGTCTAGGTTTGTCACAGCTTTTCTTCCAAGGAGCAAGTGTCTTTTAATTTCATGGCTGCAGTCAACATCTGCAGTGATTTTGGAGCCCAAGAAAATAAAGTCTCTTACTGTTTCCATTGTTTCCCCACCTGTTTGCCACAAAGTGATGGGACCAGATGCCATGATCTTAGTTTTCTGAATGTTGAGCTTTAAGCCAAATTTTTCACTCTCTAGTATCCAGTTAATTAAATCTGATTAGAATTGAGGATATTCTACAAAAACTTTAATAACTAACCTTATTCACTCTGGGAATTCTGTTTTGACCTGTATGGAGTTGATGACATCTTTCTGGCGGAAATCAAGTGACAGGTCAAAACCATATACACTGTCTCCACTTTGCCAGTCATGATAGCTATGGAGGTATGGGACTAATTGGAGATATGAAAGTGAAGTGAAAGTGTTAGTTGTGTCCGACTCTTTGTGACCTCACAGACTGTAGCCCACCAGGCTCCTCTGTCCATGCAATTCTCCAGGCAAGAATACTGGAGAATTAGCCATTTCTTTCTCCTGGGGATCTTTCCAGCCCAGGTCTCCCACAAACCAGGTCTCCCACATTGCAGGCAGATTCTTTACTGTCTGAGTCAGCAAGTCAAGCCCTTATGGCATATCGGTTCATTCTTTTAATGAGTTTTGAGCAATGGTCACTAAGCATATGTAGTTGTTAAAATAGACCGCATCATTCTATTCTTCTTGTCATAAAGAATACTGTCTGGGCTCCTTCTGAGAGAGACACAATAAACTACTGGTTTAATAAAAAATCATCAAGCCATTACACAGTAGAAACACCCACAGAGCAGAAAGACCTGTCCAGAGCATCTCGGCAATCATCTATTCCCAGGCTCTGCTGAGTCCAAGACATCACAGGAGGTGCTTGGGCAGTCCTGGGTGGCAGTGAGAGGGGAGGTCGAGGGTTCGCTCCTGCTCCACTTGCTAGATTTAACTCTACCAGCCCTGCTTTTTTCATTTTCCAAACACTGACTTTTTGTTTAAGACTTCATTTACACAAAGGGTTGGGTTACTATAAAAATGTTTAACCAGCTGATCTAGTCCACTTTTCTCATTTTAGAGATGAGGAAATTGAAGGCGGGAAAGATGACACAAATATCCCTCAAAAGTCAATCCTCCAATCAGGATCAGATAAAATTCATCTGGATCCCCAATCTAGGTTATTTCCACCACACTGTCCTCATGATAAGATTTATCCCCATCCACTATTGAATGTTGAGTTCTGTGCTAGTTATTCTACCTCTATTTACTAATGAATCCAGCCAAAATCTCTCAATATTTCCATCATTTGAAGACGAGGCTCAAGAATATCAATTTCCCAAGCCTATATTCAAATCCAGTCTAACGCCCAATCTTGTATTTGCCAAGTTTCACTAAACTTAGAGGCTTTCTATCAGGCATCAAAACAACAGGCCATTATAAAGCAACCCAGACGAACAAATAAGTAAATGTTGGATATTTAATTGCCAATTTTTGGCTCTAGTCTTTATGTGTACTTTATAAAAATTGAGGTACAATGCAGATGGATGTAGAAAGGCTAAATGAAAGCTTATTTGAGAATTGCTCTTGTCTCTTTCTAGACTGAGATTATCAAAAACACCTCTTATTTTATGTTGGTTCTTTAATTTATTAGAATAAGCATGTGGTGTTTCCATTCTTTTTTGTATCATATATCACACATTTACACATATTAATTTTTTTCCTCATTCAAAAAGTCTGCTGCTCATATTACAAATCAGATTTGTACATATGCTCATAAGAGGGGAATAATGCAAAGATGTTTCCCCCTGGTATTGTCATTTTTTCAAGTTTCATGTTTAAAGCAGTTTCTTTGCCTTGTGTATTCTCTAACACAGCTAAGTAATATAGTTTTCAGTGCAATGAGAAGCCTGCGCACAGCAACAAAGATCCAGCGCAATCAATAAATATATAAATAACTTATTTTAAAGAAGAGGCTAGAAGTCAAAGTTATTATAAAAAAAAAAAGAGCACAGAGGAATCTTAGGGCAGTGAAATTATTCTGTGTGATATTAAAATAGAAGATAGATACTGTTATACATGTGTCCAAACCCAAAGAATGTTCAACACTAAGAATGAATGAACCCTGATGTAAATGATGGTTTTGGATAATTCTGATGGAGGTTTATCAGCTGTGACAACTGCACGGTTCTGATTTGGGGTGTTTACAGTGGAAAAGGTTGTGCCTGTGTGGGAGGAAGGGCTATATGGGAACTCTGTGTACTTTCCACTCAATTTTGCTATGAACATAAAACTTTCCTGAAAAATAGAGTCTATTTAAAAAGGAGGAAAATGCAGCACCCAAGCCCAGGAATCTAGACAAACTTTATACAACCTCTATACCTTCCTAAAATATTTTATTAAAATAGAAAAATAAATTTGAGAAAATGGATAGTTACCTGAACAAAAACCATGCAGCCTGGATTGTGTAAAATATGCTCGGAGAGAGTAAGAGGCAGGAAGTGGGAACGTCACACCATCCCGAACTGCTGGAAATACCTGAAAAGCAGGCAAATTAGACCAAATGTGTGGTGTCACCAATTAGGTGTAGAAATTTGCAGTATGAGCTAAGGAGCTCAAACTTAAGAGAAAGCAATAAAAATTCTGTGCAGGAGAGTAAGATGGCGAAGGCTGCCCTTTAAGAAAATGTGTCTGGTGGCCTGAGTGAGATAGAATGAAGGTAGGAGAAACCAGAATCAAGGAAATGAAATATTAAGTTATTATAATAGCCTAGGAGCAAGAGGGTCGGGGACTAAGTTGGGATACTAGCAATGCAAATAAGGGAAGAAAGGAACCATTGGAGAGACACTGTAGGCAGCGAATTTACAAGACTGGTTGACTGATTTGATAAGAGTTAAGAAGGGAAAAGAGAAATCAAATATGCACGTCTTCATGGTGGGATAACAATGGTACAATCTTCTCACCACTGACTTTAATCCCTCCCTTGCCAAGAGCTTTCTCCTCTGCCTTTAAACTCGCCCATGCTTGAATTAGCATAAACGTTTGGAAAAGGTAAAAAACATTTATCCTCAAAATGTTCTTGACGTAAACCATTTCTGAAATATGAACCTGTTTGCCATCCAAAACTCAATTTACATTCAAACTGTGGTTTAAACACTCTGTCCAAACATGACAGATGTTAGAATCAATTGGTTTGCAAGTCTTTTTTTTCATCAGCTTCAATAAACAAAATCTGAAATTATCATCTGTCAAGTATATTTACCAAATCTATACAATGCATATGGACTTCTATCAAGTTAATTGAAAATTAAAGTCTTGGCCTTTAGGAGTTTAAAAAAAAAGGGTAATTTTTTAAAGGGGGAAGCTTTAAAATTGGCAAGAATAGACCAAAAGCAAAGCAAAACAAAATAATTAAACAAACAAAAATACCCTATACAGAGCAAAAAAAGAATTGTCTCTTGTCACTACCTCTCTCAAAGATTTTCCCAAGTTTTTGCCTAAGGTTCCAAAAGAAATTTAAGATTGTAATCCTAGAATCACGTAGCTTTTTAAAATCAGATCCTATAAATTACATAGAAAAGCTTGATATAATATTGTATTCTAATTCAGTGATTTGAAGTACCTGTTTTATTGCTTCATAGTATCCCTAGATTAGATAACTTTAATGTGCTAGAAACTGCTAAAGGTGATACTGTAAAGTGAAATGAGCCTGATACTATTTCTATAGATTATAATAAACAACAGGGCTTTCCAGGTTTTGCAAGTGGTAAAGAAAGAAAAGAAAGACAGTGCTAAGTTGTCTCCAACCCTTGCAATCCCATGAACTGTAGCCTACCAGGAACCTGCCTGCCAATCGAAGAGGTTCAAGAGATGCTGGTTCAATCCCAGGGTCAGGAAGATCCCCTGGAGGAGGACACACCAACCCACTCCAGTATTCTTGCTTGGAGAATCCCATGGACAGAGGAGCCTGGTGTTAGAGTCCATAGTCACAAAGAGTTGGACACGACTGAAGTGACTTAGCATGCATGCGTGCATAATAAACGATAAATACTTACTGATTCTTACCTTGATAAAGATAATAAGAATAACAACAGGGTAATTCCAACAAGGGCTTCCCTGGTGACTCAGTAGTAAAGAATCTGCCTGCCAAGCAGGAGACTCAGGTTCAATCCCTGGGTCAGGAAGATCTGGAAAACAAAATGGCAACCACTCCAGTATTCTTATCTGGGAAATCCCATGGATAGAGGAGCTTGGTGGGCTACAGTCCACAGGGTCTCAAAGAGTTGGACATGACTTAGCAATTGAGCGCACACACAAATATGATAAATACAAAAAGAATTGAGAGAGAAAACACAGCCACAAAGCCACCTAACCTCTCCTGCTACTTACTCATCTATAAACCTAGGGTCTTAATAGAACCTAGTTTAAAGTTTGTGGGGATTAAATAAAATAATATGTGCAAAGTACATAACACGGGATCTAGCATATAATAAATATTCAATAAATATTATCTAATATTAGATAATACTTATGACAAATCTAGACAGCATATTAAAAAACAGAGATATCACTTTGCTGACAAAGTCCACTATAGTCAAAGCTATGGTTTTTCCCAGTAGGTCAGATGGTAAGGAATCTGCCTGCAATGCAGGAGACGCAGGTCAATCTCTGGGTGGGGAAGATCCTCTGGAGATGGGAATAGCAACCCACTCCAATGTTCTTGCCTGGAGAATTCCACGGACACAGGAGCCTGGTGGGCTATAATCCATAGGGTTGCAAAGAGTCGGATACAAATGAGCTACTAAGCACACACATGGTTTTTCCAGTAGTCATGTACAGATGTGAGAGTTGGACCATAAAGAATGCTGAGCACTGAAGAACGGATGCTTTCAAATGGTGGTGCTGGAGAAGACTCTTAAGATTCCCTTGGACTGCAAGGATATCAAGCCAGTCAATCCTAAAGGAAATCAACCCTGAATATTCATTGGAGGGATTGATGCTGAAGCTCCAATACTGATGCAAAGAGTCAACTCATCAGAAAAGACCCTGATGCTGGGAAAGATTGAGGGCAAGAGGAGAAGGGGGTGACCGAGGATAAAATGGTTGGATGGCATCACTGACACAATGAGCATGAGTTTGAGCAAACTCTAGGAGATAGTGAAGGACAGGGAAGTCTGGTGTGCTGCAGTTTATGGGATTGCAAAGAGTCGGACATAACAACAACAAATGTCAATGTTAACATATCCTTTAGTTTATCTAGTTATGTTTATTTTTTATTAATATCTCTTCATGTTTACTACCTATTGGGATCTTAGCATTTTAATTTAGATTTAGTATATTCTTTTTGTTTTAAAATATTCACCCTTGGTTATATTTACTGCAAATCTATTACCAATATTTTGTTTTGCTTTTAAACGTAAGATTTTTTGCTTTTAGTAGAATTACTTATCTTAATATTTTCTTCTTGACATTTACCATTGCTTTTAAATGTAGAAAGTCTTCACTATTCCAGAAATACATGATAACATATTTCTTTGAAGTTTTTCTTTTTTGTGATAAGTGGACATTTTACATTTAAGTCTTTAATATAGCTGGAATTGGGGGAAGGGAATAAAATGGGGACCAAATGTTAACATTTCATCAAACATTGCTGAAAATACAAGCCTCACATGATGAAAAGTCTTTTCCTTCACTATTGTTTTATATTACAGGCATGCCTCAGAGATATTGCAGGTTCAGTTCCAGAAAACCACAATAGTGTGAATATCACAATAGAGAAAGTCACATGAATGTTTTGATTTCCCAGTGCACATAAAAGTTACGTACTGTAGTCTATTAAGTATACAAAGCATTATGTCTTAAAAATACATACCTTTATGTATTTTATTGTATTTTATTGTAATTAATGTACATACATTAATTTTAAAATATTTTACTGCTAAAAAAAATGTTAACCATCGTTTGAGCCTTCGGTGAGCCATAATAGAAACACTAAGGATCACTGATCACAAAGCACCATCACAAATACAATAACAAAGGAAAAGCTTGATTGGAGAAGAGGAAGCTGAACCCTCACTGTTGGCTCTGGTCGTGGTTCTCTATCTTGAGTGCACATTAAAATGACTTGGAAGATAAAGAAACAAGTCTGGAGGCCTGGATCCCACTAGACACCAATATTTAAAAATATTTCTAGGTATATGNAAAAAAAAAAAAAAAAGGAAATACAAACATGAAGTGAGAAGAGGCACCATCATAAATATGTTTTTTCTCTACTTCAACAAGAGTTGGAGGTTATATCCTGCTAAAGCCACCCTAAGTTGAAAATACCATGTACCGAAATCACATTTAGTACACTTCACCTTCTGAATATCAGAGCTTAGCCTATGTGCTCATACCCCTTTCATGAGCCTTCAATTGGGCAGAATCATCTAACACAAAGTCTATTTTAGAAGAAAGTGTTGAATAGCTCATGTAGTTTATTGGATACTGTACTGAAAGAGTGAAACAGACTTGGTATCTGGATCCAGTGTATCAGCTATTCACCCTCATGATCATGGGGCTGACTGGGAGCTGCAGCCTGTTCCTGCCCAGTGCTCCAACAGAGCCTCGTACCAAATATTGCTAGGCTGGGAAAAGATCAAAATGCAAAGTACCATTTCTACTGAATGCATTTTTGCTTTCACATCATCTTAAAGGAAAAAATAAAAAATAAATTTTTAAAACTCAAAACAACAAAATCTTACATTGAACCATCATAAGTCAGGCAAGACATTGTATATGTATACAATCTGATGTGATGTAGTCACTAAGTCGTGTCCGAGTCTTGTGACCCCATGGACTGTAGCCTGCCAGGCTCCTCTATCCATGGGATTCTCCAGGCAAGAATAACTGGAGTGGGTTGCCATTTCCTTCTCCAGAGGATCTTCCCTACCCAGGAATCAAACCCAGGTCTCCTGCACTGCAGGCAGATTCTTTACCAACTGAACTATGAGGGAACACAATCTACTAGATCGTACGTCCACAAGGAAAGGGAAGGTTGGTTTGTTCATGACTATTCACAGTCCTGAGTTCTTTGCTTAGTACAAAGCAGGTGCTAAACAAGTTTGTATTAAATGAATACGTGGACTCAATGCATTCAGAGGCACAAGACCTGGTTCTACCTCAGGGAATTTAAAATCTCCACAGGGGGAAAAGGGTGAGGGGCTCCCACTTGTTTGACTTTTTCCACATGCCCATATCTATGTATTAAGTCATTTAAGGTTTGCACGGACCTCATGAGACAGCTATTATTACCATAATTTGTAAGCAGTGCTACCTGCTTCTCAAGATGAGGCGGTTGAGTCCTATAGAAGACATGGTGTTTGCCCAGAGTCACATCATTTTTAAATGGAAAAGCCCATATTTGTCTGAATTCAGTGTTCATACTCTGTCTTGGATTCCACAATATCTCTCTACAAGTGAGACACAAGTGATAAAATACAACACATAATTAAATTTTAAAATATCCATAGGTGACCATAAATGATTTAGAAATTCAAAAACTGAGAAGAGTGAAGATAAAATAGTCAGAACAGACTCGTGAAGGAGTGGGGATTTGAGTCAACTCCTCAAGTCCCTAGGTGGACAGTACAGCAGAGGTCACTTCAGGAAAAACAATTTCAGAAGTCCCATCAGGACTCTTTAAAGTCAATAAATGTTTTTAATTTTTTTAATGGTATTGCTTGATAAGCACTATACATAATGCAAAAGCCAGAAATGGTTTACTCACAAGCCACATAGCAAAGCTTAAGCGTTACATGGTCATGTGAAGAATGGCTTCACAGTTTTGGCTTTTGCCCTACATATACTGAAAAAAAACAATTGAGAGGGAAATGCTTAGTATATTTACACAATCCTTCACTAATCTAAATGATAATATTCAGTATCCGAGTCCATGTTATGCCTAATGATGACTGCATAGAAAAGCATGAAGAGCCACTAATATGTTCTGATCTGCAAAGAGCTAACATGGTAATTTCACCACTTGATGAGAAGGAGGACGCTAATTGTCCAGTGCAAAATAGCAATGACCTCTATGATGCTTTGAAGTGACTGTGCTTTCTAGATTCAGACAAAATGTAGACAAGATATCTTATTAGTTAAGCATTTCTTTTTTCAAAGTAATGCTTACTGGCATTATGCTGATTTAAGAAACCCCATTCTGACTGTTAATGAAAACTTAATGGAGCTGAGATAAGTAAGATGATATTAAGCTTGCCTCACTCTCAACTGCTTTTTTTGTTGTTGTTGCCTTCTGGAAAGTTGCTGGATCATTGAACACTGATGTCATGCCAGGGTGTGGAAGAAAAACTGATAAACAACACTGAGAAGGTGAAGGAGGTCCAGAATTGGACCAGGCAGATCTTAGGGTCATATAAATGATGAAGTATCAGCCAGGACATCAGAGCAAAAGCTAATAAATTAGTAATTTAGAAGTGATCAAGACAGACCTAATTTTGCTTCCCAACTCTGCTACTTAATGATGCTGTTGATTAGGGGAAATTACTTAACTTCTCTGATCTTTAGTTGCTTCAACACAAAGATAGATTATAAAAATGGTATCTACTGAAAATGCTTAGTGTGAGGATTAGATAGAAAAATTTAGGTAAAACACTTAGCAGTATGCTTGACACAGAAATTTATCCAAAAAAATGATGACTTTCTCTTATCATTATCAGCATTAACAACACTAACAGGAACAAGACAAATCTATAGAAATTAAGATATGTGAAAGAAGGGAATTCCCTGGTGGCCCAGTGCTTTCACCTGGACTCCGGGCTTTCCCTGCTGAGGACACAGGTTCAATCCCTAGTTGAGAAACTAAGACCCTGGAAGCCACACAGTGCCCTCAAACAAGCAAAAAAGATACATTAAGAAAAAGAAGGAATAACAAAGTATACTACCCTGAGACAGGAAAAGGCAAAAATTCTAGCACCGCAGGTCCTAGAATCACAAAACAGAAGGGAATTTAGAGGTCATCTAATCAAACATCTTCATTTTCCAAGTGAGCAGCGCAGCACTAGGAAACGTCTCAGTGGTACAACTATGTTTGAAAAGAGTTTGGCAGTTTTTTCTAAAATTCAACATGAACTTCACATGTTTACAAGGACTACCTAGTAAGTCCATTCCTAAATCTCTACCCGAGAGAAATAAAATCTTATATTTACACAAAGCCTTGCACATAAATAGTTACAGCAGCTTTATTCATAACAACCTAAACTGGAAACAATCAAATATCCATCAGCAGGAGAATGAATAAATAAATTTCATAAAACAGAGCATATTCCGCAATTGAAAAAATGAACTTCTGGTACACACAACAACATGGATGAATCTAAACACATCTTGCCGAGTCGAAGCAGCAGTACAAAGGCACGTATACTGCCTGATTCTATTTATCTGAAGTTCTAGGAAACACAAACTAGTCTCTAAAGACCCAAAGCATAGAATTAGTTGCCTGATTCCTTGAGGGGAGAGAGGTAGGGAGTGAGAATTTGACTGTGAAGGGTCACAAAGGAGCTTTTTGGAGTGATGGAAATATTTTATATCTTTTTTAAAGTGTTTTATATCTTAATTGCACCAGTGGTTACAAAGTAGATAAATTTGTCAAAACTCATTAAAACCGCATGCTTAAAATGGGTATATTTTATTGTATATTAACTATACCTCACTTAAATTGATTTTAAAAGTNTTTTATAAAGTGTTTTATATCTTAATTGCACCAGTGGTTACAAAGTAGATAAATTTGTCAAAACTCATTAAAACCGCATGCTTAAAATGGGTATATTTTATTGTATATTAACTATACCTCACTTAAATTGATTTTAAAAGTAAAGCTAGAGAGAGAAAGAGAGAGACGGCTTGATGCCTTACTCTTTTCAGGGGCAGAGCTAGGATTCCAAGCCAGGTCTTTGCTAACTAGTTAGCTAAACTAGCACTTAGCTACTGCTCACGAGGCTGAGCTTTGCTCAGTAGGCAGGGCAACATCTTGCTCTGCTTGCTCTTTTTCTGAGAGCTTGTCTAATGACATGGCATCCGTCTTGGCTTTGGCATGAGGATATGATTTGATGTCATGGCTACCTTCTTACTTGTTGTGCGGCCCTGGCCAGATTGTTAGACCTCTCTGAGCTACCTTTTACTCATTTTTCAATCGGAGATAAAATTGTTATCATAGAATTCCCATAAAGAAACAATAATATAGGTACTATCTGATGCATAACTGACCAAACTTTTAAAATGAAAGCTATGAAATCTCTAGTCATGTCCATCTGGAAGTATGTAGGCATGTAATATATGTAGGTAGGTATGAAACAGACCTACAGCCATTTTGGAAAAGGACTGGGAAATGGTTATGGGCAAAACAGGCTTTGCAAGCTAAGGAGAAAAGGCCCTGGGGGCCTGAATCCCAAAAGGAAAAAAAGAAAGACAGAATAATGTGATACAAAAAGTGACCAGAAAATGACAGATATTTAATAAATTGTTTCCATGACTATATTAATTTCTTTAAAAGAACATCCCAGACCTGAAGCAGTACCAAAAATAAGTCTTGCCTTGTGAGGTTGAAAGATAAAGCCTTCAGACTGCCTGTATTCACTCATTCCGTGAATAATACTTAGTGCCTCTGCTGTGCAAGGCATTGTTCTAGTCTCTTAGAATTCAACAAAGAACAAAAGAAAGACTTAAAATCAATCAGCCAAAATAAAAATATGTCAGGTGGCAATCTGTGCCAAGAAGAGAAATAAATCAAGTAACAGGGACAGAGAATGACTGGGGGTGATAGGAAGATGCCGTTTTACACAGGATGCTTAAAAGTAGGTGATCTATTGATACATTTGGACAGAAACTTGGGGGAAGAAGGAGCAGAGTTATGCAGAAAAGTAGCTGGGTGGAAAGTATTGAAGATAGAGGAAAGCGCAGGCAAGAGGCTCTGATGCAGAAGTCTGTTTGACCCATTTGAGGGTCAGCAAGGTGACCTGTGGGCCTGCGTGTGTTGTTTTCATGACTGGGCAGTGTGAGGCTACATAAAATACACCAACTGTTCAGAACATTGAACTTTACCTTTCTACTATTTGTGCTTGGCTTTGTCACATAGACACAAATTTTCACATCAAATAATTATTGTTATTGTGCTTATCAGCTAATGGCTTTGGTGCTAGGAGGAAACAAGTTTCTTATCTATGTACACTTTATAAATAGTAACCATTTATTTGTCATTGTTCAGTCACTAAGCCATGTCCAACTCTTTACAATCCCATGAGCTGCAACGTGCCAGGCTTCCTGCCCTCCACTATCNAAAAAAAAAATGAAGAACCAGGTAGAGATTCAAGGGAGCAATCCTGTTTAGTTCCCAGGGAAAGAATATTTTGATCAGAATTCTTTTAAAAGCCTGAGAAAACTCTCAATTCTCTTGCTTTGTATTTTAAAGTAACATTTCATAGCTGATCTCATTCACCTTAAAGTAATCTGCACCTAAACTTTGCTTTCATTAGCACCGTGAAAGCTGGTTGTGTTAACAAATGTTCTAAAGAAAAAATGAAATAAGATAGAGCGTGGTAAGGGACTCAGTTTTCTGTGGGAGGATCTTGAGTGTTTAGTCAATGTAGCCCACTCACAAAGACTAAACATTAAATAAACTGATTGCAGTTTATTTGGCTATTGCTAAACCACAAAAGCACTGGAATCCAGTGAGCTGGAATCCAAATTTAATTTTAGACAAGCATGAAGACAGGACTGTGCTTAATTTCCTGAAGTACACTGAGTATCCCCTACAACTGCCCCGCACACGGTCAACCAGTGGTGACCATGATGTGTCACACTTGTGGGTAGAGTTCTAACAAAAGCCGCTGCTGAATCTACATTGATTTGTATGTAAAGCCATCAAAAACCAGAAAATTAAAAGGAAATAGAAATATTCTCAAGTATTACCCAAGTTAAGCAACACTGCATACAAGTGATATTGGCAGTACATAGATAGCTCTGTATTTTAAAACTTCAATTCAAAATTGAAAATAAGTGATCATAATCGTATTGATGCATAACAATAGATACCAACTGGGTGTTTCACATTTTATAAGTACTCTACTTACAGTTTATCAAAGATAGCTCATATTTCTCAGTACATCACAATTTTAAAGTGTGGTCAGAAAAGTTCACTCATTTAATCCTCATAAGAACCCTAAGAGATAAATATTACCATGCCAGCCATTTTCCTGAAGAAAGCAAGACATTCTTGCTTGGTAAACTTTTTCTTTCTTGTCTGGTAAACTAATTTCCAAACTTTCTACAGGCAAGCCCTGGTGGCACACCAAGATTGGTACAAAAGGATTTTGATTCCAAAATCACTTTCAAGTTTCCCTTTCTGCCTTTTCCAGTCAAACCTGGAGACAAGTTGGCACAAATAAAACAAGGCATATTTCATGATCATAAATAGTAAATAAAACTCTGTGTGTGTGTGTGTGTGTGTGTGTGTGTGTGTGTGTGTGTGTGCGTGCCTGTGTGTGAAAGAAAGAGAAGGGCAGCTCTCAGGGAAGGGCAAGAACTGTCTCATTTAGTCACTTATGCCTTTCTCTGCAGTGATGCTAGGGGTAAAGAACCTACCTGCTGATGCAGGAGATATAAGAGACATGGGTCAGATCCCTGGGTCAGGAAGATTCTCTGGAGGAGGGCATGGCAACCCACTCCAGTATTCTTGCCTGGAGAATCACATGGACAGAGGAGCCTGGTGAGCAACAGTCCGCATAGAGTTGGACATGAGGGAAGCAATTTAGCACGCATGCATGCATGCCTCTCTCTGCACTACACCCTCCCACATGCTTTTTTTTTTTTTAACCATTTTTGTATCTTAGAGTTATCCATTTCCCTTACCAAATTCCAAAGCTAGTTTGCTATCATTTTCTAAAATCCATATAATGGTAGCTCTCAACGTTAAAGAGGTTTTGCTGATACTTATTCTAATACATGGGTCTCTGGTGTAAATTAAATGGTGCATTTTAAGATTGGTTCACCCAAGCAACAACAACTATGCAGTCTCACTTCACTCATTATCTTAATTAATGCTTTTATTAATTTAAAATATATGATTTTTAAGGTAAAGCATACACATGTGAGCAAATCTGCTATAACATGCGCACGGCAGTAAGGTAAAACAGAATGCCATGTAGTGTAAAGATGGTAAAAAGATTTCCATTACAATCCTACTCCAACCAACTGATAGCTGCTGCCTGAAGCAGTGTTTTGTAAATTAATCTGAGCTTAAGACCAGGACCCAGGAAAAGGAATGAAGAGATTGATTAAGAATGTCTGTCATGGCTGCAGGAGTGGGGAGTGACACTTCTCATCCTGAAGGTATTCTATCTTGCCAGACCAAGAAATAAAATATTAAGTGTCTTTCATTAAAAGGCAAATTCATAATTTACATGTCAGTCTATAAAGAGAATCACATACTTATTTTGAACTCCCTGAGGTCGACTTCAGGATGGACTCCAAGTGATGGTTTTAATCAATGGCACATTGGTTAATTTTACAGCCTGAGAATAGCTTCAGTCCGACATCTGACTGAGCGTATTTCAGTATGGGGCAGTAAAGCAGCCATGTTGGAAAAGAGAAAAAGGAAGGGAAAAGAGTGTTCTTCAGAACCGATCAGGATATTTAGAAGTGTGCTTGCTAAATATCGGCAACATCTGACATGAGGGCTACCACATCAAAGTTCAGCCCAAGAATTCAATTCAAGTGTTTAACATGTCACATGTCACTCTCCTTCATACCTTCGCCCTTGTCTTCTGCCCTTGGACTCTTCCCAGGTCATTTGTGACCCTGTTTTAACCCAAAGAGGCTCATCATGAAGTTCATACACTGATGCTGAAATGCAAAACAGTTTAATTAAATAAAAATTGTAAATCATTCTCTTATTTTTCTCCTAGTGTGGTTTCATTAGGTCCGTCCAAGTTTGGTTTACTTTTCTGAAACTGTCTACATTTGCAGAGTTGCCCTTTAACTTTTCTATGGGTTTGGATAGAGAGCTGGTTATTTGTTGGCAGTGTCTGAACATCCAGAAGACAAAGAATATAAATGAAAAGTTGAATGAATATCCAGGCCTTCCCTTCCCTTCCAATTACCAAGAAAATTCAAGTGCCTCTGTGTCTCCTTTATTTGGCATTCATAAATAAAAGCAGATTCTTTTTAAGAGTTGGCATGAGGTGATAAAATCACCAAGGTATCCCTGACTTAAATCTCAAATGTGCCAGCTTGACAAGCAAAGTACAATTTCAGAACTCAGTCCCCTTTTGATCATTTCAGCTTTCAAGATCTTTGGTGCTGGAGGTAGTTACAGGAATATTCAGTAGACAGATACAATCATTCCTGTTTATAAAGTTCCTGTAAGAAAAGAAAGCAGACCAAGGCTCCCTGCTGTGGATTGTGGATTGAAATATATTTAGCCAATGAAAACACAAGCCACGGAAAACACTGTGGAGAAGGAGAGCATGTTACCTCTTGGCCAGGAGGTCACCAGGTCTGGAAATACAAGGAGTTAAGAGGAAACTTTGCTAACTGCAGCCTCTGCCAATTAAACCCCCAGGAAAATGCTCTCATTAATCACTTGCTACTTCAGACATGACTTTCTAGCCCCTCATTTCATGTTCATAATCATATTCCTCTTTTCGTCATACAAACATCTTTTGGGGACTGTAAATCTAGAGGCATGTTGGGGAGACATAAATAAACCAAGCTCTGCCTTTAAAAAAGAGATCACATTTTTTGTGGTGCAGAAAATAATGTCATTTAGCCAAGTCTCTGCTCATAGATCCCCTCCTCAGAGCAGCTTTTCCATCACTCTGCCACTTAAAATAGCAACTCCCTGGTGTCCTCTATTTTCTTCTTCTGTGTTTTCTTTTTTTTTTTTTTTTCACTGCCCTCATAACTTCCTGGAATTACATTTGTTTATTGTCAGTCTCCTCCAATAGAATGCAAATTCCAAGAAGGTAGAGATTTTATCATTTTATCTGTGTTGTAAACGGCTCATTTTCGGATCCAAGAGATTTTTTTTGCATACAGGAAGCTCTCAATGAATATTTGCAAGATGGATGAATGAATGGGTGCATGGGCTACAGACAGATCACATGGTGGTGAAAACTTGTATTCTGAAGCCAGACATCTGGGTTTGAATTTTGTTTATACACATTACCGTGGGAGAATTATTAACTCACCTGAAGTCTCGATTTTCATTTTTCTGTTATATGAAGATAACAATAATACTTAGCTCATGAATTACTTGTGCCTAATGTGTAAGTGTGGGTTTCCCAGGAGGTGCAGTGGTAAAGAATCCGCCTGTCAGTGCAGAAGATGCAGGAGACAAGGGTTCGATCCCTGGGTCAGCAAGATGCCCTGGATTAGGAAATCGCAACCCACTCCAATATTCTTGCCTGGAGAATTCCATGGACAGAAGAGTCTGGCAGGCTACAGTCCATAGGGCCCCAAAGAATTGGACATGGCTGAGCACACCGAAAGAAAAATAAAAAATGTGCTAATTAACCGTTAATAAATATCAGATATTATTATTATAATAGAGGCATGAACACAACACAAGAAAGCACAAAGTCAGAGAACGCTCCAGCTGTGTCTTAAAGGCATGGGGGGTACAAACTCCAGAAGGGACAGCGTAGAAAAAATATGTGGACATGAAACAATTCAAAGCTTTTAAGGGCAATGCAATGAAGAAACTAAGATAGCAATACAGAATGCCCCAACTATCCAAAGCTGCCTGAGAACGATATCACAATCCTGGCTGGCCCAGAGCCTCATAACATGCTTTTGTCAATCACAGAAAGGAAATCCTATCTTCTCTCTTCAGTGATAGGACTCAGCAATAATTTAATAAAATGAGAAGCTCTAGAAGAACCTTTTCTCTAATCAAAACCATATGTGTTCCTAAGACTTATGATGAGGAGATGCAGAATGGTAAAGGACAAAGAATATGACCCTACCCCACTGGCCACAGGCCCTTTAAATTTGCTCCAACCTCCCCACGCCATGCACCACCAATCTGAAAAATGTGAGTTACAAAGAGCAATGATCATTGAAAGAGTCATCTGGAACTCCCTCTCACCTATCTTGACCTCCTTGCCCTTTGGCCTGTTTTCAGCTACCTCTGAATTCTTCCTAAGTAATTCAGTCACAATCCCTACCTCTTGTTTCTCTGACCATGCAGTCTTATATGCCACCACTGGAGTTTTGGCTTCTTCTGTTATAAGGAGGCTTAATCTTTTGGCTCCCAGAATCCTTTGGGCAGAAGGATCTTGCTGGAAACTCAAGATGGCAGACCTTACCTCCATCCATGAAGTCTACACCTAAACAACTAGCCTTAGCCATCATCTTTCAACTTCACCTACAATGAAGATTGTAGGATCAGGAGACACAGGTTCAATTCCAATTATATCTCTTATAGTGATACTCCAAGACCAATATGGGATTTATCTGGTTAAGGATACCCATCAGGCAATGCAAAGGAGACCAAGAGCTGTGATCATTCTCCCACTTGGAGGGCAGAAGAGGTAGGCATCAAGGCTCAGACAGGGGCCCCTGACTGCCTATGTTGGAAGAACGTCCAGGTGGGCAGGTAGAGCATGGTATCTTGAGGAACTGCACAGGGAAGCAGGTAAAGACTTCCATAGTGATTGCTACTGAAGGACTGTGACACAAGGTTAAAGAAACACTGGCTGGTTGGCTAGCCTGAAGTCACAGGGACCATACACATAGTACTGCTCAGTACAAGCTGGATGAACAGGGGCATGGAGCAGTAGGCAACACCAGCTTCCTGGCAACCTGAAAGTTCTAGTTGTTTCCTTGTGATACTGGAAGAAGCACAGTAGGCCACTAGTTTGAGTCACCATATGACCAAGGAACAAGGAAAGGACTCCTGCATAGGGGACAATATCGAAGTTTATTTACCGGAGTATGTAGCTGATATAGAGATAAAATCTTGATTTCCTGCAGCTCATCTGCTCCACCTCTTTTTTTGTGGTTTTTCACTTCTCAATCTCCATTTCCTCATCTATAAAATAGACTCAAATTGTTTTCCATCTGACTGAATTTTGGAAAGATTACAACGACATTCAAGTTAAAGTCTTATAACACTGCATGGATTATATAAACACTTGATAAATGTTCACTTTGATTATTAGTTTATAAGATAAAGACACCAGAAAACCAGAATGCCCTCTGCATGCATGCCTATGTACTCAGTCATGTCCAACTATTTTGAGATCCCCTGGACCGTAGCCCACCAGGCTCCTCTATCCATAGGATTTCCCCCACAAGCATACTGGAGTGGGTTGCCATTTTCTTCTCCAAAGCATCTTCCCAACCCAAGGACTGAACCCACATCTTCTGCATCTCCTGCATTGGCAGGCAGATTCTTTACAAACTATGCCACCATCATTAATTAAGATTTAATTAGAAATTATTTTTTGCCAGCTGTTCTAAGTACTTTATATAGATTTCTTCATTAAATCCTCAAACAACCCTGTGAAATCTGTATTATTATAATCTCTGCTGAGCAGATAGGGAAACTGAGGCACATCCAATGAGAGCAACTGATCCCGGGTCACACTATTAGCAAAAGGCAAACTGAGGCATAGCCCAGGCAACCCAATTTCAAAGCCTGAGTTCTAAAACTCTGCTGCCCCTCTAAGTAAGGGGTATAGAGCTGCCCTCTGAATGTTAAGCTATGAAATAAACACAGAAATGTACAAAATCTCTCTCCAAGGAGTCAGAATCGCCATCTGGCTACAGTCAGCCTTTCCTGTAAACTCATTCGAGTTATTAATGTGGTGATCTTAAAAGGGGGGTTGGCCAACCGTGGAACACAGGAAAATGAGGCTCCTGGAGACAGAGACTAACAGGGCATGTGCAACCCCAGCTAGGGGTCGGGGAGCTCTGGTCACCAGACAAAAATGCTAAGGCCCATACTCCTACAGAAGACAAAAAGATGCCCTAGCAATCTGAGCTAAGGTATTCTTAAGATCAACCAACTCTCTTTGCTCTGATGTTATGCTCACCAAGCAAACGTTGGATTTGTTTGCCTATGGGGGGAAAATGTATTGCTGTGGGGATGCCAGTATTTTCGGTAACTTAAAAAAAAAAAAAAAAAAAATTCTTGCTTAAATATCAGTATGTTCTGTATTTATTGAGTGTACTCTTGCCCTGAAAGTTTTCTCTGCCATCAGTCAACACAAAATAAGTCTTTAAAGTGGGAGGCCAGACATAGGCAATTATACAGAGAATCCACTAAGGTAAAGGTTGTCGCACAAAGGCTCTTACAGTAAGCTGATCAACCTCCCTGGGTGAGATGTGTTCATCCCACTGACCACCTTTGCAATGTTACTGTGGCTCAAGGTAGGACAAAGTCAACCACAAGATCACTGCTGCTGAATCCTGGTGGAATCCTAAGGAACTGTAAATCCTTCAGTCTGCCCTCAGATTGGGGTTGGTGAGACTGAGCCTATACATGGGTGCTTGTGGCTTCAAAAATTAGCTGTGGTTGCAGATAGGGAGGAAGAAACTGAAAACAGAAGGACCAGGTTCCTGTTAGCGGCACCAGACAAGTCATGTAAATGCTCTGAGCTTCAGTTTCCTAATAGAAAGCATTTTACATGGAATGTCTGCTTCACTCACATCTATAAGCACTTCTTATAGAGAAGCAAAATCCATGCAAAATCATTCTGTGAACTGTATGTAATTACATAAAGCTAAAAAAATGCTAACGTGAACCCTCAATATATGATGTCTCTCATTTACTCAGCACTTACCTCAGACCAGGTAATGTTCCAAGCGTTTTCCATGTTAATTTATTTCATACTCACAATCACCCTATAGTTAATGCTGTGATGTTTCACCTAAAAAATGCCTGCAAGACAGTCAGGCAACTGAGACATTCATTTCCCAGCTACCACAGCAGTCTTGACGACTGACCACTCAGAGCCAAGTTGCTCTCAAAAAATTCCTTTCAGGACTTCACTGGTGGTTCAGTGGTTAAGAATCCACCAGCCAATGAAAGGGACATGAGTTCGATCCCTGATCTGGGAACTTCTTACATGCCAAGGAGCAACTAAGCCCACGCACCACAACTACTGAGCCCACGTGCTGAGACTAGGAAGCCTTGTTGCCCAGCAACAAGAGGAGTCGCCACGATGAGAAGCAGGTGCTCCACAATGAAGAGCAGCCCCTTTCACTGCAACTGTAGAAAGCCTGCACAGCCACAAAGACGGAGCACAGCCGGAAATAAATAAACAAGATTTGAAACAAGAAATCGCCTTCAGCCAAAGGGAACTACCCCACCAACCACCCCTTGACCAGGGGTAACCCACTTTTAATGACTAGTTGCCATGAGAGGGGACAAAGTCTTAGCCCCCTTGCCTTAATATGAGACCACTCTGAAGGGCCATTTACTTCCGCAGCTCCCCGTGGGAAGGGCTGAGGCCCCAAGGGTACCTGATTCACATATCAACTTCTCACTCGACCCCTTCCTGCGCCTTGCACTCCCTTTCATGTGACTCCTGGGAGCCTTCTTCACTGCCTCATCTTTCACAAATACCTGCCTCGGAGTCTGTTTGAGGGGTCACCAAACTTAAGACAGACCCAGTGAATTATTATTATTATTATTCTTGTTTTAGAGAGATGAAATAACTTGTTCAAGTTCACACATGCAAGTAGCAGAGCCAAGATTTGAAGCCACGCCACCTAGAAAGTGTTCTTACTGTAATATTTGGGCCAGGAATTTCTCTAAGTGAATAGACTGCTTGTGTTTGATGTGTATTTTGATTAATGGTTGGACTAAAAGCTGAGCCTTAGGAGCTAGACGTGGGTTGTTGCCATAACCTCGAAGGAAGAAAAAAGCTACTCTGAAAAAAAATAGTGAGACAAACTTGTAGCTAAGTATTTAGAGATTAACCCAGAATGGAGGAGATGAGAAAGAAAGAGGGTGGAGGGAGAGAGAAGGCGAAATAACTAGGGGGAAAGCTGCGGGTTGTGTGATGCGATCCCTCCCCATGACATTGCTCCATCCAAATATCTTCAGTAAAATCTGCCCAACTCAGGACATGTTTGGTGGAGTGCTGCTTTACCAGAGCTGTCATAGCAAGGTACCACAGCTGACTAGATAAAGAACAGAAATTTATTGTCATGGTTCTGGAGGCCAGATGTCTAAGACCAAGGTATCAGCAAGGTTGATTCCTTCTGGCTGTGCAAAGAAGATAGCTCCCATGCCTCTTCCTCAGCTTCTGGTGGCCTCCTGGTGATCATTAGACTTCCTTGGTGTGTAGAAACCTCACCCTGATCTCTGCCTTCATCTTCACAAAGAGTTCTCCCTGTGTCTGCCTCTGCTCCAAATTTTTCCTCTTTAGAAGGACACCAGTTATACTTGATTAGAAGCTCACCCCATTCCTTTATGACTTCATCTTCTTTTATAATAACTGAATTTGCAACAGCTCTACTTCCAGATAAGGCCACATTCTGAGGGACAGGGGTCAGGATATTACCACATGAATTTTTGCAGTATATAATTCAAGCCATTACTGGTATGGATTGGCTTCCTGGTGGAAACCTGTAAAAAGTGTGACTTCTACATCTGGGTTGACATGGAAACAAATGGAAACCACTAAATCCGATCAATAGGACTGGGAGAAGAAATTCTGATGTGGCCTAGTGCTTTCTCAATTTGAGGAATTGGGATTAGAGACAAGCCTGCCCACTTCTGATGGACTGGCATGCATGCATGCTAAGTTGCTTCAGTTGTGTCTGACTCTTTGTGACCCCATGGGCTGTAGCCCACCAGGCTGCTCTGTCCATGTGATTCTCCAGGGAAGAATACTGGAGTGGGTTGCCATGCCCTCCTCCAGGGGATCTTCCCATCCCAGGAATTGAACCCATGTCTCTTACATCTCCTGCATTTGCAGGTGGGTTCTTTACCACTAGTGCCACCTGGGAAGCCCAAGGACTGGCAGACCTACCTAAAATCTGATGAAAATATCTGGAAATGAAGTCACTGCAAGGACGACTATCCATTGCCTCCCCACTATGACCCTCAGACTCTATAGAACCAACTCTATCTTTCCAACTCTCCAAAATAAGTATCTACTTCTACAAATCTTCTGGTCTATTAGAGGGAGAATTTCTATTTCTTTTATGTCTTCTGCATGTCTAGCACAGGGAAACATACTACCATAGGCTGATTACTACACGATTTCTTCAAGGGAGGTCATAGTACCTAGATAGCTTGTGAACACATGTGATTTTTGATGATACTGGATTGGTATACATCAATCCAGACGATTGATATAGATTGATAGGTTTATGGCTAGATTGATTACATCATTTTTCTTAGTCTCTGATTTAAAGAAAATCTTACAGTACAAGAAATATAGTATATATAAATATATATACAAGAAATATAGTAGTTTATGAACCAGGAATTTCCTACTTAAATGGTCTGAGCTAAAAATACAGCTCTATCACTAGTCACTGTGTGACTTTGGGCAATTTACTTAATCTTCCTGTACTTCAGTTCCCTCGTCCGTAAAATGAGGACAGCAACATATCTATCTCAATGGGCTATTGTGAGAACTACGTCAGTAAAACACATAGCGTGTTGGCTCTCATATAGTAAGCTCTCAATAAATGGAGGCTATTATAATGTCACAATAGCCACACTTCTTCATTCTATCAAAATGTGGTACTGGAACACTTAAAAGAGATGATAAAGTTAAGGCTCACACTTAAAATTAAGTAGAAGAGAGGAAATAGCTCTGTCTTGTAAGACTCATAACCACAGTTTAGTTCAGTTCAGTTCAGTTGCTCACTCGACTCTTTGCAACCCCATGAATCGCAGCACACCAGGCCTCCCTGTCCATCACCAACTCCCGCACTTCACTCAGACTCATGTCCATTGAGTCAGTGGTGCCATCCAGCCATCTCATCCTCTATCGTCGCCTTCTCCTCCTGCCCCCAATCCCTCCCAGCATCACAGTCTTTTCCAGTGAGTCAACTCTTCACGTGAGGTGGCCAAAGTACTGGAGTTTCAGCTTTAGCATCATTCCTTCCAAAGAAATCCCAGGGTTGATCTCCTTCAGAATGGACTGGTTGGATCTCCTTGCAGTCCAAGGGACTCTCAAGACTCTTCTCCAACAACACAGTTCAAAAGCATCAATTCTTCGGCACTCAGCCTTCTTCACAGTCCAACTCTCACATCCATACATGACCACAGGAAAAGCCATAGCTTTGACTAGACGGACCTTAGTCGGCAAAGTAATGTCTCTGCTTTTCAATATGCTATCTAGGTTGGTCATAACCTTTTTTCCAAGGACTAAGCGCCTNACCCAGAAAGAAGATAATGGCTGCTATCAAGCTGTCTAGGTAGAAATAATAATAATAATCTGTTTATGGAAAAGCAGCTGTCCTATTGTTTCAGATTTCATGAAATCTCAGAGTCAGATCCTCTCTCCCATGCCAGCCCCATTCCTGGTCCCCATGCCAATGCAATCACTTTGGGGCTTTAATGATGGGCATTTTGTTTCACGATCTTTTGATACAATAGACAAAAATGCATGTAAATATCCCATTATCATATTCAGTCACAGAACATAGTTAAAGACTAGAGAAGAAGCATTTTATGGGAAGATTTGGAGGCTGGGAGGACTTGGCAATGAATATTGGACAGCCCAGTATCCCTTTTAAAATTAAAAAAAAAAAAAAAAAAAACAGAATAGTCCAGTGATCATTCCAGTCTGAAATCTTAACCCTCGCAAACTGCAAAGTCTCAGCTTCTCAGAGTGAAACCCCAAAGAATTGTGATATTGTGATTGCCAACCCTGTGGGCTCCATCCATGTTGATTGTTTTTATCTGTCCTAAACAGAACAGCCTAAGGCTCAGAAGCATCCTGGCTGAAACACCATCATCCTCCTTTTATTTGAGTGGGATTTCTTCCTTGGCTGGGACTGAATAGGTGGTCACTATTTCCCAATGTCCAGCTAGACCCTTGCCTTTAACACAGACATCTTCATGTAGGGTTATCTGTGGATGCTATTCCTGTTCTTTATCCATCCCCGTGTCTCTGGTGAAAGAGTCAGGCAAACCATGCCCTTCAGGGTCAAACATACAATTGAAAAGAACAAAGTATATCAGTTGCTTTTTCCTTCACTTGGTTCTAAAACACAGCCAAAGGCTGCATTTTCACATCCAGGGCTGGCTGATATCTTCATTAGTGTGACAATCACCCCATAAGGGTCCCACCACTGCAGTAAGCAGAGACAGGTTACCTTTATTCCTTTTCTTGTAGTTGCCATAAGTCATCACTTCTAATTTATCCCAGTTGAACTCACTTTCTCCCTGCATCCTCTTTTACTAAGACATGGCAATGCAATAAGAACAAAGGGGACAGAGATCTGGGCCTCATAAACAGAGAAGCAACCTTGAAGACTCTCCCACTGCTACTGCCACTATTTTGTGCATAGACTCACTCTATGTAAGTCACGTCTCTTTGCCTCTAGTAAGTCCGGGTCTCTTTCTACCCAGGGCTTCCCACATGGCTCAGTGGTAAAGAATCCACCTGCCAATTCAGAAGATGCAGGTTCAATCCCTGGGGAGGGAAGATTCCCTGGAGTAGAAAATGGCAACCCACTCTAGTATTCTTGCCTGGAAAATTCCATGACAGAGGAGCCAGGTGGGCTGCAGTCCCTGGGGTTGCAAAGAGTTGGACATGACTGAGCAACTGAGCATGCTTCCTACACAACAAAGCACGCCCTATCGGATCTCTCTCTCTCTCTCATATCCCACTCCATAAAGGAATAACTCAAATACTACTTTCTCTCTGGGGCCTCACTCTAACCTTCTCCCTCCTTCTTCAGCAGACTCAGTTAATATGTATATAGCTGTGCACATTGCTGTAAGATACCCTTTTCCATTCTGTATCACATGCCTTTCTCTATTTTCTTGGAATGTGAATTCCAAGAAATTGAGTAAAATGCCTTTTTATATTTGTATTCATTTTTAGGAAGGCAACTTAGGCAAATGAATGGGAAATGGTTTTACATCAGGTAGGTCTGGATGTGAATTCTAGCTCTGTTATCAATCAGCCATGTGTCCTTGACTTTTCTGAACTCATTTTACTAAAATGTCAGATGGGGCTGTTTCATACAGTTGTTGCTAAAGAATTAAGTGAATTAAAGTACATGTATGTAAGATGTTTAACATAATACCAACATGCAATAAGCTCTAGATAAATGGTAGCTATTATTATGAGTGCAATTAACTTAGTATCCCCAGTCATCCCATAGTAGACTATCAATAAATATTTATTAAAGAGTAAAGGAACAAATGAAACACACACAGAACATATATACACAGAACGTACACACAGACCATCATCCACCTACTATAAATTGCATTGTTCTCTGCTTGTCTGAGCTCTCAAAATGGGATGTTGACCTGTGGGGTATGTGACAAGGGAAAGAAAGGGATCACAAAAGAGTTTGCAGGAATTCTCTTTTCTAGCAGCTTTACTGTAAATGGTGACCTCAAGGAATCCGCATATTTTTCTCTGAAAAATATGCCGAATTGGCCCTTGTGACATCCAGCTGAAAACACAGGTGGAGCAGGTGGTAAGAGCACCTTGCCTCTTACCAGCAGCAGATCTGCAGAGGGAAACACACAGGAGACCAACTCAGTGTCCACTTGCTAGAATGAGTCATGGCAGAATTTGAGAAACATGGAGATGCAGCCTTGAACTTGTACTTCCTTCTCGCAATAGTCCTTTTTTGCACAAGTCATTATAAATCGCCTGGTCTCACACCTAGTGACTGTAAAATCCTGGAAGCATCTGGACACAGACTTGTCATTTCCCTCCTAAGACACCAAAGGGGTTAACGTCTGGCCAGAAATCAAAGTCTGGCAGCTTCCACCCCACACATAATGGGCATTGTTGTTCCTGAGAGTGTGTCTGTTTTTTCTGGCAGACTTTTCCATTTGGAACCAATTCTAAAACAGAAAAAGGAAAAGTCAGTCTGCTTTTTTTTTACGTGCACATGCAACAAAGCATAGGGCTAGTCACAGAACTGCTGTTTTGCTAGATTTCCAGGAAAGTTGTTGGCCTACTACAGTTCAGAGAAGATGAATTGTCGACTTAAAATTCATTTACCTCAAAAGGAATTCATTTGTATATGTGCATGAGTCACACATAATATCCTGAGGTGGTCTCCTTGTCTCAGATATGAAGCAACACATTACGACTATATTAGCAGGTAAGTGAACTGTGGCTGCCCATGATTCTGCATATGAAACCCATTTGCACGACGTTATTAATGGGCTCACTCATCAACCTTTCCAGGTCAGTTGCAATCCCAGAACCCGTTCTTCACTCCCACCTGATGGGCCCCCAGATGTTCTCATGTAAAACCACATGAATGTGTCTTACAAAGTTATCAATACAACAAAACACCAAACTCTCTCCCGGTGGTAAAGGCCAAGGATTTTTTTTTTTTTTTAATTTCCAATCTGTCATAAACCAAGGCTTTTATATATACCAAAATCGTGCACTTGGATGTCAACCACACATCGGATTGTTATAGATGTTTCTAAAGACTGTTCGTTTCTGGGGAAAGTTTTCAATTAGCAATAACCATGCTTAGAATAAACCTCACTGGTTATGATACTGCTACTGTGCAAACGCTGCTTTTAGCTTCTGCACTTTGCTTCTCACAGATCAGTAACAGATGGTTTCTGAATCACACTGGCCCCCGGACCACACTTTGCTGGACTGTGCGCTTGTTATATTGCTGACAGACCATCTTTTAAATAAAAGTTCACCAACTTTTTCTGTAAAGGGCCAGAGAGTAAAATTGTAGGCTTTGAAGCCGGCACAGACTCCCTAACTCCTCAATTCTGCTGTTATAGTGAGTGGGGGCAGCCATGGACTAAAGAAAATGAATGGGTATGGCAGTATTCCAAGAAAACTGTATTCACAAAGCCAGTCACAGGCTGGGTTTGGCCCACTTGCTACAGTCTGCAAACCCCCGAATGATGACGATGATAGTATACATTTACTAGGCAACTCTTAGGTGTCAACCTTTTTCTATCTTCCCATCATAGCCATGAATTATGTAACATTGTTTTAATTTTACAAACAATGAAACTGTGGTATTAATAAAGGAAGAAATTATTTCAGCTTATTCTGAAAATAGGTGGCTGTTTCAGGATCCAAATCACAGTCTCTAGGTTCATACTATATACCACATATGCACAATGAGTGGGATGTCTTTTTCACTGTGGATGGAAAACTTGAAATATTAGTGTCATCTTGGTCATCTTTTTCCTTTTTTTCATCTCCCTACCCACAATCCACCTCAAACAGTAACAAGGTCTTGGAATTCCGTGGTGGTACAGTGGATCAGAATACACCTTCAAATGCAGGGGACATGGGTTCAATCCCTGGTCTTGGAAGATTGCACATGCTGTGGAATGACTAAGCCCAGGTGCCAAAGCCTGTGCTTGGCAACAAGAGAAGCCACAACAATGAGAAGCCCAAGGAACACAAGGAAAAGCATCCTGATAACCACAGCTAGAAAAGGGCCATGCATAGCAAGAAAGATCCAGCACAGACAAACATAAATAAATAAGTAAATAAAAGTAAAGGTCCATATAGTCGAGCTATGATTTTTCCAGTGGTCATGTACAGATGTGAGAGTTGGACCATAAAGAAGGCTGAGCACCAAAGAATTAATGCTTTCAAACTATGATGCTGGAGAAAACTCTTGAGAGTCTCTTGGACTGCTAGGAGATCAAACCAGTCAACCCTAAAGAAAATCAACCCTGAATATTCACTGAAGGACTGATGCTGAAGCTCCAATACTCAGGCCACCTGATGCAAAGAGCCGACTTACTGGAAAAGACCTTAATGCTGGGAGAGGTTGAGGGCAGGAGGAGAAGGGGGCAGTAGAGGATGAGACAGTTGGATGGCATCATCGACTCAAAGGACATGACACCAGGAGATAGGGATGGACAGGGAAGCCTGGCGTGCTGCAGTCTGTGGTGTCACAAAAGACTGGACATGATTTAGCAATTGAACAACAACCAATGTCTTAGTGTTCAATCACCCTGTGGAGTCCCTACAGCATCAGGGCCAGGCCTGGACAGTCTCCACGCTCACTGAAACACTTAAGTACTCACCAAATATGTGTTGAGAGTTTCCTCTGTGCCAGACACCATTCTCAATAATGGGGCCATGACAGTGTTATGGTTTTTCCTGTGGTCATGTATGGACGTGAGAGTTGGACTGTGAAGAAGGCTGGGCGCTGAAGAATTGATGCTTTTGAACTGTGGTGTTGGAGAAGACTCTTGAGAGTCCCTTGGACTGCAAGGAGATCCAACCAGTCCATTCTGAAGGAGATCAGCCCTGGGATTTCTTTGNATTTTGCCTTTTCACACTGTTCATGGGGTTCTCAAGACAAGAATACTGAAGTGGTTTACCATTCCCTTCTCCAGTGGACCACATTCTGTCAGCCCTCTCCACCACGACCCGCCCGTCTTGGGTTGCCCCCCGGGCATGGCTTAGTTTCATTGAATTAGACAAGGCTGTGGTCCTAGCGGCCTCAGGAGGACCTAGAGGAGCTATCCCACATTGAAGGTCAGGAAGGGCAGCAGTGAGAAGATACCTTTCGTCCAAAGAGCAGTGGCTGTGCTTTGCTGGAACAGCCGTGAAGAGATACCCCACGCTCAAGGTAAGAGAAACCCAAGTAAGATGGTAGGTATTGCAAGAGGGCATCAGAGGGCAGAGAGTGAAACTATACTCACAGAAAACTAGTCAATCTAATCACACTAGGGAGTGCAGAGTCTTAACCTAACCTTGGATTCCCAGGGAAGTCCCTGCAATTTCTGATACAGAATTTCCCCGGTGAAGATCAAGAGCTACCTCTAAGAAAAACAAGGAAATGAAAACCATTATCTGTTCTTCACACTCATTAACAAATGACTCCTGTACACTGTCAGTCAGCTGGACCTACCATAAGCATGGGTGGCTTAAGCAACAGTCATTTATTTCTCACAGTTCTGGAGGCTGGGCAGTTCAAGATCAAGCCACCAGCTCATGTGGTTCCTGGACTCTCTTCCTGGCTTGCAGATAGCTGCCTTCTCACTGTGTCCTTAGCTGGCAGAGAGGGAGAGAGAGAGAGGGAGGGAGAGAAAGAGATAGAGCCAGGGAGGAGAGTGAAGCAGCAGGGTGGAGAGAACTCTGGCATCTCTTCCTCTTCTTATAAAGTCACTAATCCGATCACAGGGGCCCCAACCTCATGACTGCTTCTAGACCTGTCACTTCCCCAAGGCCTCGCCTCCTCACCTCTATCAGAACACCGGGGGTTAGGACTTTAACATGTGAGTTTTGGAGGAGCACAGACGTTCAGTCCCTAGCATCCACAAGGATAAACTCTATGCTCCTGAAGAGAGGCTGTGAGCATCAGTTTCCTCAGTGATTTCTCAGTCTTTGCTCCCTTCAAATGAGTTCCTTGAGGTGAGAAAGTTAACATACTTGAGAGAATGTAAATCAATCTTATACTCCCCCCCTAAAAAAGATGCTGGTATTCAGTTTTTACTACATTGATAGTCAAACATTTGTGGAAACATAACAATAACAAAGAATGAAATTCAAGAATCTAGTTGTTTACTTGGTGGTGATTGCTTGACTGATGGCATTGACTGTTCAAAATGAAGTAGTAAATAAAGAACGACTGTAGTTTTTTAAGTGAAAGTGAAGTTGCTCAGTCATGTCCGACTCTTTGCGATCCCATGGACACCAGGCTCCTCCGTCCATGGGATTTTCTAGGCAAGAAAGAGTACTGGAGTGTGTTGCCATTTCCTTCTTCGGGGAACTTACCGACCCAGGGATCAAACCCAGGTCTCCCACATTGTAGACAGAAGCTTTACCGTCTGAGCCGCCAGTTATCTAACTACCTTTTAATTCTTTAATTCTATCCATAAATTATCCATTCTACTTCATAACACTGTCTTTCCTGTTTCATTTTTCTTCTCTTATATCAGACACTCAATACTGCTGATTTTATAAAGGTATTATACAGGCTGATAAACTTGAGAAGTACTTCTACTTAGATATGCCAGAGACAGAACTGTTTTCTCCTCCTCTTATATTTCTATTAGCTGGTACTTAAAGAGGCTGGGGAAAGAGGGTATATTCTATCATTTTATCATCTGCTTGCTCTCCTCCAGCCATCACTGGAAGGATTCTGAACGCAGACATGCTATCAGATCTGTACTCCTGGAAATGAAGAGTTTGTGCAGTGAATAGCAGTTACGTTCTAATTATATTAATTCAGACTGCAATTTCTTTGAAATATAAAGGACCTGCTGTCAGGGTGGTGTGGACAATGGAGGCTGAACATGTCAATGACATGACAAATTCCTCGAACAGAGTGCCAGATGTATTGTTGCCTGGGATTCTTTTCTGAGAACAAATTCAGCAAGCACTATCAGTGTCAACTCTGGAGCAAGGAACTGGTTCATTTGTTATCTTTCCAAGTTGCAGGTACATCTGCCAGAAGAGTCTGCCAACAGATGAACTGGTAATTAAAATCATTTCCGTGGTTGGAGGAGTGATTCCAAAATTGTTCCTCTTTGCTTTCTTTCTTTTCCTGTGCAAGATAAAACTCTGGTGAATACTGATATCGATTTGCCTTGGACAACACTGGAATTGTGTGCTTCACTAGGCTCTTACTGCTCACTTCAATGCCTCAACATCTTTACTGGGACTCACTGTTAAGGTTTTTTAACAGATTTTTCAAGTTCTGTTCTTTGCTAATATCATATCCTCCTTTGTTTTGTAAAAGTTCTTCACAGATGTTTGCAAAACCTAATATGGGTCAAATACATCTAATTGCTCAATTGACAGAAAAGGTATATTGTATCTCCTCTCTGTGCCAGATATGTGCTAGGGTAAATAATAAGTAATGGTGATAGATTTTAAAAATATTAAAGTTGATAATAAATTGTGTAATATAAGACAGATGCTAGTTTGGTACCTACCTCTAATAGCTATTCAACAAGTATCGGTTTCTACTATTCTTCTCTTCTGTGTCGAGAAAGAGATACTACTTTGTAAATATTCACATATTTACACATCATCGTCAACATCACTATGACAACAAAACCAATTAGCGTTTACTTTATCCTTACACGTCTGTGCTATTTTATTCCTATTTCACTGGCAAGGAAACCGAGCCACAGAAAAGTAACAGTGGGCGAGCTGACATAACTAGGAAGGACCAGAACTAGAGATTTGACCCAAGTGTCTGAATATCAAGGCTTTGAGTGTAACCACTTCACTCTAATGTCACATGACCCTATGTAAGTAAGTTAACTGCAACAATTTCCCCAGACTATGCAGTCGCCTATTAATTAATCAGCTTATATTTTTTACAATGTATTTATTTTTGATTGCACTGGGTTTTCACTGCTGTGTGTGGACTTTCTCTTGGCGCAGAGCCCGCGCTCTAGGTGTATGAGCTTAGTAGATGCAGCTCATTGGCCCTAGAGCTCCCAGGCTTCAGCAGTTGTGGTACATGAGCTTAGTTGCTCTGCAGCATGTGGAATCTTCCCGGATCAGGAACAAACCCATGTCCCCTGCACTGCGAGGCGGATTCCCATTCACGGTACCATCAGGTAAGTCCCTAAAGTGGCTTATATTTCAATACTTATTTGCTTGCTCTGGTTTTTATTTCTTCTTCCTTTCCTCCTCCTTCCTTCTTTCTTTCCTGCTCTTTTGTCGATAAACACAGCTGCTTTTGTTTTTCTAGCAACAGAGGAAGATTTTCTACCATCCTCAGAGACTCAGATGAATCTTTTTAAGAATCAGTAAGTGGAAAAGGATNCTTTCCTCCTCCTTCCTTCTTTCTTTCCTGCTCTTTTGTCGATAAACACAGCTGCTTTTGTTTTTCTAGCAACAGAGGAAGATTTTCTACCATCCTCAGAGACTCAGATGAATCTTTTTAAGAATCAGTAAGTGGAAAAGGATTGTAATATAAAATGTAAAATCACCACAAGAATTATTTTCTCCAAATCAAAGCACCAAAATAGTGTAGATTTATAGACACAGGTAACCTAGAAGTTTACCAACAAGTTGTCATGTATACATATATTCACATACAGAATAAAATATTGAAACATCAAATATGCTTAAATGCATAATCTCTTAGTGAGAGTGATAGTAGCAGTAACAGCAAAAGCAGCAGCTTTGCTCACTTCAGAGAATACCAAAGAGAAGCAGCTCATTATTCTACAAAGTAGTAGCTAAAGGCAAAGGACAAAGCATTTGTCCTGTTTATGTATATATATATGAACTTTACTTCATATAACCAAATAGGTAATGAGAGGGAAGTTTCTCAGTGCAGAAGGACTCTGGCTAATAAAATAAAATCACTGATGGATACATGCCATTATATATTTATCAAAACCTACAGAACATACAGCACAGAGAGTGATATAATGTTAACTACGGACTTTGAGTGACAACGATGCATCAGCGCAGGTTCACTCCTTGCCACTTGTACCACTTTGGTGTTGGATGTTGAAAGTGAAAGAGGATGGGGGGAAAGGGGAATGGGGGAAGAAAGAGTATACGTGTACTTTTCACTCAGGCTTACCATGAATCTAAAACTACCCTAAAAAATAGTCTGTTCTTTTTAAATCATAAAATTAGGACGTCACAACTTTATAGTAGCTAATGAAATAATGGATCCAAGCAACAAGCCTCAGTAATTGATAAGATTACACACACACACACACACAAATACATATCTACAGATGAAAATATATACCACAATTAATGACTTAGTCTTGCTAAAAATATGGAACCAGAATCCAACAAAATCTCTGTCTTTACCTATAAATGTATAAGAAGTACAAAGTACAAGGCAGTAAATATATTTGAGAAAACCTCAAGGAACAGAATCAAGAAAATTCAGATTGTTAGGAAATTTCAGGGGAACACAATTCAGAATATTAGAAAATTTCAGGAAAAAGCACTCTTATTTTTTCAGCCAAGAATCCTAAGGAAAAAAATAATAGAGTTAAACAAGGAACCCACAGATTTTACCGAAACCTAAGAGACTCACAAACAAGCACAGTGCATGGACCTTTTTTAGATCTGGATTCAAATGAACTTTAAAAAAAAACCATATTGTAAGACAGTTGGGGATAGGTGAGTTCAGCTCAGTTCAGTCACTCAGTCGTGTCCGACTCTTTGTGACCCCAAGAATTGCAGCAAGCCAGGCCTCCCTGTTCATCACCATCTCCTGGAGTTCACTCAGACTCACATCCATCAAGTCCGTGATGCCATCCAGCCATCTTATCCTTGGTTGTCCCCTTCTCCTCCTGCCCCCAATCCCTCTCAGCATCAGAGTCTTTTCCAATGAGTCAACTCTTTGCATGAGGTGNTCTCTTTTTTTTTTTTTTTTTTTTTTTGGCATGTATTTGAAATGTTTTATAATACAAGTTTGTATATAACTTATAAATTTACTTAACCTGCCCAACCTTAGTTTTCGTTTGTAAACAGAAATAATATTATCTAGTGCAGGAATAACATCTCCTTACAAGATTTTTGAAAAATTTAAAATATGGATTTAAACACTTGGCATGCTGTAGATAATTGAAAAATTATTTTTTAGGGGCTCAGGTTTATCACTTATTACTAAATTAACTAATCTAAGCTTAGCAGAGTTTCCACACTGTCTCTGAAGTGTAGTAAGACTAGGAAGGTGTAAGAAGGGACAAGAGCTTATAGCCTCATGTGCCACCCTTTTGGGAACCATGAACGTGCTGGTTGGAGTTGTTTGTGTTGCTTTGTTTTTTTCAGCTTCAATCTTGTCCCGAGTTACAAGTTTTAGTTTTGCTGATCCTGGAACCCATGTAGATACACTGGTTTTGTTAAATATTTATTCAGTTCTCGGCAACCACAAGTGCAAGTGTTAGTTACTCAGTCAAGTCTGACTCTTTGTAACCTCACTGACCATAGCCCACCAGGCTTTTCTGTCCATGGGATTCTCCAGGTAAGAATACCGGAGTGGGTAGCCGTTCCACTCTCTGGGGGATCTTTCTGACCCAGGGACCAAACCCTGATTTCTTGCATTTTAGGCAGATGCAAGTTCAGTTCAGTTCAGTTCAGTCGCTCAGTTGTGTCTGACTCTTTGCAGCCCCATGGACTGCAGCATGCTAGGTTTCCCTGTCCATTACCAACTCCAGAACTTGCTCAAACTCNAACCCTGATTTCTTGCATTTTAGGCAGATGCAAGTTCAGTTCAGTTCAGTTCAGTCGCTCAGTTGTGTCTGACTCTTTGCAGCCCCATGGACTGCAGCATGCTAGGTTTCCCTGTCCATTACCAACTCCAGAACTTGCTCAAACTCATGTCCATTGAGTCGGTGATGCCATCCAACCAACTCATCCTCTGTCATCCCTTTCTCCTCCTGCCTTCAGTCTTTCCCAGCATTGGGGTCTTTTCTAATGAGTCAGTTCATCACATCAGGTGGCCAAAGTATTGGAGCCTCAGCTTCAGCATCAGTCCTTCCAGTAAATCAATACTTCAGGACTGATTTCTTTTAGGATCGACTGGTTTGATTCCCTTGTAAGGAGAGGGTGCAAATAAATCACATCTCCCTAAACCATTTACTCCAGCTCCACCTACATCAAGACAGGCACTTTTCTTTGATGAAATACCAAGAGTTATTTGATTATCTTAAAAACTAATGCTAAACCCACCCACCATTTTTCACAACTCATTTCAACTCTTCAAAATCATTCTCTTTGCACCCCTGTTCTACTTATCCTCACAAATCCCTGAGAGACCAAAATTTAAAGGAAAAAGTATATGAAAGTGAAGAACAGGGGCCCACAGGGCAGAAAAGATGAAACTGCTCAGAAAAAAAGCAGTCTGCTCTCACAGAGGACACTCCCCGAGCAGGAATTCGTCTGGTTCGTTTTTCAATGGATGGATTTTTTTGGCTCTCTGAGTCCTGCTGGAGACTTGAGTTTGTCAAGGGCTGAATCTGGACTTTCTCCAGGTCATGGCTGCATGTCAATTCATCTGATGTCTAATAAAGCCAATTTTTATTTTTCTAACTTGCTTCCAATTCTCAAGTTTAGCTCCAAAGAAAACAGAAAGTAATTAAAATGTCAACACTTCCCTGAAAAGGAACATAAACTCTCTTTGGATTTTCTTCCCACTGGAAATGCTGCTTTTCTCCAAGGCACCAGCCCCATGTGTGGTAAACAGCAGTCACCCACAGCAGAGCAGGTTGACAGGCAACGCACATAAATCCCCCTCTGTCCATTTCCTTGTTTGCATCTCTTCTTCTCCCGTGCCATTTTCCAAATGGAGAGATCCTATCAATGAAGTACTTAAGTCTGTCTCTTATAATGGACTAATATCTACTCCATTGTAATATATCCAAATTTTATGCGATATGAAATAAGCTCCAGCAGCAGTAGGCTATTTGATCTAACGTGAAAAACGTAATGTGGAGTCTAACAGCTTATTATTCAGTGCAGTGCAATAAATTAACTGAGCACCATTTTGCATAATGGGAGCCTGGTTATTTCTTTTCCCTTCATTTAATTGGTTTGGATGTGTTATGACTCTCTTCAGGTTTACATGAAATAACTTCTCCTTTCAATGTCTGATATTAAAGAATGAAATAACGGAGAGGAAAATACGGGGAGACATCATTTGGTGATTTTGTATTTTGTAAGGTTAGTCCTTCGAAAGAGAGGAAAATTGTGTGATAATTGGCCCAAGAACCGCGATGATCAGTTTAGGAAAAACAAATGTTCATGTTTATCTTCCACTCCGGCCCCTTTCCTGCTTTCTTTCCTGAGATCGCTGCCAGTTCTTTGACTCAATTTTGAAAAGTACTTTTTAGTGAAACTCTTGATTCCAACTTTTGGATATCTCCCTGACTCTAGCATCTCTCCTCTGCATACCCCATTCCTTAGCATTCTGGTGCAAATAGTAGACTGACTGTAACCACTGGTCAGGAGTCCAGAGGCTTCATCTCGAACCACATTCCTTCCACCTACCACCAAAGGTCTTAGAAATACATTAAAATGTATCAAAACACATGCCGACATTAAAGGCTGCTGCAAATTCTCACAACCATCACTTTTGGAAACTAAGCATAAATCAGGCAGCTCTTTAATTTTTATGTGCTGTGTGCTCAGTCGATCAGTCTGTGTCTGACTATTTGCAACCCTGTGGGCTATAGCCCACCAGGCTCCTCTGTTCATGGGATTTCCTAGGCAAGAGTATTGGAGTGGGGTGCCATTCCCTTCTCCAGGGGATCTTCCTGACTCAGGGATCAAACCTGTGTCTCTTACATCTCCTGCATTGATGGGCAGGTTCTTTACCACTAGCACCAACTCTATTAATACCATCTTCCCAATTTAACAGGTGGAAACCGAGTCTGACAGAGATTACTTTACCAAATTTGCATAGCAAGTGAAGTTAAATCTGGGTAACTTCAAAGATCATGTGACATGTTAACATTATTTGCTGGAAAAAATTAGCAAAAACAGTACCTCTACATTTCTGCATTACTGTCGAGGAAAAAACAACAACTCAAAATGGATTTTCTTGACAGTGAGGCTGAACCTTCATCACCATTGTAGATGAAATTATTTTTATAGTACTTACAATATGATAAATATGTGGTCTGCTGATTTTGGTTTTTAGAGAGACATTCGATTGTCTTTTCTGGGTTGTAAACTGCTAGAGGCATTAATATGTAATTTTTTTTTTCTCTTTCTGACTTCACTCTGTATGACACGCTCTAGGTCCATCCATATCACTACAAATGACCCAGTTTTTCCCTTTTTATGGCTGAGCAGTATTCCATTGTATATATGTACCACATCTTCCTAGAAAATGGTACCGATGAACCTAGTTCTAGTTCAGGAATAGAGATGCGGCTGTAGAGAATGGGCATGTGGACATGGGGCAGAAGGGGAGGGTAGAGCAAATTGAGAGGATAGCATTGACATATATACACTACCAAGGGTAAAACAGGTAACTAGTGGGAACCTGCTATTAAGCACAGGCGGGTCAGCCTGGTGCTCTGTGATGACCCAGATGGGTGGGACTGGGGGAGAGGTGGAAGGGAGGTCCAAGAGGGTGGGGATAAACCACTACCTAGAGCTGAGGCCCTTCATTTACAGCCAAAGCTGACGCAATGTTGTAAAGCAATTACATTCCAATTTTTTTAATTGCTTTTTAAAAGCAGTTTTAATGTTTAAATGTCCTGACCCTATTTCATCCCTTTTTATGACTGAATAATATTCAGCCATAAATATTGAGGTCAGGACATTTATTTCTACTTTTATAATCAGTAGAATCAGTGTGGTATGGTGTTTGAGCCAGAAAATCTGAGATTTCCATTTTGACTCTATATACTACTAACTGTATAGTGAGTTTCAGTTGGTTTAACTCAAAAGTAGGTAAATATACTACAAAGGGTTAAAGGTTAAATGAAATAAATTATATAAACACATAGCACAGGAGACATAATCAATGCAATCTATTTCTCTCTCTTCATAACTATCCCACCCCTATTATCTAAGCATCGGTTTTCCACTCACGGAGATATTCCAGGGAAATGTCAGTGGGACACAGAAGTGTTATGACTGAAAGATATCCTGATTAAAACCCTTCTTCTATTATTTTCCCTTACCATTATTCGTTTCACACACATTTAGCCATCTCACCAAAATGAGATTTTTAAAAGATGATTTTAATTCTAAAACTAACAGTAGTAAAGTGAATAAAGGTACTTGGCATTCATCTCGACATTTCTTCCAATTCCCCCACTTTTGTTTCTTCACTTCTTCTCCCTAGGTTGTGACAGTAAGTGCTGCTGATATAATATAAGAAAGCTTCAGATCAAGATCAAGGACATATAATCTTAAACTTCTATCTGCTCACGTCTCTGACACGAAACTCTCCTTTTGCGAGCAAAATAGCAAAAGTTGAATCTTTAGTTTTTCACAAATTTAAAGAGAACTTGAAGAAAAAAATGATTGATAATCTTTTGAACAAGAAAAAAACTACATGGCAAAGCCCAGCTATAAGTGGGTTCAAGCTTTAAAGATATATAAGGAGGAGGACATTTTTTGCTGGAAATAATTTCACTTTGTTGGGGTCTGAATGAAATGTTTGATAAAAATTATTATTTTAATGAATGACAAGTTATGTCATCTTTGACTTACGACATCTTTTCCTCTGGAGAACTCAGAGAACTTGATACACGTCCTTGAGGTATAACAAGAGCATTATTTGACAGAATTTACTTTTGAACTGTGGTGTTGGAGAAGACTCTTGAGAGTCCCTTGGACTGCACGGAGATTCAACCAGTCCATTCTGAAGGAGATCAGCCCTGGGATTTCTTTGGAAGGAATGATGCTAAAGCTGAAACTCCAGTACTTTGGCCACCTCATGCAAAGAGTTGACTCATTGGAAAACACTCTGATGCTGGGAGGGATGAGGGGCAGGAGGAGAAGGAGACAGCAGAGGATGAGATGGTTGGATGGCATCACCGACTCAATGGGCATGAGTCTGAGTGAACTCCGGGAGTTGGTGATGAACAGGGAGGCCTAGCATGCTGTGATTCATGGGGTCACAAAGAGTCGGACACGACTGAGCAACTGAACTGAACTGAACTGAAGTTGATAAAATGACAATTCCAAAAGGCTAAGTGAAATATACAGGGTCACACAGCATATTAGTGACAGAAATTCGATACTTTGAAATTAAAAGAGTGCAGAAACTTCACAATGAGAAACCAGAGGTAAGTTGCTGTGGACAGAAACTTTGTTTGCTTGAGGACAAAAACTTCACTCTTGAACCCTCCTCTCCATACCCTAAAGGAAAGCACGATCTCATTGGAAAAGGGGTGCGCAACAGGGCATATGTGAGATAGTACTTTGCCTGGAAAGCTGACAAGGGGTACAAAAGTAACACGCAAGGTGAGCTTTGATGGAAGAGTAAGACCTCCATGGTCCATGCCTGGAGTAGGCATGGAGGGGGAAGGCTTGTTCTAAGCAGATGGGAGAGTTGTGCAGGAGCATGAAACCGTGAGTGTAAATGAGCTGTGTTGTGAAAGTTGAAGGGGGCCTGTAGACAGAGTGTTTATGGCCCCTAAATTTATATATTGAAACCTAAACCCCAATATGATAATATTTGGAGGAGTGGACTTTGGGAGTGATTAGATCATTTGTGCCCATATAAGAGATGTGGTATGTATGTCCAGTGAAATATTACTGAGTCATAAAAATGAATGAAATCTTGTTTGGAGCAACATGATGTCCCAGGGACAGAGGAGCCTGGTGGGCTGCTGTCTATGGGGTCACACAGAGTCGGACATGACTGAAGCGACTTAGCAGCAGCAGCAGCAGCAGATGGACCTAGAGAACGTATTCTAAGTAAAATAAATCAAGTAGAAAAAGACATACTGTGTGACTTCACTGATACAGGGAATCTAAAAGCTGAAAGAACAAGCATAAAACAAATGAAACAGAGAAAGAACGGAGCAGGACCCTATGGGTTTTGTTCCCCCCACCCCCACACCACCATGTCCATTGCCTGCCCTTTGTTCGTGGAAAACTTTAGTCAAAGGATAAATTTAATCAGAGAAGTGAGAAATGCTGAAACAAAGGAACACAATCACAGACAACTAAACAGTAATAAGGTAGTCATTAAGCATCCTCAAGGACCTTTCATTCTTTCTCGAGGGCTGTGGATAATATTCTAAGCCATACCCTGAGATCTGTCTTGTAGATACTAAAACGCCCTGATGGAGAAGTTATCTATATGATGACCAGACTGTACCCAGGACATGAGCTGCAACAATTCTGAAACTTAGCTTCAGAGAAATGGGAACAAATGGAACTGAAGGTTAACTGTACCTAAAATACTGCTCAAGCCACCTCTGGCCAATCTGAAGATGACTGATGGAGATGACTCTGCTGTTTCTGCATGTAGTGCCCCCCAACACACACTCTGTCTATAAATGCTCACATCCCCTGCTTGTTGGGTCATGAGGGGAGGGGGGCGAGGCAGTTGACTTTTGGACAGATGTCTGCCACCCTCTCCCCTACCTTCCCACCAGTTGCCAGCATCTGAAATAAAGAAAATGTTCCTTTCCACAAACCTGGCCTGTTTATTGACTTTTGAGCTGAGAACAGCGGAACCCCACCACACACTCTTTCAGTAACAGAAAGACTCATATACACAAACTAGGCTTGCCAGGTGTGGGGGAGGCTAGGGAGTGGGCAAAATAAATGAAAGGGATGAAGAGGTACAAGCTTCCAGTTAGATGACATAAATCAAGACAAAAGACATGTCACTTGCCCTTTGCATCATGTCAGGACACAGTGAGAAGACAGACATCGATGAGCTGGGAAGTAGGCCCTCATTCAACCATGCTGGCACCTTTATCTAGGATTCCCCAGCCTCCAGACTGTGAGAAATAAAAGTCTGCTGTTTATAAGCCACCCAGTCCATGGTATTTTGTTATAGCAGACTGAACAGACTGATACAAGGGGGTAGTAACTAGATCCTGATCAGGTTTGCCCATTGGAAAGCTGAATATGGTGAGAGGAAAGAATGGAGCTAAAGCTGGGAATATAGAGATCAGCTAGGGAGGCCTCATCATCATTTGGGGGGCTGCAGGGGGGTCTCTGCTGTGATGCTCAGTCAATTTAGTTCAAGAGTGTAGATCCTGGGTAGGTTGGCCGCTATCAGAGGTGTTCCTCACTCTCGCACATCATCTGTGTATCACATTAAGCCACATTCGCATCTCAGCAGATTCCAAATGTGTTATATACCTTTGGCATTACTCTAAGCAACAATCAATAGAAGCCATAGTTGAAAGTAAAGCTAGAGAGAGAAAAGCATGCCAACTGAGAAGGGGTGAAAGAGGAGGAGCCCATGAAGGCCACCTAGAAGGAAAAGCCAAAGAGCAAGGAGGAATTTGCAGAGCTAAAAAAAAAAATGGAAGTCGAGAGAGAAGAAGGATGTCAGACACAGGGGGAAAGGGTCATGAGCACCGAGTGCAGGGAGGAGGAGGCCACGTGAGGGAGGGCGCACAAACAGGGGAAAGTCTACTAAAACGGAGACTATGGGGTCACTGCTGAACCTGGACAAAAACAGTGTGTGCGGAGTAAAGAGTACAGAGGTCATGTCACAAGTAAATTGGGGGAATGTAAAGGGAGAGAGACAGCATAAATGAGCGTCTTTAAAAGACATTTAAGTTATGAAAAAGAAGAGGGAGGGGC
This sequence comes from Neotragus pygmaeus, assembly GCA_006410875.1. Classification (NCBI taxonomy): domain Eukaryota; kingdom Metazoa; phylum Chordata; class Mammalia; order Artiodactyla; family Bovidae; genus Neotragus; species Neotragus pygmaeus. The sequence continues at coordinate 245,635 of SJYV01013721.1, forward strand.
TACAGCTACAGATGGAAGAGTTTGTAGAATGAAAGCGGGGACTCTTTCCCTTTAGTTTTTAGATGGCAGAGAGCTTGGAACCTGTCAAGTCACAAGGGTAAGGAGTCTGGGGAAAGGATGTAATCAGGAAACCAAAAGAAATACAGATGCTAGAAATGAAGAATTTGGGTGGGACAGGAGATGCTTATCTGTAATTTAAAAGGGGAGAATTAAAAAGGGCAATTTCCTCAAAAGAAGCAAGGAAACCCCTGGGAATAATATACCTCAGAGAACAAGTGGAAATAACTGTTTAGACTCTAAAGCATCAGACACATCCACCATCAAATCTCAGCTACATCTCCTGGGAGCAGTGTTACCCCTGACGACATGCTTCACCTCTCTAAGATTCAGCTTCCTTATCATAAATGGTGACAAATATCCCTGCCTCAAAGAGTCATGTGAGCGCTTCCATCTCACCATTCCCTACCTTTTCCCAGCTTATTTTTTGTTTCCTCATGAATACTTACAACTTTTTATTTATCTTGTTTATTATCTTTTTCTCCTATTAGAATGCAACAAACCAGAGTGTGAATTTTAACCATTGCTATATCCTTAGCATTGTAGTACCTACACATAGTAGGTGCTTCATAAATAATTATTGAATGAAGAAATGAATGAATGACTGGGATGTTGCAGAGCAGTTTTGCAGCGTTAACACTGCTGATATTTGGAGCCATTGGTTTGGGGGCCTGCCCTAGGCTTTGTGGAATGTTTGGCAGCATCACTGGCCTCTAATCATTAGATGCCAATCACACTCCACCCCAGTTGAGACAAGCCAAAATATGCCCAACGATGCCAAATATCCTTTGACTGGCAAAAGTTCCAAGGTGAAAACATCTGCTTTGGGAGTCAGTGCCTTAAGTGCTACTCTTTAATATTGTTAGAATTATTATTAACATTGTTAGAATGGATGAACGAGTAAGAAATGAAAGTAGCACTCGGTCACCAAATTCTCCCACAACCTGTTTCATTTGAGGTGGAGAAAAATACTGCTGCTGAGATGGGGATTGGCTTCACAGCACACTGTCATTTTAGTTATTTTACCAAGAAACTTGTTCAGGAGGAAACAGTTCATAAATCGAGAAAGTGCCTCCTTAGTCTCTCATCTATTAGTTGCACATGACATATATTCTTCCTTGTCACCTCTCTGGATAAACAATAATAACACAAATAATATCCCTACCCACTTAGTCAGGTATCATCAAAGTTAATCACGGATGAGACAGAATTTAAAAGCCAACCCTTTAAAGAGAATGATGTCTCCACCTCCACCTTCTAACTAACAAAAGATTATAAAAAGTCAGAATATACAGCTCAAGCTTTCCCTTCCAGGATGGTCTCTCCCTTCAGATTTTCCATTTTACCATCCCATTCCTTTACTTTGAATAGAAACCGACTGTCTTGTACTCAAATGGCTAATTGAGTGGCCTTACAGAAACATGAGGATTACATAAAATGGGGAATGTTCCAAAAATTGCTTTGGGGAGCATAAACACATAATGCCATAAAAAGGCCCAGAAATGCCTTGGCCACAGGTTCTTCCCCCTTAAGTACACGCGCCATGAACTGGGGAGCAGTGTTAGACCAACAGGGAGCTCGTGGTTACGACACCCCTATGCCTGTGCCTGGGTCGGGAAGATCCCCCGGAGGAGGACATGGAATCTCACTCCAGTAGTGTTGCTTGGAGAATCCCACAGACAGAAGAGCTCGACGGGCTATAATCCACTAGGTCACAGAGTCGGACACAATGAAGCAACTGAACATGAATGCACACATGCCTGAGTCTGCCTGAAACAGCCCCAGCTGATGCCTGCTGTCCCAGGACACTCATGACTAGCAGTCTCTTCCATTTTCAAAATGTCTGGGTCTGGATATGACCTATAGATTCACATTTACACTGAGTTAGTGAACATTTAACTAGTGCACAAAAGAAAGGCAACGCTGAGAACTGGCCATCTGTTTTCCTATCTCTGGATCCTGACCACACCTCAGATTTTTCTCCACACCCTGGCAGCCTAGCTCCTGGAAGAGAACTTTCTGTAACACAAGCCCAAAGATCAACTATCTGGGAGTCAATAAATGAATCAGTCTTCCCAGCTTATTGATCTATGTGTCACTTATCTCCCTAGTCCCAGGAAAAGTGAAATGGTAATTACATGGTCACATCCCAGAGTCTGGCAATTAGGTGATCATGTCCCCAGATCCTGATTGCTCAGGATTCCCAGAAGGCACTTAGAGTCAAGGCCAAGTTTGGTGGAACTTGACCCTCACCAGCCTTGGCCTCAGATTCCTTGGCCTGTTAAAAGGGCCCCAGACTGCCAGGTGCTGGCTAGAAGAGCCCCTTGGTAAGAGCCTCCTTGCCCTGGAGCCAAACCCCCCTTAGGTAAGAGCAAGGCTGATATTTACAGACAGCCAACTGACTGAGAATATCCTGCCATGTTACTAATAAGATAAGCCTTTCCTCTTCAGGACCAAGAACACAGCCTAAAGGTTACATGCGAATCAGGAGTTAGCACCGTATCTGTAAGCCCACTCAGATCAGCGTCTCTTGAGGTAGAGAGGAACTGAGAACTTGGGAACAGCTAAAAGGTAGCTGGGAATTCAACAATGTCTGCTAGGAGGGTACCCAACATTTCCAGGATCAGCAGTCCTGCTTACCCCCAGTACAGCTTTCACCACTGATCCCCTCAAATTCCAGAATGAACTATTTTCAGTTTCTCAGATCCGTCACAGTGAATCTCTTCTTCAGTTCAGTTCAGTTGCTCAGTCGTGTCCGATTCTTTGGACTGCAGCACACCAGGCTTCCCTGTCCATCACCAACTCCTGGAGCTTGCCTTTTGTAGTGCCTTGGAATAGGAAGTTCTTTAGAACACACCGCAGCCTCTAATCTGTGTTTTACTCATCTTTCTAGTCTCAGGGTAGATATAATATCCTCCCAGGAACTCTCACTGAAACTCACCAAATTGGAATTATGGATCCCTCCTTCTAAAACATCCAGTTTGTACTTCCTGCTATCAATGGACTTAACACATTTGGTTATAATGGTCTCTTTATTTGTCTATAACCTCTCCTCAATTATAACCCCTTTGAAGTTAGGAATCGTTGTCTTGCTCCTTGTTCTGTTTTCTCCCAAGTAACACATACAATACCTGGTATGTAGCAGATACTCAAAGAACATATTTGAATGAATGAATGATCAGTTTCACTTTGCTGGCAGGAACTGTGCAGCCTAATGCGTGAATAATGACACTTGACAATTAAGGAAGCACTTACTCAAAAAAAACATGGTATAGAGAGCACCCAATATTTCTGTTACACTGTTATTTATATGTCACCTACCATGTACCAGACATTTTACTTGCAAAGTTACTGTGAGTATTAAATTAGATAATGCACATATTTGATGTTTAATAAATAGTAGCTGATGTTGCTATAATACTTAAGCTTCCCTACAGCCCTATGATGTAAGTAAGCATTTATGAGCTGCCTTTTAATGCTTGAGGAAACAGCCTGCTGCTGCTGCTAAATCACTTCAGTCGTGTCTGACTCTGTGTGACCTCATAGACAGCAGCCCACCAGACTCCCCCGTCCCTGGGATTCTCCAGGCAAGAATACTGGAGTGGGTCGCCATTTCCTTCTCCAATGTATGAAAGTGAAAAGTGAAAGTGAAGTCGCTCAGTCGTGCCCGACTCTTAGCAACCCCATGGACTGCAGCCTTTTAGGCTCCTCCGTCCATGGGATTTTCCAGGCAAGAGTACTGGAGTGGGGTGCCATTGCCTTCTCCGGAGGAAACAGCCTGAGAAATGTTAAAGTGGCTTGAATAGAAAATGGCATTGTCAAGATGCTAAATAATAACTGCTTCACTCTAAAATCCAAGATCTTTCACTGTAGAATACAGTCTGTTTATGAAATGAAAGGGAGGGAGGGAAGAAGGAAGGAAGGAAGACAGGAGGGAGGGGAGAAGAGAGGAAGGAGAGATATAAAGAAAGAAGAAAGGAAAGAGCATTGAGAGGATTTTTCTTTTAAACCTGCACAAACCTTATCCCTGCAAAATTCTTCAAGCAACATCATTGCATCACTCTCCATATAGGACCCAGCTCCACCTGTCTGTTACGGTTTATGAAGGAATATTATAACGATGATCAAAATCCCTGATCTCATTGAGCTGTGACATTGCTTGGATATCATAACCAGCATCAAGTTCTAACCACACAGACTCTTCTTGCCACAGTGTCATTGATGGGTGTGTTCTGAATCTGTTACCTTTATCCTGGCTCTGGTGAGATCTCTCTGGCGTGCTGGTGTTGATCCCCTCATTCTTGTGGAGGATGGTGAGTCAGAATGCTCAGTTACGTGCTTTAGCAAACTGAGATTAAGGATCTATACGAAAAGTCATAAACGTTTGTGGGGAGGTAGAGAAGGAGGCCTCATCAATTAGCTGCTTACAGCTGGTTTACAAACAGCCTTTCTACACAGATGACACAGGAAAAATAGATAAGATCTAAACTGTCTAACACCTAGTGGCTGTGGGAAATTTATCAGGCCAGATCAATGTCGTCTTTATTCGCCTCCCAAAAGAGAAAACCCCTAAGAAAATGCTTCTCCCTCAACAATACATTCCAGAGAACTCAAAAGGAGGGTGAGTCTCAGACTTTCTTTCAGAAATGTTCTTGGAGGATTCAAAGATAACCATCTCGATCAGACCTATACAGCCATACTTCTTCCTTCATTGAACACATACTAGATGCCAGGCACTACATGGAACCCTACAATTGTTAACTATACGAAAACGATATCTGCCCTCCTGGGCCATATAGTCTAGTATGAAAACAGGTAATCAAATAATCACAGAAATATATAGATGAGTACAAACTATCAATATTTTGGCCACATGATGTGAAGAGCTGACTCATTTGAAAAGACCCTGATGCTGGGACAGATTGAAGGCAGGAAGAGAAGGGGACGACAGAGGATGAGATGGTTAGATGGCATCACCAACTCAATGGACATGAGTTTGGGTAAACTCCGGGAGTTGGTGATGGACAGGGAGGCCTGGCGTGCTGCGGTTCATGGGGTCACAAAGAGTCGGACACGACTGAGTGACTGAACTGAACTGAACTGAACAAACTATCATATTCCTCTTGAAGAAAATAATTAATTTAATTAAAAAATACACAATGAGCAAATTTTTAAGAAACAGGTATAATTGAAATTTTGGCCATAACAACCAAAAAGCTCCTAATAAGTCCTCCAAAGATAGAGCTTGCTGAGCTGATGAAGACAAAATTATTCTTAAGTGTAAGCTTGTCCAGTAAGAAAGGCTATTTTCTCATGTACTTTCTTTCTTTCCAAGAAGAAAGCGGTGTAAAAAAATCTTATCTGTTTATTTTGTGAGGATCAGTGAAGTACAATTACTTTATTTCAGAGGATTATGAAACTTTAAAGTTGAGAAAAGGTTTTGAAAGTAAATCCTATCCCCCTTTATAGTTTCACAGATGAGGAAACTAACATCCAGAAAAAGCAAGTGACTTACTCAACATCACACAAGTGTGTATGTAAGAGCTGGAAGTGAAACTTGGGTTTCCTCATTCAGGCTTCTTTCCTCCAAACCAAGTTGCAATAAATCCTTTATTTTTTTGTAAGGGTGTTAATTACCCAACAGGTCAGAGTTTGCTTTTAAAATCCCCCCCTCTCTCTCTCCCTCATACACACACACACACACACACACACACACAGAGAGAGAGAGAGAGAGAGAGAGAGAGAGAAATAAAACAATATGCTAAGGCAAAAGCTATCAACTAAATAGTAATCTAGCTTTCCACTACTAGAATTACACAACAAAAAGAAAAAAAAAATGTGTTCTTTGTTAATTCAATCCCTAAATGAAGCTTTCAGACAAAGTCCAGTCAATTACCCCAGATTCTTTGCTGTCTACTTGTGGGTTTGTTTGATTTTATACAGAAAATGGTTTAGTTAGTTGCACACAAAAGCCCATGTGGAACAGAAGGGAACTTTTTCAAAGACTCAAAATATTATATTATTATACTCAGTCTTTGACAAGCAAAATTTTTTCCCAAAGTGACATTCGTGTACTTTCCATACTGTGGTTATTCAGAATTTGCCTTAGCAACTTAAATTATTTTACATATTCAAAGAGCATAAGCTTACATGATTAAGAAAAAAAGACAATGCAAAAAACAAAAATTTAAGTATAGATTTCTTCAAAATCAAGGTATGAGTTTAGTATGTATTATCCGCATTCTAGAGCTAAAGACATTTTTAAATCTCCTGATTTTGGCATCCTCTTAACTTGAATCATCTGCTCAAAGCAGAGACAGGAGTAAGAGATGCCAGAAAACCTAATCTACCCATCATGATGTACACCCTTTTTCATTAGTGTGAGCCTGTCATGAAAATTTAACCAAGCACTTTTTTTTCTAGGCTTAAGTTTTCTCATGGAAACAATGAAAAGTGGGATAAATTACCTTGCTAGTTCCTGGTAGCATCAGAATAGCCTGTTCTTTTTAATTCTCACTTTTACTATTTGCTCCAAAATCTAAATAAGACTCAACATATGTCCCAGGAACAGAGAGTACTGGCATAAGAATAAAGCACAAAGCAAAGGAGGCTTCAGGTAAGAATCTAAAGGTACGCATGAATCACAAGTACTAGGGAAAAAAGGCTAGGTACTCTGTGATGACATAGATGTATGGGATGGGGGAGGGGGTGGAAGGGAGACTCAAGAGGGAGGGCACATATGTATACTTACAGCTGTTTCATAGTTGTTGCACAGCAGAAACTAACACAGCATTGTAAAACAATTATATTCCAATAACAAGAGAGAGAAATGATATAAGTGATACTCAGAAGTTAAATATATCTCAAGATGCTGGTAAAACTGTACTCCTAAAATACAGATTTCAAGGTGTTAAAAGCATTAAATATCTACAGGTTTGTGGGGGTTTTTTGTTTTTTGGGTTTTTTTTTTTTTTTTTGCGAACTACTGTTGTTTGTATACTGATCAGTTTTCTTGAATTTACATGAATAATATTGGAACTTCAAGTATGTTTGGAGAATTTGAAAGGAGAATATCATTCCTTTGCTCTATGAGAATTGCATTAATTTAGGTAAACCACACTTCCTGGTATCCATTTATCACATACAATATAATAACATTATCACTAACCTTAACACTCATGCCAAAAATGCCTTAGATGAAATAATATAAATTAACTTCTTTTCTAAGGCTTTACATTATAATTTCAGAGATGGAATTGCAGGGCAAAAGCAATAACTGGAACCAATAACTGAGAACAATTTCTCTTAATGAGAACAATTTACCTTAAAAAGCACAGAAATATATTTTTTCGCTTCATAAAAACCTTGTAATAGTTTTTATAAAAACAGTAACTCTCTGATAAAATATTAATATTCTTTGCATGATTCCAGTAGCAAACAAGAAAAGCTGACAATGCAGTTCCAGAAAATAAGGTGATTGCCAATTGAACATGTGGGAAGAGAAAGTATCCATTTCGCTGAAGGAACATGCAGAGTCCTTTTAAGGTAAGTACCTTTAAAGAAAACCATTTTGGACAACACTGTCTGCACTGTACGTTTTTGGCTTTCTTTCACGTGACTGTGATTTTACAGATGCTCTTAGTACCGGTAGGGGAATCTATACTGGAAATTCTTTCTTTGCCATTTGGCAGAGCACACATAGTGAATAAGTAACAGAGTTAAGATTTTATTGTTGGTTTTTATGTGTGGCTGGCTGAAAAGACAGACTTTTACCATCATGTTGGATTATACTGGACAAAAATAAGGAGAAACAGCTAAGGGGAAAAAAAAAAGACAAGACAAAAAGAAAGGAAGAACAAATTTAAAAATTAAAATTCCTTTTTGAAACAACACAGCTAGAGTAGAGGAGCTGGTTAGCAGGGACATTGTTTCATATGTTATATCTGTTAGCAGCATTGTTGCTTGTTATGTATGTAATCCAGAAATAGGAACAAAATAGTCGAATGAACACACACTCTCTCCCACTCTGCCGGTGATATGATCAAAGAAATATATTCACAACAGCACTGGAGAACAAGAAAGAGTAATGTCAACACCAAAGAGGAAGATCATCGTGTGAGATACAGAGCAGAGAGGCTTGAATTCTCGGGGAAACAGGCCCAGAGAATAGCATACGGGAGAGAAGCAGTGTGGAGTGAGAGTGATTACAGGGAACTTCAGGCAGAAGGAGGTCAGGGAGCAATCGTCACAGTGATTAATTGGGGCAGTGCATTCAAAGGAGCGAGGCTTGTCAGCCAGCCCCCCACCTCCTGAATACGTGGAGCAAGACAGAGCCGGGATTGCCCACAGGCTAAAACACAAGACTGTGGGCTCTGAGACCAAAGGGCAGGGGCAGTTCTTTGTCACAAGCAGCTAGTGATATTTACATGGCCTCCTTGCAGGATGTCTTCTTCTGCCTCCACAGTCACCGAGATGAGCTCTATAATCTGAGCCAATTTCTACTAAAATGTGAACAAGTTATTCAATCTTATATACCAATGAAACTAAGAAGCTGAGATTAGGAAAAATGTGGGATATAAGAAAGCATGGTAAAAAAAAGAACAAAAGAAGCAATTAAAAGTGTATTGTTAAGCTTAAATTTTTTATGCTTAATAGAAAAAAAATTTTTACTAAAATTTCAAATGATCCCAAATCGGGAAGTAATGAAACACATGGAAATGAAACAGGATTAACAGTATTTTTATTTTGTTTTCTGGGAGCATATAATGCTGATCAGCTCGATTTGTTGTCCAAAACTAATTATGTTTAAAGCTATCTCTTGAAGGAAATGGCAACCCACTCCAGTATTCTTGCCTGGAGAATCCCATGGATGGAGGAGCCTGGTGGGCTACAGTCCACAGGGTCGCAAAGAGTCGGACATGACTGAGCGACTTCACTTTCACTTAAGAATTTAGGAAACTCACTGGCAGTCCAATGGTTAGGACTCTATGCTTCCACTGCCAAGGGCCAAGTTTCAATCCCTGCTTGGGGAACTTAGATCCCGCCAGCCATGTGGTATGGCCAGAAACATACAATAAAAATAAATAAATAAATTTAAAGGTAAATCTACTGATTAAACATAGTGATATCCATTTTATTTCCTTTGAAATGCTTCTTAAAACTGTAAAGGAAACTAAGTACACACATGCGCACACTCACACTCTAAATCAATAATACTTATAGCAAAGAACTGAGGAAATGATAGCAAATGAGGTATGCAAAACAAAGAGAGAAAAGGAAAACAGTTGAATAAGTGGTAACGTATTTGATAGATTAGATAAAGCTAAATCTTATGCCTAAAGAGAGGAATGCTAATAGGAAATAAGACAATTCATGCAAAATACTTTAGGAACTGAAGGTTCCAAGTATCTCTGAAGATAGAGATGAGAGGGTGAAACTAGAGAAAGGACTCTTCAAAGAAAGTCTAAATAAGGAGTAGTCAGACCCCCAAAGTCCTCCCCGATACCAACAACTAGGTGAATACTTCTTATACATCTAAAAAAGACAGTAGAGATAGAGAATCTACATTTTCTTGTATTAAAATACATCACAACTTCGACTGACAATTACAATACAAATTCAAGACCACAGGGTTTTTACTTAACCTCTTTGATTGTATATTTGAACGACCTTCTTCCATGTCAAAAATCTAATTCCCAACACCAAGATAATTTCTCATTTTTTTACTCGATAGTATACACATAGTATTCCCTGGTAGCCCCGTTGGTAAAGAATCTGTCTCCAGTGCAGGAGAGTGGGGTTCAATCCCTGGGGTCGGGAAGATCCCATGAAGAAGGAAATGGCAAACCACTCCAGTATCCTTGCTGGAAAATTCCATGGACAGAGGAGCCTGGTTGGCTGCAGTCCATGGGGTCACAAAGAGTCAGACACAGTGGAGCGACTAACACACTATACACACAGTGACAGAGGGAGGAGAGAAGGAGAGAGAGAATCCAAAAAACAGTAACAATACTACCATCAACAATAAAATCAGAAAACCCAGTTTAAAATTTTTTTGACATTTTCCCCCCTTTAGGGTATTTCTACAGATGAGTTAGCCACTTGAAGTACTTTCTCTCTGAGTTTATGGCATTAATTTGAGACTCGTGTTCATTTGTGCCATTTTGCTTTCAATTTTTTTTTTTACTTTATTTTACTTTACAATACTCTATTGGCTTTGCCATACATCGACATGAATCCACCACAGGTGTACACGAGCTCACAATCCTGAATCCCCCTCCCACCTCCCACCCCACAACGTCTCTCTGGATCATCCCCGTGCACCAGCCCCAAGCATCCTGCATCCTGCACGGAACATTGTCTTGAGATTAGCTTTGCTTTACAGTCATGTAAAATGCTTGTGTGTTTTTTAAGTTTAAATCAGAAACAAAAATATATTCACACATTTAACTTTTAACCCTGTCCCCTTCGACCTCATTTCCTCTCTCACTCCCTTAAAGTGTCTTCTTCCTGAGTCATTTTTTTTAAGCAAATTTATATTCAGACTACCTTATTTCTCAGAGCAGCATACCATAAACACTTCTTACACCATGATTTTTTTAATTAACAATAAATCATAGAGATCATTTCATAAGCTTACTAATTTTTGAAAAGTGTGTTATTTTGTAGCCCACGTGAAAAGTTTGGCTATAAAATATGAGCATTAGTGGCCAGTTGCTGGGAAAAAGATTTAATCCAAATGCTTAAATATATATATATATATGCAGATTTTTGGAGCTTTGTAGTAAACCTTTAAAAAATGACTCACCAGATTCACAGCATCGTGCTGGGAAAAATTAGAGTAGGTGGTTTTGCTTCTGAGAGGCATACACAGTGTACAATTTTACCATGTAAAATGCTTCTGCTACTACAATTTTCCTTTGCTTTGCCTTTTTGAAAAGTAATGTTCCTTCCTATTTTAGCAGCACCATTTGCATGCCTATTATTCACATTGAGCTGGGATTTCCATTTTTATCTTCCTTTTGTTACTTGTTTTCATTCCAGCACTTTCTCTTCTTGCTCTTTGCCTTTCCTTTATCTTGCCCTTAAATGGAGGCCTCATGCTATGGGAAAAGTGCCGTGACCTTATCCTCCATCAAGCCAGATCTTGTCCCAATTTAATAAAATAAGTTCCCCTGAACCACTGCCAGCAAAGCTAGGATGTCCCACACACGTTTGCTATGGAAACACCTTCATGACTAACAGTGTCTCAAATTAAGGTATTTTAAAATCAAAGCAAGAAGTGGTTTTCATTTAAAAAAAAAACATATCCTGCAGCTAAGGAAAAAATATACTAATTTTCTAAAAGTTGCGGGTTGCTATACTAATATATCCAGCTTCTCTGAGAAGTAGAATCTTAAACAACCCTGATTCCAAGGTATATACATAATAAAAGCAAGAGTTCATGAATACTCACCTGTGTCTTTGAACAGCCTCTGTTTTCTTCTGTTGTGTGTTTATGCGGTCACATGTTTGAGTTGTGCCAAGGTCTTTCCTTAGAACAGAAGTGTGGACATTGAAGACCCTGCATGATCTGGATGCCGCCAAATCACCAGATGTCCCACCACCTTCCATCTCACACTATAATGGCATGTTATTGATTCATAGACTTCTGTAGACCCACAAGCCTTTTTGCCTTTGTTCAAGCTCTGAGAAGACTGGGTCTATTTTCCAGGTGAATCTCAAACACCTTGGTCAGGCACTTCCTTCTCTAAGATTTCTCTGGCATACCCTTTTCTCCTGCCCAGGGACAGCTGATTATTTCCTCTTAATTTCTTACATGCCCTTTGAACTGGGGCCATTTAGAGGGAAGAAGAGACTGTGTTTTATTTATTAAGTTCCCCAACCCCTGCCCCCATACCCAACAAGCATGGGTTCTGCTCAATAAAAGATGCTGAATTAAATGACTGAATGAGTAAATGGGCATATTGTTTAGTTGCTAAAGTGAAAGTGAAAGTCACGCAGTCTTGTATGACTCTTTGTGACCCCATGGACTATACAGTCCATGGAATTCTCCAGGCCAGAATACTGGAGTGGGTAGCCAGACAGCCAACCGTCTCAAGAATCCTTTATGTCCATCTGGAGCTTTCATATATGATTCTACCATGCTGCTAACATCAGCCCAGTCTTGTTTCTGCCATGTCTCTCTTATCTTCACTTTTCATATCCTGCCTTCCACCCCTAACTGAAAGCTGGCCTGTCCAGCAGGTGATGCCTACAGATCTCAATGGCAAGTTACTAATCTGATTAATTTATCTATCCCAAGGAGATAAGACTAGAGTGGTGGCTCCCTGGCTGATTAAAAGAATCACCCAGATGAAATTATGAATGGCTTTGTTCTTACCTGGTGCTATTCAATAGGTCTCAGTTTGACAAAGGATCTCTCTGTCCTTTTTAAAGCATCTTCCTGATTCCGGTGATGAGGCAAATTTTGGAACTGCCCAATGAGAAGCACAATCACAAGAATGGATACCATCTTGCTCTCCAATAAAAGCCATTCAGAAAACACACCCACTGTGTTGTCCATCTCCTGGATGGCAAAGCAGTGACTCTGCAACTCAGTGAAGACAGAAGGGGAACAATTTCCTTTGTAGCTGACTAGCAGAAGTCATTCCTACTCTAGTTATGCCTTCAGAATCTCCAAATACAATGAATTAATTTTGGGTCAGCTCCCTGACCATAGAAGTGAGATTCTATTCCTTATTCCATTTGTGTCTTTGTAATGGATGTGATTTTTAGGCCCAAGGTCCTTTGGAAACTGATAAGTATATTGTGTAAAAAAGTCAGCTCTAAGCCCTCCAGTCCCCTACCGAAGGGATGGATCCAAAGGCAGAAATCCCAGTCCCTAGGATGATTGCTCTTACTCTGCTTTTTCTTAGTATCAGGTGGCATCTCACCTTTCCCCAGCAGCCACTCTTCCTCTCCTCACTCCATAGCTGCAGGTTTTGACAGAGCAGACTTCTCCTATGCTAAACAAATGACTTTTTTGAGGCACATTTCCCACTCACTCATACTCTGTGGGCTTCCAGTAAAATTTTAAGATTGCCACATATCCCAGAGGCATTAAAGACCTAATTTTAGAGAAGATGGCAAGGGCCACTGGGAAAACCCATCCTTAACCGTAAGAGTAATGGAGGAGGAGGTGGCTGTGGCCCACTTCCTCGGTCTCACAGAGCAGCATCTTTATGAAAAATGAGCTCAGCTGTTAACAGCCCAGGGAGGGACCGCTATCTACCACATCACAGCCAGCAGAGAAGAACAGGATGTTATGAGTACAGCGTGAACCTCACAGCCAGAATCAAAACCATACTCAGCGCTTCCCAGGCACATGTTTCCCCTGTTTTCTTCAAACTTCAAGAGAAAACTCTTCCGTTCTGTAGAAGTGTAAGAAAACGCTACCTGGGGAATGAGGCAGCGCAGAACTGATCCATCTCCTTGTTTTCGTGGTTTTATTGAAAAGAAAGCCCACTCTGGTTTATAACAACGTAGCACCAAAGTGGCCGGTAGCTCCTCCTTGACTCTTAAAGGACTCTGTCTCCAGGTCGCTTGTCTGTGGCCCAAGGAGCCCCAAAGCCATTGTTGCAGATGCACCTGCAGGTCAGCTCGTTTCTGCCAGACTCTTTGACTAACACATGAAGACAGCTAAGAGCCTTCCGTTAAACATTGTTCAGTAGTCAGAAAACAAAACGGAGTGATAGCACGGGGGCATTGACTACCCCAGTGAAGGTGAAGAAAGGTTAACCCCCCAAAACTGGCCATGCTGATTAAATACTCATTTGCTCTCCTCAGTACCTCCCTTTGTAAAAATGAACAGCCTACTAGCTGTCAGGCCTAACTTTCATCCAGTGTCCCTGCAAAGTTCAGAGTATGTTCGTTAGAAATGCAAGGCTTTAGACGTATCTGGGTTTGAATCCCTCTACTACTTGCTGAGGGATCTTGTGCTAGTTACGTAACCTTTCTGAGCCTCAGTTTCTTTTCTTAAAAAGACAAAAATCTATCATAAGAATTAAATAGAAGAATCTATACAAACAATTTACACAAGATCTGCTCTTTGGGGAGTTCTCAACAGGAATTATTGCTTCCCAGATGGCATAGTAGTAAAGAATCTGCTGGCCAATGCAAGAGACACGGGTTCGATCCCCGGGTTGGGAAGATCTCCTGGAGTAGGAAATGGCAAGCCACTCGAGTATTCTTCCCTGGAAAATTCCATGGACAGAAGAGACTGGTGGGCTACAGTCCACTGAGTACAACGAGTCAGACACAGTTGAGCACACACACAGTCAATAGGTATTATTATTATCATACTAGTATATGAATTCACAATAGGCTGCAAGTGAGATAGCTCTAATACAAGCTGACTTAAACAAAGAAAAAACAGAACAAAACAAAAAAATTAATTCCCACACACAGTGACCACTTTGGTTCAAGCATACGCTGATCTAATGAAGCCCTAAGACTTGATTTCCTACCCCGACCCCTCCCTGCCTTCTATCTGCCCTGCTCTTTGACCTTCACTCTTCTGCAGGATCGTTCCAGGATTCCAGGTTTCCAAAAAGAAGCCACGGTGTAGAAATCTCCATCAAGAGCTACTGATTTGTAATCTCACTGCTGGGATGGATCGTTTGGGCATCCCTGAAGCCATCGGCCTGAGAGACAGAGAATGCGCTAACTACTCAGGCCTGGGTCACATCCTTGTCTTGGAGAGGAGGCTAATACCTGCCCTCTGGCTTCACAGAATCTGAGGCCACTGAGGCTGGGAGAAGGCGCTTCTCCGAAACAAGATGAAGGCACCCTACCACCCAAGAAAAGGGGCGTGGATGTCAAGTAGATACCACTGCAGTCCCCACACTAATTTCTCTTTCATTAAAGACTCTTGCCTGTGAAGAGGGGATGTGTGAACTCAACCTTCAAATTGTGACAGCAGGTCAGAGGCAGTGGAACAAGTTCTCTCAGCTGCCTTCTAAGATGCAAGACAAGAACGTCAGACCCGTAATCTCTCAAGATATTGAGTTGTCCTAGGTCCCCAGGGAGGGCAGATCCTTCATGTGGGGGCTTTCCTGGTAGCTAAGACGATAAAGAATCTGCCTGCAATGAGGGAGACCAAGATTCAATCCCTGGGTTGGGAAGATCCCCTGGAGAAGGGAATGGCAAGTCACTCCAGCATTCTTGCCTGAAGAATCCCATGGACAGAGGAGCCTGGTGGGCTACAGTCCATGGGGTCGCAGAGTCAGATATGACTCAGTGACTAAGCACAGACCCAGAAGAGGTCCCCAAAGGCTCCTCTGGGAGTGAAAATGCTGTTGGTGACAAGTTAAATGTTACTTATAAACTGGCTTTTCTTGCGCACTCTGTGTAAGATTGGAATTTTTTAATTGATTCTGATTTAAATTTGTTTTATCTGTGGATTTTGTACTGAAAAGAAATTTCTCAGTGTGGTATCTTCTTATTTGGCCCTAATTAAATGTCACTTGGAAATTGTGTCCCTTCATCCTAATGTCCCTTCATTCTAGCATTTCATCATTTGCTGAATAAAGAGCAGTGCTAAAAATGTCCCCAGGTTTTTAACACACTTGCCAAAAAAGATTACAGCTTCTTAAAGAAAATTCAAACAAACTTATGCAACATATTGGGCTTCCCCTGTCGCTCAGCAGGTAAAGAATCCGCCCACAATGTGGGAGACCTGGGTTTGATCCCCGGGTTGGGAAGATCCCCAGGGGAAGGGAAAGGCTGCCCACTCCAGTATTCTGGCCTGGAGAATTTCATGAACCGTATGAAAGAGTCAGACAGACTGAGCAAATTTCACTTTCATGCAACATATTTCTTCTTATGAAAGCAATTCTGTGGATAATTCTAGAAAGGCAGAAGTTACAAATAAGCACACCGAGACTGTGTTATCAACCTTCAGAGAAACTGTGGTTACCCATCTTTGTGTTTAGCTTGTCAAAGCCTCTGTGATGACACCTTGGCTTCTGGAATACTTTAAGCTGGAGGAGTTTGCAAACAAACAACAGAAACTGGAAGGTCACCCTGACCTCTTCCTCCTTCACTTTTCTTCCCCAAAGAGGCCATAAAACCCTCTAGTGAAAGGGCTCCCCCAACACCCAAAGGAAGGGAGCATCCTTATCTCTGAAGGCAAGGGAACACCATGAAGAATCCTAGCAAACTGATTGCTAAGTTCCCCTAGTTCCATGCAGCTACCTCATACTCTTTAACTTATCTTGTCCTCTTCACTGAAGCTAGGATAAAATATTCAAGTTTGTTTTTTGCTTGGGTGTTCATTTCCTTATGCAGGCTGCCGTAACATGTAAAGCTTATGTTAAATAAATGTGTTTATTTTTAATAAATGTATTAATAAGTGTGTTAACTAATGTGCTTGCTTTTCTTCTGTTACTCTTTGTCAGTTGGCTTTTCAGGCCCAGCAAGGGATCTTAAGAACGCTGAGAAAAAGTTGTTTCTCCCAATACATATGTAGGTGAGTTTTTTTTTTTTTTAATGACATTTTTAGTCTTTCATAAGCTGCTTGTTTCATTACTCCATATATGAAAATTACTTCTACTAAATTCTTCACATTGAGTGCTCTTAAACTTCGAGATAGAGAAGTTTATGCCGAAATCCCCTGAAAATATTGAGCATATAGACATTGTTGTCTGAGGAGGTGGTTGATCACTTTTATCAAGCTCTCCAAGCTCATCAGAAATTTAAAATTAAAAATCCACTCTTTTACACCCTCATTTTATATGGTAGAAACAAAAATATCTACAGGGAAATATACACATAGATATCATGATCTGTTTAATCAAATTATTCTTGTAAGACATTTAGGTCCATTCCAGTTTGGGGCTAATATAAACAATACACAGTGAATACAACTATTGCTTTAAAGTTTAACCGCATAACTCTGTATTTTTCCCGTAAGACTGCAAGATATGAAATGGCTGAGAATTTTTTAAGTGTGGAGCAACACAGATGGACAAATTGTCAAAGCTCTTAGGAGATGGCTGTCTACCTTACGGACCTCTCACCGCTAGAGCACCGCCACCCAAAGCCCCGGATCTCTTACAGAGAAAAGCCATCCTCCTGCAAGTACCAGCTACTCGGGGAAAGGAACAATGTTTCCTGTCTTTGTCTCACCTTGCTTCTTGACTTGAAGTCCTTCCCCTCCCCCCAGGGCAGAGCTGCAGCAGCTCTGTTTACATTTTTTTGCAAGGACACGTGGGCAAGCCCAGGCAAAGCCAGATAGCACACTGCTCATTGATCACAGACTGCAGCGTCTGGTGATCCCCTTTGGGGAAAATAGAATGATTCTGAGAGTTGGGTCACCGCCAATGGAAAATTCTCACAGAAGGGAGCCACAGGAACCTCTCTCCTAGTCGTTTCAGAGGCAGGGAGGAGGGAGGAGGCGGAGAGCAGGTAAACAAGATGGTGACAGAAAATCAGGGTTTCTGCTGAGTTTGCTCCTGAGCATGGAAAAGTCCCTCCAAAGCAATGAAACTGCCCAGATGTTAGTGGCGGTTTATAATCTGAAGTTGAGCACATAGGAATCTGCCTTTTCTCATTGTGGAAAGGTTTAGTTCCGCCTCTCAAATGGTATCCTCACAACAGCACAACAGCATGAGCAAGCGAGCCCTCGTCAAAGCCCTTGTCAAAGACTTCCTAATGACCTTCTGGAAGGAATTACAGGAGTGCCCCCTCCCTTCCTTCAGATCTGAAATTTCCTTGGCAAAGACTTTGGCTCAAACTTGCCATAAAGCTACTGTGCCACCTCCAGATTACAGTCTCTGGTAAACAGTGATCCAGAGTTTTTGCAAAAGCCTCTCGAGTAACACACCTTCTATGTCCTTCCCTAAGAGCTCTTTCTTTAGAAGCCCACTGTTTGTTATCATGCTTTCACAGATGGGAGAAACGAAAACACAACAAGATTAAACGGCCTATCTAAGATGACCTAGCAAGTCATCCACCAAACACATGACTCCTGATCGCTTGTGACACACAAAGGCTTCCACTGACAGCTCAACCTCTCCCTTGTCTGTGCAGAAAAATTAGGAGAATCACTTATTGGCCCCAAAAGACCTCACGATGTTCTGTGAGGATGGCAGATTCAATCAGACCCTCATTAACTGGATCCAAATTGGGCCTGACAGAGAGGCTTCATTAGACCCAAAAATCCTGTCTGTTGTAGCTCCGAGTCTCCCAGCTTGCTCATATTAGGACTGTTCTAGAGTCAGGAAGAGCTCTCCACCAAGTGCTTACTGATGACAGTTATCCTGGATGACATAAAAAGCTCAAGTTCAAAAGGGGGTGGGAGTGGGGGGAGAAAGCGCAGCAACGGCAAGGCCGGGCCAAAGAAAGGGCCTCCCAGCTGGCCTAGAGATGGGGAGAGGAAAACCCAGCTATTTAAATGAACGCGCAATAACAAAAAGTCACAAAGACACTGTCCTGTCATGGAAACTAAGCTTCTCTTCCGGAGCTGAATTTCATATCAGCTAAGTTCCATTTCACATATGTTATATTCCCTGGTCAGAGAGATGGCACCTTCTACATCTGAAAGAGTTCAGCTAACCTCAAATGAGCCATTTTCTTCCTTTCTTCGCCATGGAATCAAATCCATCACTTTTTTTTTTTCTAACGTGGTGCCAGTGAGACCAGCCTTTCAGATAAGCAGAGTCCATGGCCATTGAGTTAATGTGACTTGAGAGGAGCCAAAAAAACTTGGCTGCCAAGGTGCCTAAGGCTTCCACCATTAAAGTCACCCCAATGAATGGGGCATTGCATTTCCAAAATGCTCCTGTCACAAATACTAATGTAGGTCTCACACAGTGCCCGGACCATCTCAGTCACTCAGTGTTTATTGAACGAATAAAAGAATGATTGTTGCCTGCAAAGGATAATAAGCTGTGATTATATTGGTTAGATTCTATGCCAAATATATGTGAGTCTCTGAAACATATTAACTCATTTGTTCCCACTCCCATGGTCTCCCCTCTACCACGGGGCATCCATTCCCCAGACCCGCAGTGAATGCATAAAACCGTGGATGGTACTGAATCTTCTCTAGATTATGTTTTATGTTTTTTCCTTTACAGACTCAAAGTTTAATTTACAAATCAAGCACAGTGAGAGGTTAACAACAACAAAAATGAATGGAACAATTATAACAATATACTGCGGTAAAATTTATGTAAATGTGGTTTCTTTCTCAGAATATCTTATTGGAGTAATATAATGCCTTTTTCCATCTTAACTAAGCACTTATCACACTGTGGCCATGGCTTTTGCAGTTTAAGATGCTACAGCAAAACCAACACAAATTTCTTTTTCTTTGTCGTGATTGCACAGAGAGAAGATAGATCTTAGCAACCTCGGCATAGGTTTTTTTTTTTTCTTTCCTTATTAAGTGGAGAACTTTCACCCTTTTACTTAATGGAAGCACTTTACCCACTTTTCTTTGGCATATCCAAATGACATCACTGGTCTTGTGCTTTGGGGCTGTTATTAAGTGGAATAAAAGTGACTTGAACACAACAGTAGATCTGATAACTAAGATACCTACTAAGTGACTAAGCTGTGGGATGGGCTGGACAAAGGGATGATTCTCATCCTGGGCGGGATGGAACAAGCCAAGACATGAGGTTGCATCATGCCACTGAGAATGATGGCACGCAATTTAAAACTCATGGTTTATTTCTGGAAACTTCCAATTAATGTGTTCAAACTATGGAGTTTTCCAGGTGGCTGAGTGGGCAAAGAATCTATCTGCTTTCATTGCAGGAGATACAGAAGATGCAGGTTCAATCCCGGGGTGAGGAAGACTCGCTGGAGGAGGGCATGGCAACCCACTCCAGTACTCTTGCCTGGAGAACCCCATGGACAGAGGAGCGTGGCAGGGTACAGTCCATGGGGCCGCAAAGAGTCAACACAACTGATGCAACTGAGCATGCACACATGCATGTTTAAACTGTGGTTGACCACAGGCAACTCAAACTGTAGAAAGTGAATCTGGATACAGGAGAGACCACCGTATATGTAGTTATGAAGTAGATTCTCAAATGGGCCACATGCTAACAAGCCAGAGGATGTGCTTAGAGCCATGGAACATCAGGGAGGAAAGTGGGTGACTGTGGCAATGAGATGTGAGAACAAGGAGCTGGAATGATCCTGAGGTTTGGTAGAGGGAGAAGAAACCCAGTAAATAAGCCCAGTAGCCCAGGGTCTTTGCAGACAGCAGAGCCAAAGGCCTGCGCCATTCTCCAGGCCACCAAGCTGAAGAGCTTATCCAGGCAGAGGCACCACTGATCAATGGTTATCTCATAAGCTTGGAGGTCAAACCCGTACTCTCCCGTTCCCAAGATTTAGAACAAAGTCCTTAATTTTTGTTGCTCTGAAGTGAACATAAGAACTCTCTCCTTGGGCTGTTGTAGGAATTAAATAATATATATAATAAAGCCCTTAGAAAAGTGCCTGGCTTAACCCAGGAAACACTCAATTCATGGTTGTTATTGTTTTCATTAACATCTCTATGATCTACTCTTGGTGTAGTATAAGATATTGGGAATGAGCAGTTTATTTCCTATCATACAACATCTATAAATACACAATAGAGAAATTAACCAACTACCTTGGTGGCCTCCAGGTCAGATCTGTATGTCACATGAAAGTGATGTGTGATTTTACCTCTATACATCTGCCATAGACCTCCTTTTGCCTCAGCTGCTCAACAGAATACATGAAAAGTAACAGTATACGTCTCATTGTGTTGATGAGGAAAGAAGTTTGATGAGTTACTGCTCAAACAGGTCTGGAGCAGTGTTAGTCACTCAGTCATGTCTGACTCTTTGTGACTGCATGGATTGTACCCCATCAGGCTCCTCTGTCCATGGAATTCTCCAGGCAAGAATTTTAAAGTGCATAACCTTTCCCTTCTCCAGGGGATCTTCCCAACCCAAGGTTCAAACCTGAGTCTCCTGCATTCCGGACAGATTCTTTACCATCTGAGCCACCAGTGAAGCAGTTAGAACAGTGTCAAGCATATGATAAATATGAGTATTATTTCACGTGTGCATCTCACGTTTTTCTAGAGATGAGGATGATGCTGATAACCCGTTTTCAATTTTTAAAAATCAACTATCACATGGATATTTCCCGTACTTGATTCTTTTTCATGGTATAAAATGCAGTTGCAACTAGTCTGATAAAGTTAGGCAGGCTCTGTATCTTCAGCTTGGCATTCTCATGGAACTGGTCTGAGTAATAAGTCCTCACTCAAAGTGTGGCTCTGGTTTGAAACTGCTGTTTAATGCTGCTGTGGTGATTAAGGTCACTGATATATAATGCATTATGCTTGAGGGGTTTCCCTGGGAGTCCAGTGGCTTAGACTCTGCACTTCTACTGTAAGGAGGGCAGGTTTGATTCCTGGTGGGGAGCTAAGCACCCACATGCCACGCAGCCAAAAATAAAAGCAATAAATTTCACACACACACACACACACACACACACAAACTTTGCCAGGGCTTGTCAAAGAGGGCTAGAGATGATCACTCAATTAACTGGTGGTCCTCACTTTTTGGACATCCATCTAGAATCAGGAAACTGTATCCAACCACATCACCCACAGTGACCCTTAGGCAGGAGACTGATGTGCCTATTTATTTCCAAATGGGTAAAATTGAAGGATTCTTTCCAACTCTGGGAAAATGCTTAGGCAGGAACAAGGTGATAAGCAAAGGAAACAAGTTTGGGGTTTTTTCCCCCACTGAGTTTTAAAGTCAGAGAGATTCCTGTGTAAATAGTATTAAAAATATATATATTATTATGTAAACCTACCTCATCTAATGCAAACAACTTAAAAACCCCAAATGCTTATTCCAAGCATACTTCTATAAAAGAAATGTACACACATATGTCCATAAGGCAGTGGGGATGGGCCATCTATTTCTAAGCCTCACAACTGAGTGTCTGTATGAAACAGACAGACATGTGCATTTCACATTTAAATCCCTCAGTGTAGTTCCCAAGTTAGGGAAACGCCAGGGCTGTGTAATAGCTACAGCAGAGAGACGTCTGCTCACTGATAACGCAGATGACAATAGCAGGCATTCTGCTGTGTTGAAGGAATCCCATGACTGGTTTCACCACAAGCAGGTTATTACAGTA
Source organism: Neotragus pygmaeus (assembly GCA_006410875.1). Lineage (NCBI taxonomy): Eukaryota > Metazoa > Chordata > Mammalia > Artiodactyla > Bovidae > Neotragus > Neotragus pygmaeus. Next base: position 267,880 of record SJYV01013721.1, read on the forward strand.
AAACAAGGCTATTTTGTCCATTATGAAAAGCACTATCCTGTCCCAGTGAGTGACACATTCAGGGCTATTTACATTTCTGCAGACAACCAACAATAAATCAATATGAATACTCCTTCAAATCCATTTTCTTTTTTGAACAACAGTGGCTGTTCAGAATCACAGGGTTAAACAAGAATCTGAATCAAGCAGAAATAATAAAATATCCAGCATTTGGCCACTCCTGTGTAAGTTAAATCATTCATAAGTAAAGCATCTCAAAGCCCTGGCATAAAGTTCAAAGTAATCTGATTCTGAGGCCCTAGAAATTAAGATTCAACTCTAAGTAAAAACAATAACTGCAAGTAGCTACAGTTATCATGTAATATGTTTATAAGTATTTACTACGTAATGGAAAATACTGTGTGTACGTACTTATTCTTGTTGTTCAGTCACTCAGTTGTGTCCAACTTTTAACAACCCCATGGACTGCAGGACACCAGGCTTCCCTGTCTTTCACTATCTCCCAGAGGTTGCTCAAACTCATGTCCACTGAGTCAGCGATATCATCCAACCATCTCATCCTCTGTCACCCGCTTCTCCTCTTGCCCTCAATCTTTCCCCAAATCAGGGTCTTTTCCAATGAGTCGGTTCTTCGCACCAGGTGGCAAAAGTATCGGAGTTTCAGCTTCAGCATCAGTCCTTTCAATTAAGATTCAGACTTAATTTTCCTTAGGATTGCCTGGCTTGATCTTCTTGCTGTCCAAGGGACTCTCAAGAGTCTTCTCCAGCACCACAGTTTAGAAGTATCAAATCTCAGCTGATCAGCCTTCTTTATGGTCCAGCTCACACATCCATCCATGACTACTGGAAAAACCATAGCTTTGACTATTCAGACCTTTGTCAGCAAAATAACGTCTCTCCTTTTTAGTATGTTGTCTAGATTTGTCACTGAATCTTCACAATAACGCTGTGAGGCAGATACCATAATAATCTTCATATTAAAGGTAAACTAAGACTTAAGGAAATTCAGTAACCTGTCCAAGACCAGAAACTAGTATATGAAAGACCCAGGTTTCTAAGCCAGGATTCCTATCTGCACTAGAATGGAAATCTTTACTATCACCTACACATCCTCTCTACAGAGATTCAGTGATAGGAATCAGATTACAGCTAGTAAAATATCCTGGGGACTCAGAATATTTTGCCTGAGTTGGATCAAAGATAAATAAATAAATAAATAGAGAGAGAGAGAGTTCAATTTATGGGAACATTACTAACTTCAATTTCAAAACCATTGTGAATGATCAAGTTATCTCTAATAAATTGTATTATTCATTCACTTTTGCAACAAATATTTACTGAACAGTTAATAAGGCTTGGGTACATGCTAGAACCTGGAACTGCAAGCAATAATGAGACAGACATAGCCCAGATTTTAGTTGATTTACTGTCCTCTAAATGAAAAAGATAATGGCATGAGACAAGGCTGCACAATCAGGAAGGGCCAGATCATGCAGGGACTTGAAGACCATGTTAAAAATTTTGGACATTTTCCTAAAGTTAATGTAGAGTTTCTGGTGTCTGTCATGAAAACATTGACATATAAAAAAATATTCATGTGTTAAAAAATCATCAAAAATATATGCCTATATATCTTATACATATGTGTATATGCATAGACTATCTTGGCAAATTAAACAGTAAATTGGTGAATGTGGTTGCTTCTTCGGAAGCTAATGGAGTAGAGAGACTGCTGATTGCATGCAAATTTGAATTTTTCTCTATGTTTTCTTATCTACATTTATACACTGTATTTAACTTAAAAAAAAAAAAAGGCAAATTGTTCTGAGTTATTAGTCTGTCCATTGAATAAAAGGAAACATTGAAGGTGGGAGATAATACAAGGGGAAAAATTAAGAAGCTACTGCAACTGGCCAGGCAGGAGCTATTGATCACTAGGTTTCTGATGGTAAGAATTTGAATCCTGTCTCCTAAGACTGAGGCTCCTGCCCTTTTCCACCACCACAGCTAAGCTTTGTGTTTTTAAGGGAGGCACATGGGACAGGGCAGAGTGAAATGGCTACAGAGCCCAAGTCATTTCTGAGCATGAGATGCAATGTGGGGAGGTTTGAGAAAGAGCCAGAACCGAACGAGTGGTTATAAGAGAGAGGATGATGGGGGCCTGGGGAAAGGGAGCTAGTCTTTATTTGTGCAGAGGCACAAACTTATTTGATTTACCTGAGCTACTGATATCCCCAGATGTAAAATTATGCAAATGTAACACCTTTGAAAATGAGACTCTGCATCTGAGTTGAACTCCCGAGACCCCAGATTGTGGAGTGGAATGGGAGCCTTGAAACCTTCTAGCAAGCAGCCCACAGCAAGCAGGAAAATGGGAAGCTGCAGCCCACTCTTCCTTTGCAGGCTGACTTTACATTCGTGCTGTTGAACTGAATACTAGAGAATGTGTCCACATCACTGGCACAAGTAAAAAAAGAAATAATTATTTTAAAAATGAATGAATGTCAGCAGCAAGAGCTCTCTGAGATGCTGCTTCCCGGGCTGCAGTTCTCCTTTTGCCCCAAATAAAACTTAACTCACAACTCTCAAATGGTGCATCTTTTTTTAGTCGAAAGTTATGGCGACCGACGAAGCAACCCAGAGTGGCCTTCCTTCCTGCGACTGGACTCCACGAGGAACTGGAGCTTTGGTACCAGCAGCGGCCCCGTGTGCCCATCCGCCTCCTCGGGGAGTGCAGATGGATTTGTACCAAGAAGCAGTGGCTGCACAGGCGCAGGAGGGCTGAGAGGAGCTACTCCAAGTTCAAGGTCAGGAGGGGCGGCCATGAGGAGATACCCCTCCTCCAAGGTAAGGAGCAGCGGCTGTGCTTTGATGGAGCAGCTGTGACGAGATACCGCACGTCCAAGGTAAGAGAAACGGAAGTAAGACAGTAGGTGTTCCAAGAGGGTATCGAGGGCAGATACACTGAAACCATAATCACAGAAACCTAGCCATCTGATCACACGGACCACAGCTTGTCTAACTCAATGAAACTAAGCTATGCCGTGTGGGGCCACCCAAGATGGGAGGGTCATGGAGGAGAGGTCTGACAGAATGTGGTCTACTGGAGAAGGGAATGGCAAACCACTTCAGTGTTCTTGCCTTGAGAACCCCATGAACAGTATGGAAAGGCAAAATGATAGGATACTGAAAGAGGAACTCCCCAGGTCGGTAGGTGCCCAATATGCTACTGGNTCATGGTGGAGAGGTCTGACAGAATGTGGTCTACTGGAGAAGGGAATGGCAAACCACTTCAGTATTCTTGCCTTGAGAACCCCATGAACAGTATGAAAAGGCAAAATGATAGGATACTGAAAGAGGAACTCCCCAGGTCGGTAGGTGCCCAATATGCTACTGGAGATCAGTGGAGAAATAACTCCAGAAAGAATGAAGGGATGGAGCCAAAACAAAAACTACCTAGCTGTGGATGTGACTGGTGATAGAAGCAAGGTCTGATGCTGTAAAGAGCAATATTGAATAGGAACCTGGAATGTCAGGTCCATGAATCAAGGCAAATTGGAAGTGGTCAAACAAGAGATGGCAAGAGTGAACGTCGACATTCTAGGAATCAGCGAACTAAAATGGACTGGAATGGGTGAATTTAACTCAGATGACCATTAAATCTACTACAGGAATCCCTTAGAAGAAAGGGAGTAGCCATCATGGTCAACAAAAGAGTCTGAAATGCAGTACTTGGATGCAATCTCAAAAACGACAGAATGATCTCTGTTCATTTCCAAGCCAAACCATTCAATATCACAGTAACCCAAGTCTATGCCCCAACCAGTAGTGGTGAAGAAGCTGAAGTTGAATGGTTCTATGAAGACCTACAAGACCTTTTAGAACTAACACCCCCAAAAAAGAAAGAGCTGTCTTTGGCCCCAGGTAAATAGCAGGGAGGAAACACAACTGGAATATGGAATGAAGCAGGGCAAAGACTAATAGAGTTTTGCCAAGAAAATGCATTGGTCACAGCAAACACCTTCTTCCAGCAACACAAGAGAAGACTACACATGGACATCACCAGACGGTCAACACCGAAATCAGATTGATTATATTCTTTGCAGCCAAAGATGGAGAAACTCTATACAGTCAACAAAAACAAGACCAGGAGCTGACTGGCTCAGATCATGAACTCCTTATTACCAAATTCAGACTGAAATTGAAGAAAGTAGANGGGCTGCCGTCTGTGGGGTCGCACAGAGTCGGACACGACTGAAGTGACCTAGCAGCAGCAGCAGCAGCATGGCCAGTTATGAAAGCTCACAGCTTCCTCCCTCAGATATTTAATCAAACATGAATGATTAAAGAAACACTAAATAGTTTCATTCATTCTGAGCTTATCTTTATTATTCCTTTTTTCAACTCTGGGTTTCCCCCTTTCTCCTTACTTTCTAACTTCTTTATTTGCATATTTAGCTCTTTAAAACCTTGATTTAGTAAATATATGGAGAATCTTCAACTCAACAAAGATGGAATTATACTATCTTTTCAAATACATGGAACATTTACTACCAGTGACATTGGGCTACATTCCAAAAGCAGTCTCAACACATTTCAAAGGGAACACATACAAAGCAATAGAATTGCAAATAAATAATTTAAAAAGAAAGAATATTTTGGGAAAACTGAAAAGTATGCTCCTAAATAACTCATAAATTAAAGAGGAAAGCACACAGAAAATGCAACATTCAAAATTTCCCAAGAGTGAAAGCTACCATACACGAAATCTCATAGGAGGTAGCTATAGTAGTAATATAGAAAAAGAATTCTATAGAAAGGTATGGGGCTTTCTAGGCAGCTCAGCAATAAAGAATTGATCTGGGCTCAATCCCTGCGTTGGGAAGATCCCCTGGCGGAAAGCATGGCAACCTAGTACTCTTGCCTGGAGAAACCCACAGACTGAAGAGCCTGGCAGGTTATAGTCCATAGGGTCGCAAAGAATCAGACATGACTGAAGCAACTGAGCATACATGCAGTCTTAGATGTATTATATGTAAAAATAAGAAAATTAAATATAAGTGAATATTCAACTCAAAAAACTAGAGAGAAGGAGAATACAACTTCATGACATTAAAGAAAAAACTGAAAATAAGGAGAAATTGACAAATGCATAACTAATATAAAATTTTAACAGACCTCTATCAGAAAGTGAAAGATCAACTGAATGAAAAGCAATTAGAAATATAAACATATAATTAACAAGAGTTCCAAGAGCCTGACTTTACCCCCACACTGAGAGGAATTTTTCATTTCCTTTTAGTTTCCCTGGAGCCAAACAACCAGCCATCATATCTACCCCAGACCTGGAGTCCATAGGTCTGCAGTCCACATCTTCTCCAACTATGCATTTCTATTCTGTCTGGCCCACAGGTGGCTTGCCCTAATTGCAACTACATATTTTTTACCCTCTTACTTTCATTTATTTTTCTCTTTTTTAGTATCTTTTTAATTTCATGGGTAGTTTTGATAGTTTATGTATCATTGTTATATGTTTGAATCAGAGGAGATTTGTTGAAGCATAAACCCACTTGTCATCTTGGTCAGAAGTTATCACTGTTAAATTTATTAAATTTTATTTTTAGTTTTGACCAGCAATACAGCAATACATGCACAATATATAGTAAAATATTCCCATCAAGAGATACAGAATGGAGTTGAGCTGCATAAGCTGCTTGTATATTTTTGAGATTAGTTGTCAGTTGCTTCATTTGCTATTGTTTTNCAGCCGACAGGCTCTGTCTGCGTGTCTGCCGGAGGAGGACAGGCGGGCCCCACCCCTGAGGCTGGCCGGCCCCCAGGCCGTTTGGCTTCCTGGGTCACTAGCAGCCAGCGGCAAGTTTGGATTTGGAAGGTCCCAGGTCGTCTGGGGAAACCGCTGGTTTGGGGGCTTCTCCCCACGCAGGGGCCTTGACCTGGGGGCCGTCAGCTGCTGCTGGCTGGCGGCTGCCCCTGCCTCGCTTGCTCCCAGGGGAGCCTGGACTGGGTGTGCTGTGGCCCCCAGACCCCAGACCTTTAGGCCTCGCCTGACCCACTGCTCTGTGTGGACCTTCTGGCCTCGTCTGGCAGGGGAGCCCTGTCCACACACGGGCCCAGCGGCACGGGCGGCCGGCCCTCCACCATCACCATGAGGGGCTTCCGGTCACTGGTGGGCTCGTTACCTCTATGTTCTGTTTACAGACCTGTGTCTCACTGGGCCCCAAGCCCTCGGTTCAGAGGCACATAATCCATTCTGCAAGGCCAGCTCTGCAATGGGACGTGAAAACGTTTGGGTGATGCATTGAATAGAAACTGGTGATAAATTGAATGAATATCCCAGAGAATTCTCTCTTCACAAATCTTTTCCAAAAATCTAAGGAGCCTGAATATGCTCCACCATTTACTTGATTATCGTCCTGGTAATCAGCATCCAAAATGAGCTCTGAGCAGGCCTAGGGGGTGTGGGGGCTGGAAGATTTGTGAGCAGCCCGATGCCGGGGACGCGCCCGCCCTCTCGGGAGCCCGGCTCGTTCCTTCTCACACACGAGGTCGCCAAGCCCGTCGTTTCTCGCTGTCACTCGCTGTCCTGATTCTCCACCTGGAACAGGTTCAAGTGCTGTGACTGATGCTAATCACTGCTCGTGACGGTTATCACCACTTAGGAGTGAAGTGGCTCTGGCTGGAGGCCTCCTCTTCGCAGCCGTGTGCTGGTGATAAGGGTCGAGGTCGCTGCAGCAAATCCCTGGGCAACAGCTGCACTTCAGGGCCAGGCGGACAGGGCTCAGATCCAGCTACACCCCAGGGGGTAACTCCGAGCCAGTCCCAGGAGCACTCTGTGCCTCAGTTCACCCACCTGGAAAGAGGGGTGATCGCAGGTTCTTCACAGTCTGTTACAAGAATCCAATGAAAGAGAGCATGGGAATGCTTGGCAGTGTCTGGAAAACAGTCTGTGGCCAGTAGGTGATGGATTCTGTTACTGGACACCTGTGTTAGGAGCAATTCGTAGTAGACTTTGCCGAGGGGGTGTTCCCAGCCGGTTTCAGGGGGAAGCGTCCAACAGGCGTGGGGTATTGCCAGGCTTTGCGCTGGTGGCCACAAGCTGGGCAGATCATGGACCTGACCACGGGCATTTCTTATGTTTTCATGGATGATTCTGACGAAAGCACCCAGTATGTGTGAGAAATATACCCGAGNGTTTCAGGGGGAAGCGTCCAACAGGCGTGGGGTATTGCCAGGCTTTGCGCTGGTGGCCACAAGCTGGGCAGATCATGGACCTGACCACGGGCATTTCTTATGTTTTCATGGATGATTCTGACGAAAGCACCCAGTATGTGTGAGAAATATACCCGAGGAACAGGACAGAGAGAAATATGGTGAGGAAAGGGTGAAAGGCACTTTGCTCTGATTTAATCCGCCTGGTTCATCATATTCAAACCCAGAGAAGCCCCGTCTTTCGGTGTCGGGCAGAACTGCAGGCTCGACGGTGACTGTGGGCTGCTCCACCACTCTGAGGTGCAGCTGCTGGGCGACCTCTGACCCCCCGAGCGTTCTCATGGGCGGAGTCGCTCTCCATCAAAGCCTCCCCGCTTCCCTTCCCCTGGTGGAACCTGCCACCCGGTTGCTTCCTTACCCTGAGGTACAGAACCCTCGTCACAGTGTGAGGAACATCCCTTCCCTGGAGACCAGAAGTGTGCCCAGGAACGAAAATCCAGACCGCAGGGAAGGGGCTCCGATGGTCGGATTCCAGGGCTCAGCGTGGGCGGGGTGAGGACGGGGCCCGGGGTCAGGGCAGTACCAGAATCCCCCCTGAGACAGTGTTGAGCACGGTCCCCGGCTGGTCTTAGCAAAGCCGAGATGGAGTGCCGGGCTCTGCCCTGGGGCCCACGAGACGAGGGCAAGCAGGCTAGGGGGTCCCTCACTCTGCTTCACCCGCAGCTCGCAGCTCTGCGTCTTTTCTAGGACACTAAGATGCGTGTCTAGATAAAGCTGGAAGCTTCGGTCATGACCTCTGAAGTCCTCCTTTCCTTCAGCCGCTAGTTGAGGAAAGCCTCTGGGCTTTGGAGGCCGACGCGTGTGGGCTGAGATCATTGCTGCCACATTCGGGCAGCCCAGGGTCTGCAGGCCTTTCCTGAGTCAGAGACGGTCAAGCTGAAATGTGAAGGGAGGACGAGTGGGAAGGGGCGGGCAGGAAGGCGCCCAGGAGAGGGGGCAGCACCCGCAGAGCCCGTGAGCAGGAGGAACGTGGCCTCGAGCAGCCGCCCTTCTGCTGACCAGCTTCTTCCCTAGCCTGCCCAAGAGCAGTGAGGGGACGTGAGCAGCGAGGCCTCGCCGGCGGGCACAGGGCGGCCTTGCTCCTTTCCACGGCCGTGGGCACCCGTCTCGCTGTGAAAGTGAAAGTGAAGGCGCTCAGTCGCGCCCGACTCTTTGCTACCCCATGGACTGTAGCTTACCAAGCTCCTCTGTCCATGGGATTTCCCTATGAAAGCCCTAGAAAATCTTCTCCCCTCACAAAGAGAGCATGTTCTGGAGTTTAAAAGATGTTGCAACAACACAGATCCAGGGAGCCAGAGCCACAACCCACCAGGAGAAGCCGCCTGTCCCAGGCCCGGCCTGTGACGAAGGGGGAAATGGTTATNGAAACTCCAGTACTTTGGCCACCTCATGCAAAGAGTTGACTCATTGGAAAAGACTCATGCTGGGAGGGATGGGGGGTGGCAGAGAAGGGAACGGCAGAGGATGAGATGGCTGGATGGCATCACCGACTCGATGGACATGAGTTTGGGTGAACTCCAGAAGCTGGTGCTGGACAGGGAGGCCTGGTGTGCTGTGATTCATGGGGTCACAAACAGTCAGACATGACTGAGCGACTAAACTGAACTGACTGAATACTACAATTGTACGTAATAGTTATTGGTGTATTTGTTATATCCCTTATTTGGATTAATGCACTCTAAAATATCTGAGATTCTTTTTGCAGCATAGTGTATTAGTCACCAATTGCTGGTTAACAAACTACCTCAAAACTTATCCATTTAAAATAACAAGCATTTGATCTCAGTTTCTGTGAGTCAGAAGTCTGGGCATGGCTCAGAGTCTCAGGCAAGGCTGCAGCTAAGACACTTCCCAGGAATGCAGCCGTTTTAGGGCTCAATTAGGGAGGGATCCACTTCCAAGTTCACACATGTGGTCTGCTGGGGGTTATCTGGCAACACTGGTTCTCTGCCACGTGGGCCTCCCCAAAGGACAGCTCACAAACGTCAGCTGATTTCCCCCCAGAGTAGATTCTCAGAGAGAGAGAAAACAAAACAGAAGTCAGGGGTTTTTTTGTAACCTAACTTCAGAAGTGAGCACCCATCACTTCTGCTGTATCCTACCTGTTAAAGGCAAGTCAATATATCCAGCCTCTGCCAGAGGAAGGCATGAGACAGGACTTGGCCCCTAGGAGGTAGGGGGACCCCAGAGTCCATCTTAGAAGCTGTTTCCACACATAGCAAGAAATCAGGGAAATGTGTGTTTATTAAATATGGGTTATCCTTACTGATAACCCTTGTCATTCTGAAATCCAGCCATCTGACTAACTGAACAAGAGACTTGCATAGGCAATTATGACTAAGAGAAACACGCATTGTTTTTTTTTAGTCACTTGATAAACACAGGGTGATCCCCAGGGTCACTGTGTGAACAATTAAGGATACTAAGATTTTTTTAAATGGATTTTAGAGCTGGATAGGATCTGACTCAACTTTCTCATTTAAGGAATAAGGAATATGAGCCTGAGAGAAGAAAAAACAATTGTCCCAAGTCACACAGTAGCAAAATTGATGTCGAGACACACATCTCCTAATCTGGGGCTTTCTTCTCCACTGATGGAAATGTGGAGGCCCCCTGCCACACTGTCCTGTGTAACCAGTTCCCCCACTTCTATTTCCATGAATTAAACCAGAAAGAGCTGAATCAAGGAGACATCCCTTCTCTTTAGATGCTTGCTGTTTAATCGCCGTCGCGTTCGATTCTTTGTGACTCCATGGATGGTCATCATGTCAGGTTCCTCTGCCCTTCACCATCTCCCAGAGTTTGTTTAGATGCTCATAGTTTTATTCAGTTCAGTCATTCATACTAAGACAGTCTTTAAATAAAGACAAACTATAATCCCTGGAGTTCCTACATTCTTAGCCTAGATCTTCACTGACGCCATTCTTATCCATCTCCCCTTGTGCTGGCATTTCTCTGAAGCTTCACTCCATCACCTGACAGAGATAATGAGGGAGACATTACCTGAGTCAGACAGCCTCATCGAAAGGACCAGGCGCCACTCTGCTGGAGACACAAACAGACTGCCCCCCAAACCATCCGAGCTACAGCTCCCGCCTTTCACTTCCTTATGAAGGCTGATGTTCATTTTTTGCTTTGTTTTGCTTCCCTCCATCCAGAAAGCAAAGCTTACATGTATCAGATTCAACAATGGCANGACACAAACAGACTGCCCCCCAAACCATCCGAGCTACAGCTCCCGCCTTTCACTTCCTTATGAAGGCTGATGTTCATTTTTTGCTTTGTTTTGCTTCCCTCCATCCAGAAAGCAAAGCTTACATGTATCAGATTCAACAATGGCAGGTCCCCTTGCTGGAAAAAAAATGAAGTAAAAAAATGAAGTAACCCCCACCCTCCTCATGCCTGAGAATGGAATTCACTTCAAGAAGCAAATACAAGAATTTCATGTGATATAAATAGGCTCCATCAATTCAAGGAGCGGGAGTTGAAACAGGAACACTGACAGGTAATTATCAAAAGCACCTTAGAAAAGCAAGTTTCTGTGGACAATAGCTGCAATTTATTATTATTATTGTTGCTAGCCTTCCCAATGCTCTCCATTTATGATTCAAGTAATCTTGTCTCTTTTGATGAATATACCTTTTGTTTTTCATTAAGATGTCAATGCATTAGACAAAAGGCCTGCTGAATACCACAAAACCCATGGTCACCTGACAGAGGAAAACAGAACTTTATACCTGTAAGCTAAAACGCAATTGTCCCTGCAGGGTGGACATGTGTGAACCCACAAGCACACAGGCACATATACACGCACACACACACACAAATTGTTCTTGACAGTCCCGGAGATACCACCGGAAATCTTTTGGCCAGGTTGAAGTGGAATATGTCAGGTCTGAAAGTCTAGACCACATATAGCTGAAATCTGCCACCTCCCACTCCTTTTTCGTGTGTGATTTTGCTAAAACTCTACACTGATCTGAAGAGTAGGAATCTCTCTCCTTCAAATAATCTCAGGCCCCTTGACCCAGCTGGAGATCCCTGAGCTACACACGGTGTTCCTCCAAGTGTTATTTATTCCTAAAGTGTCTGCCCCAATGCTTGAGCAGCTACTTCTCAAAACCTTCCCACCTTCTTTGGGGTGGGGAGAGGTGGGGCCTGTCAACAGGAGTATGAGGCAGTCCTGTGATCTGAGCAAAACCGGACCTAACATTGGGTGTTCAGGGAATCATTTCAATAGGTTCTTAAGAAGTCAAACCAGTGGACTTCCCTGGCAGTGCAGTGGTTAAGATTCTGCCTTTCCAATACAGGGGGCATAGGTTTGATCTCTGATCAGGGAACTGAGACCCCGCGTTCTGTGCAGTACAGTCAAAACAAAAAACAGTCAGTCCACTGAGATATGTGATTTTTTTAAATCAATCTAGTATCATGGGCCAGTGACACTATCTCAGAGAGTTGTCAAAACTAATAAATTTTCACAATAATATCCTGGATGGTGAAGGGGAAATGAGATTTTCCCAGGGCTCAGGGATGAATAACTTGAAAAGAATTAAAAACTAATAATTTAAAAAACACTTAAAATTGGAATAAAAGATAGATGTAAATCAAACTCCTCCCACCCTTAACCTAGGAAAAATGTTACATTTATGTGTCCCAGAAACTAAACTTTCAAAAGAAAAGCTCATATTTTAAAATACATACAAAGTATTAATTTTAAGGTAATTAGGAAAAGCTATTTTCTATTTGTCAGAAATCAAAGGTATGTGCATTCTGAATAAAAACTTTGCTACTAAGCCCTAAATAGCCTTGAAGTGTTAAGCATGCTGTCCATATTATATAGCACTTTGAATTCTAATTGATCCTAAGAAAAAATGGAAAAGTGGAAAACTGGATTTTTTAAAAGAAGTTATTTCCCCCCCATGTAACCTCCATTCCTCTAGTATTTTCATTCAGGGAAAGGAAATATTTTAAAACAAAGAGCAAAACTAGAAATTGCATCCACTGTCATAGTCTAGCTATCTTTCTGTTCATTCATTCATTCATTCATTCACTCCACAAGTATTCACAGTGCTTCCCTTTTGACTAGGCACTATGCTGCTGCTGCTGCTGCTAAGTCGCTTCAGTCATGTCCGAGTCTGTGTGACCCCAGAGACGGCAGCCCACCAGGCTCCCCCATCCCTGAGATTCTCCAGGCAAGAACTCTGGAGTGGGTTGTCATTTCCTTCTCCAATGCACGAAAGGGGAAAGTGAAAGTGAAGTTGCTCAGTCATGTCTGACTCTTAGCCACCCCATGGACTGCAGCCCACCAGGCTCCTCCGTCCACTGGATTCTCCAGGCAAGAGTGCTCAAGTGGGGTGCCTAGGCACTGCAGTAGGAAGTAAAAGATGAGTGAGTTACACAGAGCCCCCACTCAGAGCTGCTTGTCTGTTCGTGAGAGTGGCACACAGGTAAACAAATAATTATGTTCTATTTGGGAAGGTCATGGACACATTTCCATATTCAAAACGGATAGCCAACAAGGACCTACTGTATAGCACACGGAACTCTACTCAATGATATAAGCCAGCCTGGATAGGAGTGGAGTTTAGGGGAAGAATGGATTCATGCATATGTGTTGCTGAGTCCCTTCACTGTTCATCTGAAACTACCACAACATTGTTAGCTGGCTATACCCCAATGCAAAATAAAAAGCTTAAAGTTTGAAAAAAAAAATAATTATGCTCTAAGTGCTACATGAAGACACAGTATTATTGAAGCTCAAAATGCTGAGTGTCCAACCCAGCGGGACTGAAAACAGTCTTTATGGAGGAGGTGGCATTTTAACCTGAGTTTTAAAATACAAGTAGGAGTCGGCCAGGTGGCAGGATGGGAGCTTCATGTATATTTCAGAGAGGATGAAACATCTGATATGATTAAAGCAGAGTATGTCTGGGATGGATGGAGGAGGCGGTGGGGGAAGAAGCAAAGTGGGAGTCAGACTTCCATGGACTCGTGTGTCATGCTGAGGTCTTCAGACCCTACCACACACGTAACAGAAAGTCACCATGGACCCTTAATGAGGAAAGATCTCACTGTTTACAGAGATGTTGAACTTTGTCTGCTCGTGTTATTTTTGGCTGCACCGGGTCTTTGTTGCTGTGTGCAGGCTTTCCCTAGTTGCCGTGAGCAGAGGCTGCTCTCTCGTGATGTGCGGGCTTCTCGTTGCCGTGGCTTCTCTTGTTGTAGAGCACAGGCTCTGGGATGCACAGGCTCAGTTGTTGTGGCACTCAAGACTAGTTGCCTGGCAGCACGTGGGATCCTCCCCGACCAGGGATCGAACCTGTGTCTCCTGCACTGGCAGGAGGACTCTTAACCGCTGGACCACCAGGGAAGTCCAAAATTTCACTTTTACTCAAATAATTCAGGTGTAGACTTCCCTGACAGTCCAGTGATTAAGACTCTGCACTTCCAAAGTGGGGGCAGATATTGATTCAATCCCTGGTCGGGGAACCAAGATCCCACATGCCATGTGGCCAAAAAATTAAAATTGGAAAAAAAAAAAATGTCAGGTGTTGTCACACTGGAAAGAGAGAAGGTTTGGTAAGAATCAGTATTTTACATGGCTACACTCAACGTCTCCCTGACCCAAGCCAAAGCCAGTTTCTGTGCAAGCTGGATCCCATATGTTGCATCTTTCCCTTTTTATAATCACTACCCCACTCACCCTTATTTATCTGCTGTTAGTCATTCATTCAATCAATCATTTCATCATTCAACAAGTATTTATTGAGCTCTTCTAAAATTTCAGGCACCGTGTAGGGGCTGGTGATTAGTAACACATCAGAAGGACAGTGTCTGCACCTTGGCAAAACTTATAGTCTACCAGGGCTGACAGATCTGTTTACTTATTTATTTAATTTGCCTGTGCTGGGTCTTAGTTATGGTCCTCGGGATTATCGGTCTTCATTGTGGCATGCGTGATCTTTAGTTGCGGCATGTGGGATCTAGTTCCCTGACCAGGGATCGAACCCAGGCCCTCTTCATTGGGAGCAGAGTCTCAGCCACTGGACCACCGGGGAAGCCCCCTGATGGATCTGGCTAAACATAAGCAATTGCAGTGACGTGTAATGAGTAAGATCATTGGGAAGCAAAGGGGGCTTCCCCGAGGAAGTGATGGGTAACTTGTAACCTGAGGATGAGTAAGCTTTAGCCAAAGTGCATGTTTTGGAAGTAGGAGGAGGAAGAGGCAGACAGAGCCCAGCAAATGGGAAACAGCCAAATGCAGGAGGAAGCACAGCACCTGAGAGGAAGTGAAAGGCAGCCCCATGTCTGGAGTGTGCAACCAGCTGGAGACATGGGCAGGCCTCGAACCTCACCACGCACACGCTCGACCACTCTGTGTGGCCCACGGGCACGGAGGAACACGCGTGCGTGAGGAGGTCTGGAGGAAGATTAGCACTTCCTGTTACCATATTCATCCTGCGCTCAGGCAGGAACTCTGACATCTATTTGTTGCCCATCTACATTCTTAGAATTGGAAAAGGGGAGGGCAGAGAAGGACCTTAGGAGCTGTTCAGAACAGCTTTGCTCAAGGCGTGCCACGTGGACTGACTAGGAGCCCCTGAAGATGGGGACAGAAACCTGCCTTTTCAAACAAGCATCTCAGGGGATTCTTCAGCAGCCTCACAATGGAAAACCACTCGTTCCCATTTCGAAGTGAGGATATTGAGAACTGAAGAAAATCAGTAATTTGTCCAAAATGGTATCTTTTCTTTACTGACTTTATTTCATTGGAATATAATTGCTTTATGAGGTGGTGTTACTTTCTGCTGTCAATGAAATAAAGCAGCTGTGAGCATGCGTGTAGCCCTTCCCTCGAGCCTCTTCCCTACCCCATCAGCGGCACTGACATTGTGGACTGAGTAGCCCTTGTTGTTGGGGGGCTGGTCCTGTGCACTCTGGGATGTTTAGGGGTGTCCCCAACCATTTCCAGACGTGGCCAAATATTCCCTGGAGGACAAAGTCACCCCTGATTGAGAACCACTGCGTAAAGTCTCGCCAATAATCAGAAGCAGAGGCACAGCAGCACTCAGGAGTCCTAACTCACAGCTCAGCAGTGCCCCCGGCCCCCATATCTGCTGAATCCTCTCTGGCTGTGGGAAGTGGGGGCAGAGAGGGGGGTGGAGGGGTGCGGCGAGTTAGAACAGGACTTGAGGCTGGCGCAGGCTTCAGCAGTGTTTGTTTGTTTGTTTGTTTTTCAGAAACTTGAGACATCGCTCCCGGCTTTTTCCATGACTTATTGTGCAGCTAGTCATCCCTATTTCTGTTTCTCCACCTGTTTCAACCTTGATCTTCCAGGAGAACTGGCAAGATTCAGCTTGGCAACATCTTGGAAACCCACACAGAAAGGTGCCATCCAAAAAACTTTTTAAACTGAGACTGATTTCAAAGTGGGCCTGTGTAAGAACCAAGAGCCTTGTGTTCTAAACTTAGCCAGCAAGAGGAGTGGGTGGGGAGCGAGGTGAAAGGAATCAGGAAATGTGGCTGCTGGCTCCAGCTCTTTCCAAACTACCTTTGTGGCAAATCACTCGGGCTTTCTGGTCTAGGAGCAGTTTCTCATCACATGAAGGGATTAAAATACACTGGTCCAAGGTCACTGCATCCAGGCTTGGACTCACGCGGCATTTCCTACCCAAGAAGACCTACCACTGGTCATCAAAAACCCAACTCTCTCTCCTCCAAAATCCAGCTCCATCATGACTCCTCACTTTCTTCAGTGATAGTGATGGTGTGGTTATACCAGAGAAGGTCCTTGTTTTTAAGAGATGCACACTGATTATTCAGGAATGTTCAGCAACTTACTCTCAAATGCTTCTGAAAAATATGTAATATGTATATTATATGTATGTATATAGAGAGACAGCAAACATATCAAAGCAAGACTAAATGTTGAATCTCACTGAAGGTATACAGCTATTCATTTTATAATTCTTTCCATTTTTCTTCCTGTTTTAAAGTTTTCAAGATCAAATTGTGGAGTGAAAAACAACTCCAATTCTGTCTCCTCCACAAAGCCTTTCCTGAATTCACTGAAATAATTCCTCCGAATTCCCATAGCACTTATGTACTCTATGTTTATCAGCTTCTACCTTGCATTATATTTATTTAAGTACTCACATAGTGGGTCATAAAACTGCTAACACAACACTCAGCTATGCAGAGAACATTTGTTCTAAAACTGTTCTTTATTTAGTCTATAGCTTCTCTGTTCTTCCTCATGAGACTCTATGCTGCTGCAAGCAGTGGAAAAAAATCAAAGTAAATTTTAGTCCAATCTTGTTATCTCAGATTGATCGTAGAACTGAAACAGTTGCCATAGATAAGTCAGGAACATTTGGATAAAGGCCAGACCTTAGATCTCCCAACTCCTTCTCTCTCTCTTTTTTTTTCCCCCCCAAGATGGCATTTGGGTGCAGGAGAGAAACTGTGTTTGGGAGAAGTCACAGGAAGGGGTCCCAAAGATCAACTTAAAAACTGGCTTGTGACAGTATACCTGTTATGCAGACATAAACTCTACACCTGGCAGTAAAGTCCTTGAGGGATGTTTCAGTGTTTCGAGAATCAGTAGGAGGATATTCTCTGTGTGCCCAGCAGGTCTGGCTCATGCTTTATACTTACAGGTTCTCCACACTCCCTCTGGCCTGTTGCCTCCACCTCCACAGTGGCCTCTGTTAGCATCACTAGCTGAAACACCACAAAGTTAAAAACAACAATTTGATGTGAATAACAACTAATGTACTGAGTGTCTGATATAGGCCAGGCACCAGGCCAAGCTCCTTACAAGTAATACTTCATTTAATCTTCAGAACACTCAGATGAGTCAGTACTCTAATTACCCTAAAATAAGGACAATGATTGGTCTCTTCATTGCCTGATGACTCAATTAGCCTTTCTTCAAACTCTCTGCAGGATTCGATCCTACTGACTATCATGTTATATTTCAAACTCCCATTTTTTGCTGTCTCTTGACCACCCGGCCACCTCTCCTCTGGCTGTATCACCTTCCTTTTTGTCTTCAATAAATGCTGTAGGTTTTCTGATCCATCTACCTTTTAAAATCACCTTTTGCTTTCCCCTCCAGTCTCTTTCAGGCTTCCCTGGTAGCTCAGTTGGTGAAGAATCAGCCTGCAATGCAGGAGACTCCGATTTGATTCCTGGGTTGGGAAAATCCCCCGGAGAAGGGAAAGGCTACCCACTCCAATATTCTGGCCTGTACAATTCCATGGACTGTATAGTCCATGGGGTCTCAAAGAGTCGGACATAATTGAGTGACTTTCACTTCACTGCCTCTTCAAAATCCACTAACAAGGAGCAACTTTCATTCAGTCATTCAATACATTTTAAAGGAGTATCCACTTAGTGCTCAAACCTGTTGTCCTCAGCCCTAGAGAAATACTGCTAAGGAAAAGAAAGGCAGGCACAATTTCTACCATTGTGGAATCTGCATTCCTGTGACTGTCTAGGCTTCACTCTTAGATAGTTCTTCAAGCAAGAAATAATCTCTCTCTCTTGCACCTCCTTTCAAATCTGCATTGTATCTATACCACTCACTGAACACTCACCCAATACAGCTTTGTAGAGTGAATCATCCTGTTCAGGGATTCATTTGAGGACAACAATAATGGCATCAGTAGCTTTCACTGACGGAAGGTCCTCTATGCCAGGCACTCAATCTGCTTACACTGTGTCTAGTTTGCTTGCTGACATTGCCAGAAAGGGATGACTTTTCTATCTTGAGCAATGAAGCCCTTGAGACACAGAGTTGACAAGTAAACTGCTCAAGGGTTCGTAGGTAGTAAATGACTTTATCAGCATGAGAAGCCAGGTTCTCTAGCTCAGACGGCTCTCTCCACAACACACCATGCTGTCTGAACATCTTCATTGCACCATGCCTAAAGGTAGGGCGATGTCAGTAAAGAGTGAGGCAAGGTAATGGCCAGGAAAGAACATGATTTGGGAACTAAACAGATTTGTGTTCAATTTCGAACCATACCACTTACTGATTGTATGACTTTGGGCAGATTCCTGAACCTCTTTGTACTTTGATGTCCTTGTTTTAAAATCACCATTGAAATAAATAAATAAAGCCATTGACCGCACAGAGCTGCTACCGGGATTAAATGAAAGCTAAATACCTAGAAAATCACCATGAGTGTCATTGGTTCCTCCTCTCCTCCCTTTTTGTTGATGCGGATCCTTTAAAAGTTTGCCACCCACCTTATTGTTTCTGATGGAAGTTCCTAAGGACATCTACAGAAGGGCCCTTCAGGGACCTGCAAGTATGTTAAAGAGGCAAATACCAGGCCCTGAGAGATAAAGGTGGTGCCATGAAGAAGAGATGGAAAACCAATCCAGAAACCAGGCAATGGGAGGCAGTGTGGTTCCTTTTGTTAGGAGAGCTTTTCCAAAGCAGAGCCCTGGAAGCCTTTGCATGTCAAAAACATTTTAAATGCTTTCCTCAGGTGCACACATATGGTATTGCTTCTGTGGCAAAGAAAGCATGGTCTTATCAAAATGAAACTGATTTTTTCAAAAGGAATCTCAAGACTTCGTTAATGGAACATTGCAAACAATATCAAAAGCCCATCTTTTTTCTACAAGCTGGTTATGCACTCTAGGACATAGCATAGCTAATCAACTAAACTTTCATGCTTATTAAATTTTTACTGAGCACTTTGAGAGATCTCATACATCAACCACTTCATTAATCCTTAAACAAAAAAAAAAGCCCTATGGGGAGATTATTATTTTGTATGTTGTAAGTGAACAATCGGAAACTCAGAGAGGTTAAATGTCTTGCACAAAATCACATAGCCAGAAATTGTTGGTGAGATTTGAACTGATTTGGTCATTTAGTCAGTAAATATTTACTGAATGACTACCAAGTGCCAGGTCCGTGTTTCTAAGAATAATGTTCTTTCCACTAATTCTTCCTAGCAAAATAAATATAATAGTGTTCTTATCATTAATAATGTTTCCTCCAAAAGTGAAGCAGTTTGGCCTTATAATCAGGCTGATCATCTTGGCCAAGGAAGTATCCCTATGGCTCAACACTACTTCAAGTGTGCTCTTTTCAAAGCTGGGTTCTTAAAAAGAATGGTCTTCTATAGTCAGAAGTGCCTTTCTCAAGTGTCTGCACTTAATGGTTTATAAAGCCTTGGGGGGATGATACATTTTAGAATGTTTACTTATTTCAAAGTTGAAAACAAGCTAAGATAATGGACTTCTCTGGTGGTCCAGTGGTTAAGAATCTGCCTGCTAGTGCAGGAGACACAGGTTTGACCCCTGGTCTGGGAAGATCCCGTGTGCTTTGGAGCAACTAAGCTCAGGCACCACAACCTCTGAAGCCTGAGTGCTATAGAGCCCTTACTTTGCAACAAGAAAAGCTACAGCAACGAGAAGTCCTCAAATCGCAATGAAGAGTCGTCCCAGCTCAAACTAGAGAAAGCCTGCACACAGCATTGAAGACCCATTTCAGTCGTAAATAAAGAAGCAAAGATTAGTATATGCCACTCACTAAAAGATGGAAAATCTAACTGTCCTAGTGCCTTGCATTTATAAAGGGCATCATTCTTTTCAGTGTATGATAACATAAACAGTGTCATTTTGGCCTCACATCCATCTTCTGTGAGATCCACAAGGTGATGGTCATTGTATCCATTCCTGAGGAAACTGAAGTTCAAGTTGTGAAGCTCACTGGTGTTTTAGAAATGTTCAAGTTCACATCACTATTTAAAGGCAGAACCAGGATTTGAACTTAGATTCTATTCACTCTTTCTCGTATGCAGTCTGCGTGAGTCAGGAGGACCAAGATTATGCTGCAGAAAGAAATGGACTTCAGATCTCAAGGGCTCACGGTAATATAGCTTGATTTCTTGCTCAGGTCCCATGTCACCTGGGGCTTCACTCTACTTTTTGTTTACAGGTGGATCCAGATGACAGAGCAGCCTCTACCTGGAACACAGGCAGTTATGGGGCAGAGTGAAAAGCAAGAGTAATGGATCTCACTGCTGCTGCTGCTGCTGCTAAGTCGCTTCAGTTGTGTCCGACTCTGTGCAACCCCATAGACGGCCGCCCACCAGGCTCCCCCATCCCTGGGATTCTCCAGGCAAGAACACTGGAGTGGGTTGCCTTTTCCTTCTCCAATGCATGAAAGTGAAAAGTGAAACTGAAGTCGCTCAGTCGTGCTCGACTCCTAGCGACTCCATGGACTGTAGCCTACCAGGCTCCTCCGTCCACGGCCTTAGCTCAGAAAACCTCTGAGAGAAAGTGGCTGTCAGTCTCCATCCATTGGCCAAATCAAGTCACATGCACTTATCCCATATAATAGAGCAGAGATGTTTTCTCTTTCCACAGGGTGGGGCCCCAAACAGGAGTAAAAATGTTTCAATTTATGTTAGGGTAGTGATAGATACACTCCAGTGTTCTTGCCTGGAGAATCCCAGGGATGGGGGAGCCTGGTGGGCTGCCGTCTATGGGGTCGCACAGAGTCGGACATGACTGAAGCGACTTAGCAGCAGCAGTGATAGATAAAGTCATTTTATCTATCATCTTCTTGCACCATGAAGGTATTCACTAATCAATGTGGTATAGATTAAAAAACATTTCAGATAGGCTCAGCCAAGCAGTCGTCTTATACAATTTAAAAATAAAATAACTAAATAAATTTAATATTTTAAAAAATAAGTTCTAAAATATGCTTATTGTACATGAAACCACCTGCATTTTCAAATAAAGCAACTTTAGCTCTGGGAATAAACTTCCCATTGCTGGCAGAAAAATTGTATACTAACGTGATCCTGTGAATGGTCATCAGAGTGTCATATTTGAATGTGCGATGAATAAACATTGACGGAAATCCCCTTTGCCATGTGACTTCAAAACAGATACCAGTCAGTAGGGAACTACCATTGTGCTGAGTAGGGGAGAAAAAAAAAAGTGCTCACACACTCTCCCTCCATGGAGCAAAAATCCCCTGCCAAAAGCCACCTCTCCAGAAAATGCAGGGCACAACTGGATTCTCACATGTGTTTGAGCACACAACCCCACCCCCTGGAAAGTCCTCCTGGCAGAGCCATTTAAACAAAGATCAGAGAAAGACAGAAGTAGGACAGGAAACAGAGTCCAGGCATTCACAGAATCTTGCCTTTCCTTGAATCAACTGGGGGCTTTTAAAAAAAAAAAAAAAAGGAAAAGAATCATTTAGCAAGAGTTTAAAGTAGACAATTTCTAAGGTTGCCTGGCTTATAATATCCCTGACAGTTCTAACACCCTATGATTCTGTACATTTCTGGGATGAGAAGAAGCAAATCTATTTTCTCATTTAAGCACGAAAAAGAAAGAGGAAAAAGACTGCTTTTTGTAATAAAATTTAACAAGGAACAACACTGAAAAAGCGTGTTCTAGGAACTATAAAGTTGTCTTGGGTTAGACAATCTGCATACAAAATTCTGTTCCTTAAAATTGCTTTGGCATTGAGTCCAGACTTGATTTGTAGAAGTGACACTTCTCTAATACTTCTTTGAGAGAAGTGAGGGGAAGGAGGAATGCCCTGACTTAGAACTTTACCTTAGACTTTTTATAAAGGTCACCGAAGGGAAAACTCATAAAGAATCATTGCCCTTTAGTCAGTTTCAAGTATGAGACGTGTTGTCCTTGGATAAAGGAGAACTGTTACAGCATGTTACATTTTAGGTTAAATAATTAAATTGCCATGTCTTTTCTTTCCCCTGTGACTTTATATAGAATTCATGTTGAAATAAACCTCGATTATTAAGAAATATTTCTAAGTACATCTAATTGTGCTTTTCTGACATGCTTGGATGTAGCTCTTTGATTTTACTGGCATAACTGTCGCCAGCAAATCTCCAAAATGAATATTCACATTTTAATGTAGCTATAAGCAAAATGGGGTTTCAGGTACCAAAACACCAAAATAGGCTATGTGATGAAAGATGTTAAGGAGGAAAAAACTATACTAACCATTTCTTCTCTAACAACCAATCTGAGAGTCTATTGCCTCTCTAGCTGCTTTCTATAGAAAGAATGAGAGGGCAGGAGTTGTGTCGACTCTTTTGAGTCTAACTGGACGTGAACAAACTCATTTGATGGCTAATAGAGGTAAGCAGTGGGCTTCCCTGGTGGCTCAGAGGTTAAAGCGTCTGCCTCCAAAGCAGAGGGGTAAGTAGTACAAGAACGACATCCATGAAAAAAGATAGTGGCTCATTTTGAGAAGAGAGGATGAATTATAGTGTCACAGGGTCAAAAGAGTTAAAAGGAAATGTTGGGGTTCTGGAGGCTTAAATATAGCTTTCTTTCTTTTCAAACTAATTCAGATTTCTCTTCAAATTCTTAATCAAATATTTAACAAGGCCTACAGGTAGGCCTTGTAAATTCAGTAAAACTATACAAAGAATCAAAAAATTTTTGTATACATATACATACCAATATGTGTATACATTTACACACATATATTTTGAGATATATATGGATAATGGGCTTCTCAGGAGGTATAGTGGTAAAGAATCCATCTGCCAATGCAGGAGATGCAAGAGATACGGGTTCCATCCCTGGGTCGGGAATATTCCCTGGAGTAATACCCCACTCCACTATTCTTGCCTGGAAAATCCCATGGGCAGAGGACACTACTGAGCACACACACCCACACACACATGGATATATATCTATTGATATACCTATATGGAGATACACACACACAATACATACTTATACATACATGGACACACACACACACACACACATATATATATACAGACATACATATGGTATATATACACATATACATAATGATTTTCCTCAATTTATGATTGGATTACATCCTGATAAACCCATCATAAGTTGAAAATGCCATAAAAGTCAAAGATACATTTAATGCACTTAATCTACCAAACATCACAGTTTAGCCTAACCAACCTTAAACGTGCTCAGAACACTTACATTAGCCTTCAGTTGGCAAAATCTTCTAACACAAAGCCTGTTTTGTAATAAGGTGTTGGATATCTCATGTGATTTATTGAATACTGTACTAAAAGTGAAAAACAGAATGGTTGTGTGGGTCCAGAATGGCTGTAAGTGTATCGATTGTTCACAGCTGTGTTCGCAGAGCTGACTGGGAGCTGCCCAGCATCTTGAGAAAATATCAGACCACATATCATGAACCCAGAAAAAGATCAAAATTCGAAGTACAGATTCTATTGAATGCATATCACTTTTGCACCATCATAAAATCAAACTCTTGTAAGTCAGGACCTTTTGTATATGACTATATATATGTGCAAATACATTCATATATGCATTTAACTGGTTATGGCACAGCTATTCAACTGCATTTAAAAACAATTGAACCCCAGTCTTATATCAGCTTGAAAAATAAATGACCATATTAAAGACAATTGTACAAAAAAATACTTTCAAGAGAATCTAGCACATTATATGTGCTTATATGTACAAACCACCAGTGAAAGCCAACTTCCTTGACTGATGCATTTCTTGATCTAATACAGAAGCTATAAAGAAAAGACCGGGAAGTTCCCTTGGGGAAGGAAATAGCAACCCACTTCAGTATTCTTGCCTGAAAAATCCCATTGACAGCCTATGGGGTCATAAAAGAGTCAGACACAGCTTAGTGACATAACAACAACAAATTTGACCGTATAAGGATTTAAAATCTTTTTTTTTTTTGNAGAAGCAGGAGCTGACCCTGCTTCTCATCACCTGTGGGCCAAAAGAACAGGGGTCATGAGATCATCATACAAGGCCATGGCGGGGGTCTAACCATCGTTCTGTGAGCTCCCATCTGAGGCTCCACAACCAGCATCATGGCCAACAAAGCGCGCTGTCTTTTGGAGAGAACAGGATGCAGATGGTAGTCAGCACTTACTCATGGGTTCTTTCAGCGGATGTAGTCATGAGCTGGGCAGCACGTGGATGCAGGATGAGGTTCAGCGTGGCAAGGGCTAGGGGGTCAGCAGTGGTGTCCAGCCTTCTGTACTCATCAGCCTGTTGTCCCGGGAATGCCTCAGATAGTCATGCAGATAACTCTGGTCATGATATTGAGGCATGCTGGCAGTGGAAAGAGGGTGGGACTTGTAAGAGGGATTCTTGGGGACCAGCCTCAGGGCGTCCAGGGACATGTCTGCGACAGACAGTCCTTTAGATCAGGGAGAGATGAGGTGGAGAAGGGACATACTGGGCAAAGGAGCAGGGGAGAGGCTGAGGCCCGTGCTGACAGTGGCCAGGAGCCTGCCCTGGCCTGAGAAGGAGGAGACGGCCCATTCTTGTCCCTTGAGTCAGTCCTATCGCCTTGTTTCTGCTTAGGTACTTCACATCAGTCTCTCTCCCCCCAGTATATTCTGTCCCCAAGGATTCACGGGACCTTGCTGGTCACATCTTCGCACTCATGTGGTGACTCAGACACACTTACCCAGGAGGCTCCTCTGGCACCCTCTCTGCACCCACCCCCTCCTCGCACCCAGCCGCACTCCCAGTTTCTTCACAGCAGTTGCCACCAGCTGAGGTCCTGGGGTTCAGTTGTGCCCTCAGAACAACAGCATCTGAAAGTAGGTCCTTTGTTGAGTCTGGTGCTGCCCCCTGCATTTAGAACAGTGCCTGGCACATAGTTGCTGTTGTTGAGTTGCTAAGTCATGTCCGACTCCTTGCGACCCCATGGACTGCAGCACACCAGGCTTCCCTGTCCTTCACTAGTTTGCTCAAATTGATGTCCATTGAGTTGGTGATACCATCCAATCCTCTCATCCTCTGTCCTCCCCTTCTTTTCCCTTCAGTCTTGTTCAGCATTAGGGCCTTTTCCAATGAGTTGGCTCTTCACATCAGGTGGCCAAACTATCGGAGCTTCAACTTCAGCATCAGTCCTGCCAATGAATATTCAGGGTTGATTTACTTTAGGATTGACAGGTTTGGTCTCCTTGTGGTCCAGGGGACTTTCAAGAGTCATCTTCAGCACCACAATTTGAAAGCATCAGCTCTTGGGNATCGGAGCTTCAACTTCAGCATCAGTCCTGCC
This sequence comes from Neotragus pygmaeus, assembly GCA_006410875.1. Lineage (NCBI taxonomy): Eukaryota > Metazoa > Chordata > Mammalia > Artiodactyla > Bovidae > Neotragus > Neotragus pygmaeus. The sequence goes on from SJYV01013721.1 coordinate 293,252, forward strand.
AATGAATATTCAGGGTTGATTTACTTTAGGATTGACAGGTTTGGTCTCCTTGCGGTCCAGGGGACTTTCAAGAGTCATCTTCAGCACCACAATTTGAAAGCATCAGCTCTTGGGAGCTCAGCCTTTTTTGTGGTCCAACTCACATTCATAACTGACTACTGGAGAAAACATAGCTTTGACTATGTGGACCTTTGTCGGCAAAGTGATGTTTCTGCTTTTTAATATGCTCTTTAGGTTTGTCACGGCTTTACTACCAAAGAGCCAGCGTCTTTTGAGTTCATGGCTGCAGTCACCATCTGCAGTGATTTTTGAGCACAGGAAAATAAAATACGTTGCTGCTTCCACTTTTTGCCCATCTGACATGAAGTACTGGGACCGGATGGCATGATCTTTGTTTTTTGAATGTTGAATTTTTAGCCAGCTTTTTCAGTCTTTTCTTTCACCCTCATCAAGAGGCTGTTCAGTACCNATGTTCAGCAGTGAGAACATCTAAATAGATTACAGCTCATCCATACCATGAGTTATTACATAGCCACTCCAAAAAAAAAAAAAAAAGAGTTACAACTGAATAGTCACTTTGGAGGGATTTCTATACACACATCATAAATGAGAAAAATAATAATAACAGGGTGGTCCAGTGGCTAAGAATCTGCATTCTCAGTGCAGGGGGCTGGTTTCAATCTCTGGTCAGGGATCTAGATCCCACATGCCACAACAAAGACCAAAGATCAAAGATCCTGTGTGCCACAACTAAGACTCAGAGCAGCCAAAGAAATATTAAAAAATAGCAAGAGAAAGAAAATGTGCATTATTCAATGGTCATAAAACAAAAAATAGACAGATCACCCCCATAAACATGTGTAAGTGTAATATGCATATATGTGATCATATGGGCGAGGGGGGGAAATGCGGAAGCATGCATCAGGTCACTAGCAATAGTTACATGCCAGAGAGGGGTGCAGAGGGGATGCAAAAGAGAAAAGAGAGGGAAGATGAAGCTAAACACCAAGAATAAAACAAAACTAATGATACTCAATATATATTTTGTAATAGCCTATAAAGGAAAACAATTTGAAAAAGTATATAATGATTCAGTTATATATAACTGAAACATTTTGTTGTAGACCTGAAATGAATACAACTTTGTGAATCAACTGTATTTCAATTAAAAAAAAAAAGAAAGAAAACTTCTCTAAGTAACAGGTAAATATATGTGTGAAATAATGAATGTATTTATGCAAAACTATATAATGTGTGCACATGAAAAATTATAACCAGAAAAGAAAAACTATTTCAAAAGCAAGATCAAACATGGTAATAGAAAACCTAAAACTTACTGAGACCTCACTATTGACAGTGTCCTAAGCATGTATTGACTTATTAATCCTCACAGCAACCCTCCAGTGAAGATATGAATATCTTTATTTTCGACAAGAGAGGAGTGCCACTTAAACTTCTGTAACTTGAGAACTGAACATTTGAAAAATTCAAATGAAATCATCCATCTCATTTGCTTTTTAGTGATGGCGCTTTGTTTTCTTTAGTGTCTGGATCTAAAAGGTGGAATTCAACAAGTTACCATCAATAAAACTACAATTGCCCAACAAGTCAAGGTTGGTGTAAGTCATCTAAATCAAGGGCAACGGCCTTCATCATTAGCCTCTTCCGTCACTTATTTGCTCAACAAGGAACCATTGGGCAATTGTTGCACGGCGGTGGCCATGGTGAGTTTGATAACTTGGGGTGGCTATCAATTCACATCACCTGGAGCACTTTGACCTCTCATTCTGAAACTGGGTGGGAAAACGATCTGGCCTTACTTTGACAACATTGTTGGACAAGAGTCTGATCATTCCTGAGAAAAGACAGCTTCCAGTGAAATAGCCATGTTACCAACTGCTCAGTGGAACTAAACAGTGAAAGTGAGCAAAGCTGGGGACACAGGCTTCACCTGGCAGGCTTCCACTGGCACTTAACAATTTCTTCACTGGTGTTTTAAAGAAAAGTTAGGGACCCTCGGTTCTTCTATTTTTGTACCTAACTTAAGCATTCTTTGACCTCCGGTCTTGACGCAGCATTGCCAAGCACCAGAGCATGGACAATAATGCTTGATGCTCAAACACATTCCTTCTCTTCCGCCCCCTCCATCTGTCCCCATTCTCTTCCAAAACCCCACTGTACGCAATCCCTTACTAAGGCCACAGCATCAAAACAGTGACTGGGATTCAGATAAGGCTGCAGAAAGTCACTAATCAATTTTATCTATCGAGTAAGTAAACACCACTGAGAAAACCGAGAACCTTGGTCCACTCCCCTGAATATGGATCCGAAATGAGGTCCTGAACCCGTAAACACACAAATGGAGAAGGTGCTTCTGTGTCTCACGGCTCCATCTGTCCAAGAGCCAGGACATTCGATCACGCACATGTGTTTTCACAGGCCCCTGGCTTTCTCCTCTCATTCTCCTTTTGGCTGCCTCTCACGCCGTTTCTGGCAAGGAACACACTGGAGAGGCCTGGATAAGTTTCCATCCAGTCACTCCCCTTGGTTAATTATTAACAGCTCTGGCGAAAGTTGCTGGTGGAGCCGCTGGAAACAACCATTTGGAAAGAGCTTTTTTCCTTTAACCGTAGAGCTCATTCTTTTGGGGATTTCCAAAAGCATGTGCTTCTTAGCTGAGGTAACATGGGCAAAGGTAAAACACCCAGCTAAGGAATGATGTCATGTCCCTCTTCTGGGACTAATTAGCTGAGTAATCCCGGCCTAAAGCTCCCAAGGTGACACATTAGGAATGCAGACCGTGCTCTCTCATTAAAGCCCCATAACAACCCATCACCCACTGTGTTCACCTATTAGTATCTCCATTCACAAAGTTAGAGACACCGACCCAAGGTCCCGAAACTTTGTGTTAAAGCATACAGCCCCATGCATTTAATTTACCCGAGTGTCAGTTTCCTTGCCTAAGACGGTTGAAGTGGTTGCTCTAATAATAAAGTCCTTCTAACTCTGTAAGCCCAGCAGATAATGGACAATTTCTCTCTTAAAATTTCCACATACCTTCTCCCCTCTCAGCCTTAATTTCCTAGTAAGTTTTGTGGGCAAGTTAACAAAATGGTATTCCAAGCATAAGGATGCTAAAGTAGCCATTCACCCACTGGTCATCAGTAGATCTCGGCCCCTTTTTCTCCTGAAGCTATTGCTTCAACCTTGTTTACATTGCTCAGTTCTGTCAGTTTAGAGCACATTAAAAAGCAGAACTGGGCTGGCTGGTTTACGTTGGTGGTGAACTTTGTGCCTCAACTGTATCGTAACCCCAGAGTTTACTCAACCCCACCTGGCAGCTCGGCTCCTTGAGATAAAGCAGGTTTTCTCTGGGGGAAACCAGTAGAGGTTTATCTTTTTTCCTCTGCTGCCGGGAGACAGCTGGTTGGGCATCTAAGAGACGATCATCTACCAGTGGAGGCTAATGAAACACACGTGCACATGCACATGTACACACAAAACCAAACAGACAACAGAAAAAAAAAGAAGATAAAAGAAATCTTTTATATCAGAGGAATTAAAATGAATACCTTGTTTGGGTAGCCTTGTTTCAGACCAAAGCAAGGTCTTCTTTTGGGAAACCATACTTTCTGTGTGTGTGTCTATCTGTCTGCATGCAGATGCATATGTGTGCTTTAGAATTATGTGAATGCCTGCATGGGATGGAGATGGGGAATTGTGAGTGAAAGAAGAGCTAGCAAGAATCTATAAGCAATTCTTACTTGCTGAAGTACTCTATGGTTTGGATCAATTTCTCATACTTGAAATGGAAAATTTCATTCCATTCATCTTTTCCAAAACCATTCACAGTCATTCCCTTGGAGAAAGTTACACTGATAGTAACAAAGCAATAAGCAATTTTATATAGGCGAACATAAACACAAGACAGGTGGAAAAGAGCAGCCTTTGTACTGGTGAGTTGTGACGCTGAGCAACAGGCAACGTCCATGCACAGCCCTGAAACTTCTGTATCCAAGTTCGGTACAGAAGAAGAAAATGGATTTTTCCACCTCCAGCCAATCCAAGTGTTATGAGCTGAATGGTTCCCTCCAAAAGATGTTGAGGTCCTGACCTCCAATACCTGTGAATGTAACCTTATTTGGAAACATGGATCTGCAGATGATCACGTTAAGGTGAGGTCATGAGGTGGGGCCCTACTCCAATACGACTGTGCCCTCGTAAAAGAGGAGAAATGTGGACAGAGACAAATAGGCACACAGGGAGACAGCTATGTGACTATGAAGGCAGAATTCAGGATGAAGCATGCCTAAGCCCAGGAAGACTACATATGACCGGCAAATCCTCAGAAACCAGGAGGCAGGAAGGGAACAGATTCTTTCACACAGCCTTTGCTGTTGTTGTTGTTGGTTAGTTGCTAAATCGTGTCCAACTCTGTGACCCCATGGACTGTGGCCCACCAGGCTCCTCTGTCCATGGGATTTATTAGGCAAGAATACTGGAGTGAGTTTTCATTTCCTTCTCCAGGGGATCGTCCCAACCCGACCGGCATCTCCTGCATTGGCAGGCAGATTCTTTACTGAGCCACCGGAGAAGCCCCACTGCCCTTAGAAGTCAATCCTGTTGGCACCTTCACCTTGGACTCTAGTCTCCAGGTCTGTTGTTTAAGCCAACTACTTTGTTATGGCAGTCCTAGCATATAAATACACTTGGATTTTCTCAAGATCACCTCCTGCAACCACACATCTTTCCTCTCACTCCTTTATTCACATGGCATCTTCAAAGGATAGAGAAATATTTGAGAAGAAATAGGCTTTCCTTCCAACTTCTCCTTCTCCTTGAATCCTGCTGCTGCTGCTAAGTCGCTTCTGTGTGACCCCATAGACAGCAGCCCACCAGGCTCCTCTGTCTCTGGGATTCTCCAGGCAAGAACACTGGAGTGGGTTGCCATTTCCTGCTCCATCCTTGAACCCAGTCTTTCCTAATTTCCAAACAGATGTTCATAAGAAACTTCCAACATAACAGTAAGTGGCTAATTCTACCCAAGAGCCAAGTAGGAAGAAAGATAAAGAAGAACTATTTTAACTATTTAAAAATAAAGAATAACTTTTTAAAATTAATTTTATTGGAGTACAGTTGCTCTACAATGTTGAGTTAGTTTCTACAAGAATAACTATTGATCTAGGAGCGTTTCTCCCCCAAAGGCTTGCACTAAGGACTTTTATGCCTGGATGATCCAGCAGCGATTGAAGAAGAGGAAAACAGGATTTGGCTCTAAAGGGTCCTTCAATTCAAACCTCCTATCAAAGAACNATTGATCTAGGAGCGTTTCTCCCCCAAAGGCTTGCACTAAGGACTTTTATGCCTGGATGATCCAGCAGCGATTGAAGAAGAGGAAAACAGGATTTGGCTCTAAAGGGTCCTTCAATTCAAACCTCCTATCAAAGAACCTAATTAGACTCAGATATTCTGTTACGGATACACACTTTGAGATTGCAACACTGTTTTTAAGTAACTTATTTGATTGAGCTATATATACATTGAGACAAGTTTGGTTTCTTTGTCGAGTTGTTTCCTTCTAGAGAGTAGTGGATGGAGCCCGATACTTTGTCTCAGCCTGGAGTAAACTGTTGCCTAAGAAAGACTAGGCAAAGGACTCGCATTTGGAAGAAAAGATTTTAGAATTAATTTAGAAAGGGGAGTGGATTCAAGCAACTGAGAGGTGAACAGATGGCAGTGCATGCTGGGAGTTCCTGGCAAGGAGTCAATCACTAGGAGGGGTGGTTGAATGAAACACTTTTGTATCCAGGTTGCAGGAGAAACAGGAAGCTGAGACTAGATTTGGCAGCTTCCAATGCAAAATTTATTAAAGGGGAATGCATTTGATTATAAACAAACGACAATTTATTTTTCATATCTCTTCTCAATTTCCTTGGAGAAATTTCCTGTTAAGGGTTGAGCCTCTTAAATCACTATTCTAAGAGAGTAAGAGATACAAATATGACATTGAGGTTTCAACTTATCCATATCAATAAGCTTCGAAAAGATGGCAGGATCTAAGAAAACGATCCAAACACAAAGATTTGTTCCTTTCCGGCTATGACAAAATCACAGAAAAAATGCTGTATAGAATGACATTAATAAAAGGTGGGACCTTTATCTGCCAATGAGAAAACCAGAGGCTCTCCAGTGTTCTAGAAAAAGGGAGCTGGCACTTTTTGTGATGTTTTCTTCTGCCAGATAGCATGTGCAATTGAAAAGCCAGTGTTGCCACTTGGCCTATGCCTCCCAACATACATCTGACGGAGACACTTTAGAGGTAGCAGTGCTTTCAAACCTAGGTGGTTTCAAACACTTCCTAGACCAGTATTGGATCCCATTGCCTTCTTGACTGAGAGTTAATTCTTTGTGTCACTTTGGCTGGGCTATGGTGACCAAATATGCAGTTAAAAATTATTTTGCACTTTTCTGTAAAGGTGTCTTTGAATGAGATGGTCATTTTCAGTGATGGGTTTTAAGTGAAACAGACCCTTATAGTGTTGATGGGCCTCAGGTGAAGGCCCAACTAGAACAAAAGACTGATCCTACCTAAAGAAGAAGAATTTCTGACAACAGGTAGCCTTTGGACCTCATCTGCAGTGGTGCTCTTCCTTAATCACCAGCCTGCCAGCTTACTCTGCAGACTTTAGACTGGCTAACCTCCATAACCATGGGAGTCAATTCCTTGAAATAAATCTTTCTACATGTATGCACATCCTGTTGGATCTTTTTTCTCTGGAGGACCTGACTAATACACTCACTTAGGGATTTGTCCCCAGAAACTGTCTAATAAACCTTCTGGCAGATACCAAAGATAATTTAAGTTCAGTTTGAATAATGCTTCAGGGTTAGCTAGTGGTACAATGACACACACACACACATCAAATAGACAAGATGTTTTAGCGAGGCTTGAAAACATCAGTTCTCTTTTTAAGGGAAAGACAAGTTGATTTTCTCCGAGGTCGTCATGTAGCTGCACCCAAGGAGAAAATTTTCACAATGTCCATCTACTTCATACTTGTCATCCACCCCTAAATCCCCAGCAGAATGCCTGGCATGAAGCAGCTAATCAATGAAGGGATGGAATTGAATTGGGGGACGGTATATACTGAGTAAATGATCCCCACACTACTCTCCTGATATTTACCAATCACATTCCCAGAAACCAGGCAACTGCAACACACACACACACACACAATATTTAACGTGTATCGAGCAATCACTGTATGCCAGACATCGTTAATAAACAAATACATCATTTTACTTTTTCCTCAAAGTCACTTTATGACTTGCATTATCTCCATCTTACAACCAAAAGAAACAGAAAGGCAGAAATTAACTGACTTGCCAAGGTCTCATATACGTATTTAGTTATACATCCAGTAAGATGCAGAGCTGGGATTGGAACCCCAGTGATGGCTTCTTAGGTGGCATTAGTGGTAAAGAACTCACCTACCAATTCAGGAGACATAAGAGATGTGGGTTCTATCCCTGGGTTTGGAAGATCCCCTGGAGGAACGTACAGCAACCCACTCCGGTATTCTTGCCTGGAGAACCCCATGGACAGAGAAGTCTGGCAAGCTCTGGTCCATAGGATCGCAAAGAGGCAGACATGACTGAAGCGACTAAGCACGCACACATGATGGATCTAGAAGATTAGCAGTTTTCAGAAGTGCCTAACCTCCTCTGTACCCTGAAAGACTGGAAGACTGGTGTGGAGGATTAAATTCATGGTAGTTACAAAAACTAGAACAAGCCCAATTCAGCACTTAGTGCCGGATCAAGTAATCTTGTGGGGAGCATCCAGTGCACTGTTGCATGTTCAACAACCTCTCTGGCCTCTACTCACTAGATACTTGATATCTCAAGTTATGAGTTAAAATTATCTTCAGTTTTTTCCAGATGTCCTCTGCGGGTGAGGAAGGATCACCCCCATTGAGATCATTGGTTTAATGGACTCTAGCTCACCATCCCCTGCTGCTGCTGCTGCTAAGTTGCTTCAATCATGTCCAACTCTGTGCAACCCCATAGACAGCAGCCCACCAGGCTCCCCCATCCCTGGGATTCTCCAGGCAAGAACACTGGAGTGGGTTGCCATTTCCTTCTCCAATGCATGAAAGTGAAAAGTCACTCAGTCGTGTCCAGCTCTTCACAACCCCGTGGACTTCAGCCCACCAGTCTCCTCCACCCATGGGATTTTCCAGGCAAGAGTACTGGAGTGGAGTGCCATTGCCTTCTCTGTACCATCCCCTAATGAAGCATTTTATCTAAACCCAGTGTAATCACGGTATCACTTCACACAATTATTTACACAAGTTCCTCAAACGCTTTTATTCGGCATTTCCCTGGGGACTGTGTATGCAGCTGCCCTAAAGAAGATTTTTTTTTTTTTTTTTTCTGAAGTGGCTAGAGCTAAAAGGAGAGGTGAAATAGTAAAATGAAGAAGTGGATATGGGTGAATTTCCATTGACCTCTTTCCATGGTCTTTGTACTTAGTTGAGGCCAGGCTGCCTGGGGCGCTTGTACTTCCCTTGATGTGAAACAACTCACAGGAGGGCCCTGGTGGTGTCAGAACTTCTCCCACTGTTCCCAGAAACCCTTTGAGGCTGATGAATCAAGGGTGGAAGTCACTGTTGTCTGCTGCTATGTTTCTGCATATTCGGTTCCCTCTGCCTGGAATTCCCCCACCTCCACCTCATTCTCATCACTTGCAATCATAACTCCCAGGTCTATTTCCTTGGTAAACATTACCATCAGAAATCACCATATTTGTTTATTGGCTTATCTGCTGAATGTCCATCTGCACCACTCCCCACTCACTACTAGGATGTAAGCTTCATGGATAAGGGACCCATTACTATCTCTAGTTCTTAGGAATTAAAAAAAAAAA
>SJYV01013721.1:302280-323551 GCA_006410875.1 Neotragus pygmaeus
TTTTTTTTTTTTTTCAAATTGAAGTATAGTTGATTTACAATCTTGTGCTAGTCTCGAGCATCCAGCAAAGTGAATCAGTTCCATATATACATATCTCTAGGCTGTTAATGTGTACTAAAGGACTTCCTTGGTGGTCCAATGGGTAAGACTCCACCCTTCAAGTACTGAGAGTACAGCTTCAATCCCTGGTCAAAGAATTAAGTTCCCAGGAGATATATTGTGGATTCAAGGGAAAAAAAGGATGTTAAATTTCTAGGTAAATGTTAACACATACTTCAGTTCAGTTGCTCATTCATGTCTAGCTCTTTGTGACCCCATGAACTGCAGCACACTGGGCCTCCCTGTCCATCACCAAATCCCAAAGTTTACCCAAACTCATATCCATTGAGTCTGTGATGCCATCCAACCATTTCATCTTCTGTCTTCCCCTTCTCCTGCCCTCAATCTTTCCCAGCATCAGGGTCTTTCAAATGAGTCAGCTCTTCACATCGGGTGGCCAAAGTATTGGAGTTTCAGCTTCAACATCAGTCCTTCCAATGAACACCCAGGACTGATCTCCTCTAGGATGGACTAGCTGGATCTCCTTGTAGTCCAAGGGACTCTCAAGAACACCACAGTTCAAAAGCATCAATTCTTTGGCGCTCAGCTTTCTTTATAGTCCAACTTTCACATCCATGCATCGCTGCTTGAAAAACCATAGCCTTGACTAGACGGACCTTTGTTGAAAAAATCATGTCTCTGTTTTTAATATGCTATCTAGGTTGGTCATAACTTTCCTCTAAGGAGTAAAGTGAAGTGAATGAAGTGAAGTCACTCAGTCATGTGTGACCCCGGGGACTGTAGCCCACCCAGCTCCTCCACCCATGGAATTCTCCAGGCAAGAATACTGGAGTGGGTTGCCATTTCCTTCTCCAGGGGATCTTCCTGACCCAGGGATCGAACCCAGGTCTCCCGCATTGCAGGCAGATGCTTTAACCTCTGAGTAAGGAGGAGTAAGCTTACTTTTAATTTNTTCTTAGAATAAGATTTTAGCCTCATAAGTCAGCACTTTTCAAACTGGAGTGGATGGGCACACAATCCTGAAAATCTACATTATTTTTCAGATATATTGTAGTTTCAGAAACACATTTAGCTTTTCTCCAGCAGTTCAAGACCTATTGTCTAATCTGAGATTGGACTCCTGTGGGAACCAGTTAACTATATTTAGCTCTATTATCAAAGACTCCATCAGATGGGGATGTCATTTTGTAAATATGTGTAAATACTTTGAATTCAAGAGAGTCCATGTTCAGAAGTACAGATAGTCATATACAAGATGTCTTAACATTTCAATTCAATAATCATTTTCTACTGTTGTGCATATGTATCATCACCACCAGGTAGAAAGAAGAATGCATTAGACACCACTCCCAGAATACCACGGGGAAAAGATTCATACTAAAGGAGTGAGGAGCTGGAGAAATTTACACCACCTGCTCTGCCATGATTCAAAAGAGACAGTACACCTCTGTTCAACCAACACTAGAAACAGAGCAATTCGCCACTCTGCAAATGAAAGGTGTTATAAAAGGACAAGAAGGGATTTCCCTGGTAGTCCAGTGGTTAAGCATCTGCCTCCCAATGCAGGGGATCCAGGTCCAATCCCTAAACAGAGACCTAAGATCCCACATGCCGCAGAGCAGCTAAGCCTGGGCACCTCAGCTAGACAGCTGGCGCACCACAGCCAAAGACCCTGCCTGCTGCACTGAGATCTGATGCAGCCACATATAAGTAAATAAGTATTTATAAAATAAAAAAGGACAAGAAGCCAGGGTGTGGCACTACAGATAAATGGGGAGAGGAGGTCATAGGGCATGCTGGTTTTAACCAGGGGTCCACTGATGAACTTCTGAGGCTCTCTGAACAATATTCTGACTAAGTGTGAATTAGGACCAAGGTCTTACCATTCACAGGATTCTCCAAGGTATGTGACTCTCCAAAGGTTGAAAACCACTCTTCTCACATGGAAGAAACAGTAACCTGAGAATTTTGAGAGAGATGACAACCAATCAGTAAAACTGAGAATTGGAATGAATGACTCGGAAGAAGAGAGGGAGGGCGGCAGTCTTATTTATATCTTCCTATGAGTAAACAGTCATCAAACAATTGTTTCTAAAATGAACAGCAAAGGAAATGGAAATCTCACCAAGCTTTTGACATCACCAGCTGCATTTCTCTCTTCCTCCCACCACACTGCACAGCCCAACCCTGTCACCTGGTCCCCCTAGCAATGTGGCATCTGGCCTTTGCCTTCAGTTCTTGGCAGTGCTTGGGGCTATGGTCTCAAATATGAAGGGGCTGCATTTATAAGGCAGTAGAAGCTCAGATGTTCTAAAGACACAATTACAGATGCATGGACACATGGCTCTTTGCAAAAGGGGCCATTACTGCCCAAAAGAGTAACATGAAGCTTATTCACAGTTCCCCCAAGATCTCTTTCTGATCAATTTAATCCAAAATAGAGAGAGAAAAAGAACCACTCTGAGATGCACTTTTTATTTACAGCCCATTTTTAACAGTACAGTTTATAACCACCACCACCCCGAAAAGAGAATGCAACACCAGCAAAATGCAGTGGGATGCTACCCTAGAAATAGAAAGGCTGTGGGACCCATCTTCTGGGAATATTTACTCACATTCACCTATGTTTACTGTGTTAAATGCCAAATTCTACAACTGAGTCAGTACACTCTGATCTCTCACTGTGTCTTTTTAATCATTTTCTCTCACATAAATAGTTTGGGTTTCCAAATCTCTGTCGTTTCATTATAAATACAGCTCATTCACATTTTGTTAAAACACTCCATGTTACTTCTTGGATTCCAATTACCCAACAGAAGGTGCATTGAATTTGCCTGGGAAACAAGGACAATGTCTGTTTGTAAAAATTTATGGCATTCCCTCCCTCCCCTCAGAGTGTTTTAGACATCTAAGAAAGTCAAACCCTGAGGGAAAATATAAACAAGCTGCTTGGAATAGACACACAATTACATATCTTATTTGTAAAAAATACAGCCACCATCTTGCCAGGCAGTGCAAAAAGAAAACATTTATCCCCATGTAACTCACACAAACATTTTTTTTCTTCATCCTCACCATCTAAATCGTGTAAATGATAAATACATCATTTGATGGAAATATACCACAGTTGCAAATGTTAAGATTCCAAGTGTAAACTGGTGACATTGCATCCTACTGTTACTGATAAGTGAGGCAGTAAATATTAGCAGGATCAATAAGCTTCCCAGAAAATAATAACACAAAAAATTTCTAAGAATAGCAGAGCAAGAGAATATTTTTAAACAATCCTTTCCAGTGGTTGGAAAGTGCATTTAATTTCTTAGAAAGCAAAAGACGTCACCATTGATACATATATATGATATATGCATCTGTATATACATGCATATATATATATATATATTTCATATAGGATTTTCCTGTAAGCACCTCAAAGGTTAAATAAATTTGATTACATAGTGTGCCCAGTGGAAAGAATTTAGGATTTGGGATCAAACAGTTTTGGGTCAGAATTCTGTATTTACTGCTCATTAGCTGTTCAATCCAGGATGAAATATGTTGCCTTTCTGAGCTATATTGCTTTCCTTAAGTATAAATAAGGGAAATGTTGTAAGATTGTTGAGAAGGCTAGTTGTACCTGGCACATGGCGGGCACTGGAGAAACAAAATCTGTTCGCATTAATCATTTAATTGCTTAATTCATTCACCAGACCCTGAGTTCCTACTCTCTCTTCCCTATGCCTTCAGGGGACCCCAGACATACCTTGGTCTTAGTGTATTAGGTATACATTTCAACTGACATATTTTTTTTTCTACTGCTCAATTTAATTTACACTTTGAATATTTGAAAGTTATTAAGAGGGTAAATCCTATCATTTTCAATGTATACATATGTTGAGTATTATGCTATATACCTTAAATTTACACAGTGTTGTATGGCAGGTCTATCTCTATATAACCGGAAGAAAATAAAATAAAGTAAAATTAAGTACAAAAATTTTCTTTTACATTTCGAATCTTCCTTCTGCCTGTTGATAGATACTAAGCTCAGGCAAATCCAGGTACTTCCTTCATCTTTTCTCTGGGGTTTTGCCCTGACTTAGAAGGTATCATAAAGGAAAAGTAGAAGTTTTCCTTTAATGCAATGAATACTATTATCCAAATAAGATGGATACCATGACAGTGAGATAAAGATATATCTCTAGAACCTCCAGGTTTTGCCCCACTTTAGCATTATGGGATTCATTGCAAAAGGCTGTGATAGCAAAAAACAGGGTAAAAGTTTTTGAGTTTCAAAAGGCTAGGCCTGAGGACATAGAGACAGGATGGGGTTAGAGCGAGACTTCCCACACCCTCCCCCTACCCTCCACCCAACTCACCGACTGGTGAATAACATTTCCTCAGCGTGTGGGGAGGAAGAAGAGTCAGAATAAACACAGGAGAATTTACATGCAACCAGGACTGCGAAAGGGGCCCGTGGACAGGGAGAGCCCAAATGACAGGCTCCCCCACACAACCGAGAGCTCCCAGAATGCAACAATTTGCGCTTCAGTGTCTCAGGGAGCCCAGGAGGAGCATTCAGACCCCACCGAAGAAAAGCAAGCGCTAGCTAGGAAAGCCTTACTGAGTTAACAGAATGGACTCATGTTTCTGAGAGTGATCCAGAAAGATGCAGGCCTTGGCACCCTAAACTTTTCCATTGCCCGGCACAGCCTAGGAACATACATGTCTGAATGCCCAAGAAAAAGGTCACCAAAACAGGGCATTTGCTAAACCTGAGAGAACTTCAAAGATGGGAGGGAGAGTGATATCATAGCCACCTGTCTGGGTTGAAAGCCAAAGGACATCGGGCATCAAGTGGAGGCCAGCAGGAAGAGGTGATGGCCAAGAGCACACTCCCCAGCCTAAGTGCTTTGGTTTACATGAGCCGTATGAACTCATATGGGTTTAGACAGAAGCCCAGGGAAGAGATGGGAGAAGGACACCGCTTTACCATGTATCCACTAAGAGGCAGAGTTCAAAATGTAAACTAAATTGGTCAGTAGAAAAAAACAAAACAAAAACTGTTAGCTGAAATATGTACCTATTGCACTAAGATTAAGGTATGTCCAAGGTTCCATGGTTTCAAAGAAAAGAGGCTGGAGAAATTGGAAGAGCATAGCTTGATTTTAGCACTGAGGATGGAAAGGAGCTCCCTGTGGGATCCGAAGGCTTTGGGCAGAGGGGAAATCTGAGCAGAGTCACATTTAGGAAGAGTGACTTGCGGGGACAGCAAGTGATTGTGTGTGGCTGGTCTTAGGGGACAAGTTGGGGAGCGGTAGAAGGTCTGGCTGGGAAGGGAAACCTGGGTCCAACTGTGAAGATTATTATCCAGAAGTTCCGGTCCCTTTAGAAGGAACATTCTGGGAGTAGTGTGTTTCTGGCAGAAGTGATTTGGATGGGAGGGTGAAAGGCCTAAAATTAGAGGCCGGCAAGTTCAAACTAGCTCAGAGGGAAAATGAAAAGAGAAGTGACTACAGTATAAAGCACATAAGAATGAGGTTAAAGAAGACACCCTAACACCTGGCAGGAATAAACACGGAGGAACAGCAGAAATAGATCTAAACGGCGTTTGGCATACTAATAGGGATCCTGGTTGTGTATCGCAAACTTTGGTTTTGCTTCTCTTCTGGACTTTCACAATCAGAGCGGGACACAATCACCTGGGCTGATTAATTAAGCGTGTGTGGTAGAGTTTGTTACGCTAGCTCTCACCAGCCATGATCATGTGGAACACCAAAAAGCAGGGGAAAAAACACTTGTGCCCATGGTCATATCAGGGATTCTCAGAGACCCTTTATTTTTAGAAAATATTTTAGAGAGAACAAAATTGTAGTGGAACAACTCTGCACAATTATAAATTTAAAGACTGTTTCAGAGCCCTCAAATTTGATCACTCGGTGGCTGTGTGACACTGGGCAAGTGACTCAGTTTCTCTAAGCTTTAGTTTCCTCATCTGTCAAATAAGAAAGATAAGGGAGCCTCCTCTTTAGGGTTCTCATAGAAGTAAATCAGGATAATATGTCTGAACAGTGCCTGACATTTACTAAGTGCTACTGGCTGTTATTCTTCTCAGATTGAGACAATCCATATCAAACACTTAGCGTTCAGCCTGGCACAGCACGTGCAATCGTTATATGCTGGCCGTCACCATAATTATTAGCTGAAGTCACCCAGTACACCCTCCTCCTTGTCCAGCTAGCGAGAGGCGGCGAGGGAAGAGCAGGGGAGCGGGCCCTTGGGGCTGCAGCAGCTGTGCTGGGAAAACAGATTCAGCTGCAACTGAGCTGTCCTCCCAGATAAGGCAGGACCCGATACAGCCCAGCTGGGGTAAGGGAGGAGAGCTCTCCCACGAAAGCCTTTTGGAAACTCGGAGTGAGAAGCATACATCTCCACTCTGCCTCCTTGGTCCTGGTGGAAGGAGACACTCGGGAGTAGGGAGAGGCTGGGAAACCTTGATCTGCTACCTGACTGGCTCTCACCAGGGGGACACGGAGCAGTCCTTACCAGAAGCAGTCAGGCTCCATAGTCAGGCCTCGTCACCAGAGCTGCTTTCCTCTCTGCTTCTCCTTTCCTTTCCCGTGGAGCTGAGTGTTAGTCTTTCCAGGATGTGGTGATGACCTCCTTTATCATATCAAAGAATGTCCACAAGAAGTCACCTCAAAAATCCATACGAGTGGCATATCTTTACAATTTTTAAATTCTTCTTCACTGTTGGCTGTGCTGGTCTTCGTTGCTGCGCACAGGCTTCCTCTGTGTGCGGATGGCCAGCGCGGACCGCAGGCTCTAGGTGTGCAGGTTTCACTAGTTGCAACACACGGGCTCAGCAGCTGTGGCTCCTGGGCTCTAGGGTGTGGGCTTAGTGGTTGTGGCACGTGGACTCAGTTGCCCTGCGGCATGTGGGACCTTCCTAGACCAGGGATCGAACCTGTGTCTCCAGCATTGGCAGGTGGATTCTTAACCACTGGACCACCACTTGCATTTTTAATAGATTTTATTTTTAGAGCAATTTTAAGGTCTCAGCAAACAGAGTGCAAAGTATAGAGATTTCCCATATACTCCCTGTCCTAAGAAAGACAGGCCCAGCTTCCTCCACTGTCATCTCCCATGACTGTTCCAATCCATGAACCTACACTGATACATCATTATCACTCAAAGCCCACCGTTTATAGTAGGGTTCATTCTTGGTGGTGGACATTCTATGGGTCTGAACAAATGTATACCCCACACATCCACCATTTTAGTGTCATACAAAATAGTTTTACTGCCCCCATATCCTTGGTGCTCAGGACCACACACCCCTCTCTCCTCTCTGATCCTTTTTATCTTCTCGATGATTTTGCCTTTTCCAGAACGTCATATAGTTGGAATCATACAGTATGCAGCCTTTTTAGTTTGGCTTCTTTCACTTAGTAATATGCATTTATGTTTCCTCCAAGTCTATTTTAGGACTTGATAGCTCATTTTTTTTTAGCACTGAATAAATAATATTCCATAGCATCTAGGCATACTGCAGGTTATTTATCAATTCACCTACTGAAGGATATCTTGGTTGTTTCCAAGTTTTGGTAATTAGAAATAAAGCTTCTACAAACATTCTTGTTGAGACTTTTGTATGGACATGATTTTTCAGCTCATTTAGGTAGTTACCAAGGAGTGCCATTGCTGGATCATTTGGTAAGAGTATGTTTACTTTTGTAAGAAATTGCCAAACTGTCTTCCAAAGTGGCTAAACTACTTTGTATTCCCATCAGCAATGAATGAGAGTTCTTGCTGTTCCCATCCTCACCAGCATTTGATGTCAGTGTTCAAGATTTTGGCCATTCTAATAGGTATGTAGTGACATCTCACTGTTGTTTCGATTTTCAGTTCCCTGGTGAATATGGTGTTATGCATCCTTCCATATGCTTATTTACCATTTGTATATCTTCTTTGCTGAGGTATCTATCTGGGTCTTTTTCCCACTGTTTAACCAGGTTTTCTTATTTTCTTATTGTTGAGTTTTAGGGGTTCTTTGCATATGCTAAATAACAGTCTTTATCAGACATGCCTCTTGCAAATATTTTCTCTGCAGTCTGGTTTCTCTTCTCATCTCTTGATAAAACTTACATTTTTCACATCTATTGCAATTTTTCTTTCCAGCCAGCCTATTGCTATTCCTTTTTCTGTAAGCCATGAAAATAACACACACACAAAAAGAAATGACAGGAAGGGAGACCACAATAAAAGAAACACCACACATCGCAGACGCACTCAGCAAGCGCAGAATAGTAACCACTGATCACACACACACAGTCTAGTTTGCTGGGTCAGCAATATGTGTTCATGCTGTACTGTAATAAATTATTCCATATATTTTATTTTAGGAAAATATGTCACAGACAAATATCATTCTGATGAGTCAGTCACATAAAAACCACAATAAGAAGAATATTTTGGATGGGTGGGGAGTGAGTTTGCAGGACCCCACTTGCTTCTGAAGTATTGTCCTTCCAAATTGAAACAATAAAACAAATGGTCTTCGTGGAACCCTAAAGACCTCCTGAAACCAGATAGGAATTTATCTTGATTTGGCTCAGGAAGCCAAGAAGGCTATAAATCCCTGAATCTGTCATAGAGGAAGAAGGATATGCTCAGTCTGATACCGTCCTTGTGCACTGTGCTCAGGCGTACGGAAATTTCCGAGAAAATATTCCCAGAGGCAGGTCTCAGGTTACCTAAGTGCATTGTGTGTGACACATGGAAATTGTACACGGAGGTATTTTAGGTGTTGCCCAAATCGTGCAGAAAGCTTGAAGGAGATAGATACTGGTCTCTATGATGCAATGCCATATGTCAGACACACACATTCACAAATTTAATACAAATGCTGGGCTCTGATACTCCTCATAGGCAAAACAGCTATGAAGACCTCTTATTGGAAATACCAACTGTTGGGAGAGTCTGGGTCTCAAGATGCCACATGGGGAACAGGCCAATTCTTTGGCCCGTTCTCCCTGCAGTCGAGCATTAAGGAAGGGCTGTGCAATCCTGAAAGTTCAGGAAATGAGTCACAGGGCTTTCCTCTCTTTCGGGGATCTTATGCTCACATTATCATAATGCCACAAAGGCCAATACAAATAAGCGCATAGACTCTCTATTCTCAGTTTCAAATACAGAAAGCTGTGTTAAATATGCTCCTGGAGCTAGTCTTTCAACAGTTCCCCAACTCCAGGCTGGAAATTCACCCAGCAGAGAATTCTGATATAATACCCTTTCTTTGTCTCTTTCTTTCAATAGCTTATCAAGCAGAGGAACAAAAAATCAGAGTACAAAGTCATCTGGGACTGATCATACCAATTTTTAAGAAACTTGCATTTTAATCCTATCCTCAAAAATTCATGGGATTTCTCTGTTGGTCCAGTGGTTAAGACTCTGAGCTTTCACTGTAAGGGTCGTGAGTTTGATCCCTGGTTGGGGAACTAAGATCCCACATGCCACATGGCCAAAAAAAAAATAATTCATGTTGGCCCTTATGGCAAATATCAACAGCCATAATAAAGAGTAAATTCTCTATTTTTACTTTTTCTTCAACACATTATATTTGCAATATCATACTATAATAATATAATTTAAGACTTTAAGAAATACACTTAGTATATGAAATACACTTAGATATGACAAAGTTCATGGGTCTAATCTTTTAATTTTTGAGAAAGAGAAATGAGATATAATAGAGAAAAAGTTACTTTCCCCAGCAAGTTTGTGATAGATACAGCTCTATTAATGATTTCATTTAAGGAGACTTCCCCAGGAATCCAGTGGTTGCAATTCCACCTCCCAGTGCAAGCAGTGAGGGTTTGATTCCCCCACCAAGGGGTGCAGCCAAAAAAAATTTTTTTTAATTCATTAAAGCTTCAAGACAAGGTATAATGGACTCCTTCTACTTTTGCTCTTCTAAATCCACTCACCGTTCTCTTTGTCCCCCAGTTTTCCCTAGGGGAACACCCCAGACACTCTCCTTAAAAAAATAAAAAAGACACACGTTTACTTTTGCAGTCCCTGCCATTCCAGTGGGACACGTAAAACAAGTATAAAACAATCAGCACACAGCATTTACTCTGATCACAAAAATTGATTCAGAAATCAGCAATGCGCCAATCAGAGAAGAGGCAATACAAGATTTTTGCTGGTGATGCTGACACAAAGTCCTTTACTCTTCCCATAGAGTTGAAGTACAAGGATGTAAGAACAGGAGACACAACTCTCTTACCACTATAAAAGACCAATCTGTGTAAGAATGAAATCAGCACCTAGAGAACAGATAAAGAATATGTTTTCCCAATCTCTTTATCAAGCCATGCCTGAGCTCTTGAGTTTTCAGATAACCATGAGTCAATAAATTGCTTTTCTAACTTAGAATTCATCTTTGAACCTTGCATTCTTCCTCCCGAAACACCATTCCTCAAAATAACCACACAGGTAAGCCTTCCTTCAGATCTTTACTTAAATGTCACCAACACAATGAAACACTTCTTGATGATCATATTTAAAACTGCAACCTTCCTCTTCAACATGTCCATTCTCCTTCCTCCGCCGCCCCTCACCACCCATGTAGCACTTAACAGCATCTAAAAGTTTATAGATTTTATTTATTTACTTCACTGTGTGTTTTGCCACTAAAATGCTAGCTCAGCAAAAGCACAGATCGTCACTGTGTTCAATACCAGGCTCTGGAAGAACCCCTGGTACAGAATAAGCATTCAAAAAGAATTGATTGAATTAATTAATTCACCATATTTAACAGTTCAGTCAGTTCAGTTCAGTCGCTCAGTCGTGTCTGACTCTGTGACTCCAAGGACTACAGCACGCCAGGCCTCCCTGTCCATCTGCATTGATTTTGGAGCCCCCCCCAAAATAAAGTCTCTCACTGTTTCCATTGTTTCCCCATCTTTTTGCAATGAAGTGATAGGACCAGATGCCATGATCTTAGTTTCCTGAATGTTGACTTTTAAGCC
The DNA here is from genome assembly GCA_006410875.1 of Neotragus pygmaeus. Lineage (NCBI taxonomy): Eukaryota > Metazoa > Chordata > Mammalia > Artiodactyla > Bovidae > Neotragus > Neotragus pygmaeus. The sequence continues at coordinate 313,374 of SJYV01013721.1, forward strand.
AGCTTTGTCACTCTCCTCATTCACTTTCATCGGGAGGCTCTTTAGTTCTTCTTCACTATAAGGGTGGTGTCATCTGCATATCTGAGGTTATTGATATTTCTTCCTGCAATCTTGATTCCAGCTTGTGCTTCTTCCAGCCCAGCGTTTCTCATGATGTACTCTGCATAGAAGCTAAATAAGCAGGGTGACAATATACAGCCTTGACATACTCCTTTTCCTAGTTGGAACCAGCCTGTTGTTCCATGTCCAGTTCTAACTGTTGCTTCCTGACCTGCATACAGACTTCTCAGGAGGCAGGTCAGGTGGCCTGGTATTCCCATCTCTTTCAGAATTTTCCACAGTTTATTGTGATCCACACAGTCANCAATTCAACAAGTTTAGCATAAACTGAAAGTACCCATCCCCCCGAAACCTATGTACAGAGATACTTACTGTTGCTAATTCTATGAGAATCATTACAGGTCTCTTTTTCAGTTTTTTCCAGCTTTTTACTTATTGTCCTTGGAAACTAGAAGTCCAGGTTTGTTTGGTTTGTAACGCAAATACAACAGTCTCAGATATTCTATCTCTCTCACACATAATTTTTTTATGAAATCATAGTATACAAAGTTGATCCATTTAGTTTCATGGGTTTAAATACTATTTGTACACATCTGAGCACACTTCAAGAAGAGGTGGAAGGAAGGAAGGAATTGAGACACTCATCAGTAAGTGGCAATTGTTACCAAATAGTATTTTTAAAACCTTTTCCTTTTTTTTTTCCTTTTAAAACCTTTTTTTCCTGTGTTATATAAAAGAAATACATGGTCCCCTTTAAGAAACACAGAAAAGCACAAGAAAGAAATAGTCATCCATAATCTACCATATAGAGCCAACTGCTATATTTTTTCACGAAGAAAGATTCTATGTATTATACATAGAACAGCTGTGGCCCACAATCTTGTGAAGCCAGGGTTCAAGAAGAAGGTCCTAGCTTTGTAAGATAAAGTGGAGTAGGTAGGAAGTTACAGACCACATGCCCAAAACCCTCTGACAAACAGGATGGGGAGGAAACAAAACCATGGTCAGTGACTTTTTTTGAAGAAGACACTTTTGCAACTAAGACAGGCAGAGCTCCGAGCAGAAACAGACACTACTGATGGGATGGGCAGATCCATTTCTGTCGGCTCAGATAAGCTTCCAGCCTTGAGCTGCGAACCCAAGGTTGTAGATTGGCAGAAGGCATCTGCAAAGCGTAAATGCCACAAGAAGAAGCTTTATCGTCAGATTCCCCCCACACCAACTTTCCCCCCCCCCAGATTTCCACTTCAGCTGAACAGACACCCTGGGGACATTTCAGACCTGAAGTATTTGTTTAAAGGCCACATAGTTTGACAGCACAGAAACATGAGTACAGAAAGGAAGCTTTAGCAAGAGCTTCAAAAACTGGCTCCATTTGAAGCTAGAAAGGAAGGGAAGTGTCTCAATTGGTGACACTAACAACCTTTGCAGATAAAGGTGATGCAAACACTGGGATTCCGGAGAACTTTTCACCCAGCTAAACTTACTCTCAGACTTCAGAAAGGGTCGGAAATATGTATTAAGCACCCCCTCTGTGGCTCTGCAGAAAGCTTAAGGCAGGAATCCAATTTTTTCTGTAAAGGGTCAGATAGTAAAGATGTTAGCTTTGGCGTCCCATTCTAGCATCTCTGAAGCAACTGCTCAGCCTTGTAACTGTGGTGAAAAGCGGCCACAGCCCATACATACAGTGAGTGAGAGGTGTGGCAGGGTGCCAGTCAAACTTTATTTCTCGACACGAACATTTGAATTTCATAGAATGATCTTGTGCCACCAAATATTATCCCTCTGACTTTTCCCAATCCTTTAAAAATATAAAAACTCCTTTTAGCTCTCTGAGCTGTACAAAAACAGGTGGCCAGCTGGAACTGGTTCCACGGCTGGCCCATCATTTCCTGACCTTTGGTCTAAAAGGAGAGTTTCTGCCCCGAGTTTATGTTCTAACAACATAGATAAGAGCACAGACTGGAGAATCAGGAGGCATTTGAAACAGGGTTTCTGTTTAGCTGGGGGAAGTCCGGGTGGTAGAAGAAATTTTGGTGGCCTGCAAATGAGTGGAGGGTGGAGTGGGGTTGTGGGACCCAGGGTACAGGAGGATTTCCCAACGGGGCTGCTATCCACCCGAGGTGTACCTCCGTGGAGCTGGCCTGTAGCATCAGGGGAGAGAGGGGTGAGCAAATGCTTCCCTGTCCAATTATGCATGCTCTACTTTCCCAGTGAATCAGGCCAGTGAAAAGATTAGCAGCAGCAAAGTCAAATTTAATTCAAAATACTTTTTTTTTTTTTTTTGCATAAAGATGAGGCCCAACTTTGTAGAGAAACAAAAGCTAACATTCTCAGGTCACCTCCACTTTGGTCCAACTTTGTTTACCTGTGTGCACCAGGCTCTTATGCAAATTGCAGCAGCTGCTTCAAAATCAGCCTGAGCATGGCCTTGATGGATTTATTTCTCATTTGCTGCCGGAACAGACCACATCTATTGAAGGGAGAAAAATACTAGCCACTCCACAGCCTCTTGCGCAGGAGTCCCGGGCCTGCCCGGCAATGAGCCTCTTTACTTCTCGTCCAGCCCCGGCCTGCCGTTACCTTGCCATTGAATAGTCTGGAGGAAGAGTTCAATGCAGGGTTTGCACTTTCCCAGCCATTAGCCAGCTGCCAACGCATTTCATTATCTTAGGAGTGTTTTGTACATCAAAGCGTGTCCCAAACAGTGTGATCAAGTGGAAGTAACAGTGCCTGGTCAACATTATAACTTGCAGCATTTTTTTTTTTTTCATGGATATAATGCCATCTGGCACCCAGGAACAGCCAAGGTCGGTGGTGAAAAAAACCCTGCCGCCCTGTTTTGCCTCTTGGTGTAACAGTTAGTCCCACAAAGGCCAAGGCCTTAGAGTAACTGCCCTGTTGCTATCTTGCATATTTATTGTCTTACACAGGGCTAGCCACCCCGAACCTGTACAATCCAGGAGATCTGGGGAAAGAACGTTGTCTTTTTGTTTAGCAAACACATACACACACGTACACACAAGGAGGAGACCAGGATTTAGAGATGTTCTCCTTTCCAAGCTACAAGACTGTCTGGGAAAACAAAGTACCTGGGCTTGAAACCCCCTATTAATAGTAAGAGTTTAATATCTTCTACACCCTGCTTTCAATAATTTTGAAAAATCCCTCCCACCTTGGATTTGATATCACAAACCACACACCCTCTCCCATATCAGAGATTCCTAAACTGATTTCCGGTAACAAGCTTCTCCATGAGACTTCCATTTCTCTCTTAAAATTAAAAAGAGAAAGAATTTTCTGAAGTCACAACTCGCAAAGGTTCTGAATAAAACTCATCTGTAGCACGCGCAAAATCCCGCCACCTCAGAAGTGGATTTTCAATTGACAAATTAGGAAAGAAAAGCCCAGGAGTAGCTCAGTGCTTTCATTTTGACATCAATCTTCAAAACAAAAGAACAAGACACAAAATGGACAATCTCCTTCTCTGCTGAAATGAGGACAAATGATTGAGTTTATGGTTTTGTGTCCCCCTCCCCCGCAACCCCCACCGGAAAATCTCAGATGCAGTGGCCTCAATGCACTGTGACTGTTTATAAACTCTTCAATGCTTTTTCCCACTCATTACACAAAACCCTCCGTCTTCTACCCTTAAAAATACCACCCCCATCCCAGCTTCCATCTCTGCAGGAGGGAAAGCCTGAAATTTCAAATAGGATTTTTCCTTCTTTGGGTTAAGTTCACATCAAGGGATGGTTTTGCAGTCCGCATAAGCAATTATGTAAGCTTTCCCAAAGCATGGAAATTTTCTAGGGCAATTGTTGCCTATACATAGAATTCGTGCATGCATGAGAGCGTGTGCATGCTGAGTTGCTTCAGTCGTGTCCGACTCTTTGCGACCCCACGGACTGTAACCCACCAGGCTCCTCTGTCCATGGGATTCTCCAGGCAAGAATACTGGAGTGGGTTGTTATTTCCTTCTCCAGGGGATCTTCCTGACCCAGGTATCAAACCCACATCTCCTGCATCTCCTGTATTACAGGTGGATTCTTTACTCACTGAGCCACCCAGGGAAACCCTAGAATCCAGATGATTTTAAAAAGGAGATATCACCCAATAACCAACCTGTGGTTTGAAATTTTCTCAGAAAATCCAATGTGATCTACCTTTTCCCACTGTGTCTCCTTTCACTGTCATAAACTGTAGTAGAATTACAGCACACTTACGTGACCAGGTTGCTACTTTAGGCTGCTATGGAAACAACTCAGAGAAATGAAGCCCCCAGCAGCCAGTATTAAGAACTACTTTTTCAAAAAAAGAAAAAACTAAACTTTCCTGATCTTTGATATCTTCAATATGAAGACTGTTTTCCTCACTTCTTTTCTTACCCTAAGAATCTGTGGGAAAGAAAGAAAATGAGCCAGAAAGGAGAGTAATTGAAATCTTTGCCAAAATAAGAGAAAAAAAAAAATAGTACACTAGGGATGTCCCTGGTAATCCGGTGGATAAGAATTTACCTTGCAATGCAAGGGACAAGGGTTTGATCCCTGGTCAGAGAATTAAGATCCCACCTGCTGTGGGGCCACTAAGCCGGTGTGACCCAACTATTGGACCCACGTTCTAAAGCCCGCGCTCCACAGCAAGAGAAGCCACAACAATGAGGAGCCTGAATACCACGAGAGAGCAGTCACTGCTCAACGCAACTAGAGAAAAGCCCAACATGGCCAAAAACAAATCAGCAAAAGCGCAACGAAGAAGAGATTCCTGCTTTCAAGGAACTCAAAACCTAATAGGCAAACACACACGGGGATTTGCAACAGAGGGTGGCAGGTACTGAAACAGAGGGGCTGGTACAGCAGTGGCAAAAGGAAAAAATAGATCGGTTCTACAAGAAAAGGTCTCCACGGTTCTAGCTTGACACTAATGTTAAAAGAGTGACCCAGTGTTTTGTGGAAGTCAAATAACCTTTTGTCCTCAGATTATCCTCGAAAGAGAATCTATTGCTTGTGACTGGTCTTAAATTCCACTTTAGACGAAAATCTATCTGTTTTGCGTTTCCTCTGATTATTCTCAGTTTGTTGGTGCATAATTTTAAAGAAGTGGAGCTCTGTGGTTTCCCCATTTAGATTGTTCTAGAGTGACGTGCACTGCAGGATTTGGCTGACATGCCAAGCAGCTGAAAGTTGGGAAGGACTGGGCAAAAAGAGACTGGCGCAGCTGAGAAAATTACACATCATCTTGTTCCTCTAGTTTTGTAAAACTCTTAAACCCACAGTTGTTAGGGATTAAAAAGAACTTTACGTGAATCCCTGCTTATGCCAGGTTGTTTTTTTTCCTTCTTCTTAAAAATTTTTAATCTGAGTCCAAAATTTAAATTTCTAAATGGACAATTCCATCCTAATTTCTCTGCAGAATTAATTACAATCTTTAAGGGGCTGTCCATTAATATCTTCCTGAAAGTACTTTGAGAGCCTCAAAAGTCCATTTCTAATTTTTCCCATAACCAGGTAAAAGTTCTCTATGGAAAGTTAGTGACTGTCTTGAGTTGGTACTGTAAGACCCTGATTTTTGCAAATACAGTGAGTGGGGAGGAGAACATTGCATTATAGCGCTTACTTTGAGTCTAGCTTGATAGGCAAGTACAGAAGACAAACTCTCCATCTGCTTTAAACCCCATGTGTCTTCCAGAATCTCTAATTCAGCACCTACCAATCTCAACCTAGGCAAAGTCAGCAAGGCAGAATAATACTCTTATATGATGGCATTGCCTTTTTGTTTTCTCTCCCTCGCTAAATGACTTTTAAAAAGAAAAACAAAACTCAAACTGCAGTTAGGGATAATAACTTCACAAAGATCTTCCTTTCCCCCATTTCCGTCTTCTCTCTCTCCTTGTCTTTGCCTCTTTCCCTCTTCCTCTCCTTCTTCTGTGTTTCTGTCTCTCTTCCTCTCTTTAGCCTGTGGCACAAAGCTAGAGAAAAGATGTGTATGTAAGGAAAATAAGAGGCAGGTGAGGTTTACCGTGCATATAAAGCAAATAACATAACCTACTGTTACCACTGGTTTAGTGTTTTCACTGGCTTATAAAATGTTTTCTGATATGCATAACAATAGCTAATTGAATTAAAAGATTCTACAATAATTCCTGATGCATAAAATGCTGCCAATCAATGTTAGATGTCATTATTATTCCTCATGCTATTATTTTCATCACTGTTATTATAGTCATAGCTTGTATGACTTATATTCATCTGGTTTGGGTTCAGAGATTTTTTTTTTTAAGAAAATTATCATTCATTGTCTCTTTAAATATTGTTTTTCCCTTACTGTCTCTCTCTTCTCCCTTTGGGAATCTTAACAAATAGGTTAAAACTTTTCCCTAGTTTCCCTATGCTTCTTACATTGTTGTCTCTGTGTGTTCATCTTTTCATACTTCATTCTGTGTATTTTTTCACATTTATCTTCAGCTCACGAATTCTCTCTTCTGTTTGTCTAGCTTCATATTAAACCTATTCATTGAAGTCTTGACTTCCATTTTTCCTGTTCTGGAATTTCCATTGTATATTTTTTATAATTTACCATTATCTGTTGAAATTACCAATCTCATGTTTTATTGTATCAGATATATTCATTATATTTAATTTAAAATCCATTGCATGAAAACTCCAATTTTAAGATACCTGGTGGGCTCCTTACACCAACTGCTGTTTCTTTTGATTTTCCATTACACTCTCTTGATTCCTTGTATGTCTGGTTATACTTTTGAATGAGTGTCAGATGTGTTATATCTGAAAAAGAGTAAGAAGTAATTTCTATATAAAAACTAGTAAGAGGTAATGTTGCCGACAAAGGTCCATCTAGTCAAAGGTATGGTTTTTCCAGTAGTCATGTATGGATGTGAGAGCTGGACTATAAAGAAAGCTGAGTGCCAAAGAATTGACTCTTTTGAACTGTGGTTTTGGAGAAGACTCTTGAGAGCCCCTTGGACTGAAAGGAGATCCAACTAGGCAATCCTAAAATAAATCAGTCCTGAATATTCATTGGAAAGACTGATGTGGAAGCTGAAACTCCAATAGTTTGGCCACTTGATTTAAAGAGCTAACTCATTGGAAAAGACCCTGATGCTCGGAAAGACTGAAGGCGGGAGGAGAAGAGGATGACAGAGAATGAGATAGTTGGATGGTGTCACCAACTAGATAGACATGAGTTTGAGTAAGCTCCAGGAGTTGGTGATGGGCAGGGAAGCCTGGTGTGCTACAGTCCATGAGGTTGCAACCAATTGGACACAACTGAGCGACTGAACTGAACTGAACATAAAATGTTACCTTCCTTCAGAGAAGACTTATTTGTTTCTGACAGGTGGCTAGGGACAGTGACAATCCTAAGTAATGCTAATTCAATCATAAGATAACAAAATCAGCCCCTTCTAGGGAAGAGCTATTTAGGACCACACTTGTTTATGGAATGTAGCTCTTTAGTTTGGAGTCCCAACCTAAAACCTATGAGTTTAGGATTCCCTCCTTGGCAGCATTGAACTTCCTTTCCTCCCCTAGATCTTAAAGTTTAGTTCACTAGACTTTAAAGTTTCAGTTTACCTTATCAGCCTCCTGCTTAATTTCCCAAATTGGTAGATACCCCTAGGGTAAAGCAGTCCCAAATGCAAAGCCCAGTTGTCTGGGAGTGTGCAGGTTCAGTGGCTCAGTCGTGGCCAACTCTTTGTGGCCCCACATGGACTACAGCCCACCAGCCTCCTCTGTCCATGGGATTTTCCAGACATGAATACTGGAGTGGGTTGCCAGTTCCTACTCCACGGGCTCTTCTCAGTTCTCTGGGTTTCCTTTTTCTTTCTTTCTTTTTTTTCACCCCTTTTTTTTCTTTGACTTATTAGCTCACTGGTGATTTAAATGTTTTTCTCCTCTTAAAATTTTGTTCAGATTTTATAGTTTTCTTAGCTAGAGGGAAAGGATTGTTTGATAATATATTTTTCACATACAAAAATTAAAACCTGTATAGTCATATTTCTTGATTGGTTTTCCCATCATTCATAGAAAGGCCTACTCTACTTCAATTTACAGTTTAATTGCATTTGGTACTGATTTTAGTATGAGCTGTGAGATAAGGATCTGGCTCTGTATTTTTTCCCAAATAATTAATTATGATCTAATTATATTGAATAATTCATAACTTTTGGATTTATATACACCACATATACATACATACTGAATGTGTTAATGTTCTAAGCCATCTTTACATTACTTTAGTCTTTCTCTGGATTTTTCTTTTGTGTCTAGCTATTTTCTTTATTTGCTTTTACACCAGCACACCATTGTTTTTAATTACTCTAGTTTTATACTGTGTTTATGTATCTGGTGACAAAAGGCTTTCTTCTTCCACCCAGGCCCATTACATGTTTTGGTTTTGTTTTTAGAAATTTTCTGGATAGTGTAACAATCCATTTTATCCGATGCACTTTTAAATCTTTTATCTCAGCTGCTAAACCTCTCACTATCAAATACACACCCAAAAAAGAGTATTTTTAAAGAGGACAGACAACTTTATAAAATTAAGTTTCTCGAGGTAGAAACATCTTAAATCTAAAAACTCATATGATTTGATATAAATACTGCATATTTCTAAATAAATATATTCCAATATATTTTATACTTTTTATAAATAAAATACTTTATTCAATTATATTTTCTAACTTGTTATTCTTTCTAATAGGAAAAACTATTATTTTTGTCCTTGCAAATGTTAATATTGCAACAACAATCTTGTTTATTATTTTTAATTATTTTTGGGATATTTTATCAGTTGACCCTTTTTGACTTCTGAAGATATACAATGATTTTGCTATTTGTTAGTGAGAACTGTACTAACTTCTTTCTATACAATAATTACTTACTCTGTTCTCTTGAATAATGGTACATTAGTTTGGCTGGGAATTAGTCTCAAATTTTAGTTTTTGAGTTGAGATTATTTTTCTGGCCATGCCATGTGGCAGACAATCATGGATCAAACCCATGCCCCCTGCAGTGGAAGCTCAGAGTCTTAACCATGGAGCCACCAGGGAAGGCCCATAGGTTTGAAGCTTATTTCACCCAAACTACCACTTAACATAATACCAATCTCTTCACCAAAGTGATTGGGTCAAAGATGAGTAACACAGGCCCAATGGTGGGCATGGCACACCATTGGTCATAGTGGGTTTTTTTTTTTTTTAAGGGTTTGACACATGATTGAAGAGTTGTCAGGGTTTTCAGAAGAGTTTTCTCCTTCTCTGAATTGTGAGGTATAAAGACATGGGGGACCTGGGACCTCTCTGGCCATTTTGCTCCCATGAGACACTTCAATACACAAAGGAACACAGAGCTGAAAGAACTCAGCAGTCAAGCAGCAAAACCGAAACAAGCCATACTTGAAACGAAACCTATCTTGCAACTATATAGGACCAAATATATCCTCCTCTATCTTTTGAAACCAGTGCACCTTATTTGCAACCCAAATTACCCTAACAGATATACCAGCCCTGTGTGGTATTCAAGAAACACACCTGAAGCAGATTGATGAAAAAGCTTGAAAACAAAAGCTTGTGGAAAATTATACCAGGCAAATGTAGGCAAACAGCAAGCAGAAATGGCAGAATCAAGATCAGATAAGAAGAATTTAAGACCATTAAGCAGGGAAAAGAAGCATATTATGATGTCTACAAGTATAATGAATGAATTCCTGTAGACCAAATACTACATCAGCAAAATATATAAAGCAAAAACTCTGACAAAATGAGGTTTAACCATCACAGAACCCAAAGCCAGAGTGGAGAATTTTGCATGAGAATTTGATGAATCAAGCAAATAGAAATAAGCAAAGTAGACATCCTGGTGGTTCAGTGGTTAAGAATTCACTTGCCAATGCAGGGTACGTGGGTTTGATCCTTGGTCCAGGAGCATCCCACATTCCGTGTGGCAACCAAGCCTGTGTGACAGAGCTACTGAGCCCACATGTCCACAATGAGAAGCCTGCACAACACAACTGGAGAAGAAGCCCCCGCTGGCTGCAATTAGAGAAAGCTTGCATGCAGCAATGAAGACCCAGTGAAGCCAAAAAAAAAAAAAAAAAAA
>SJYV01013721.1:323694-336399 GCA_006410875.1 Neotragus pygmaeus
GGAAAAAAAAAAAAAAAAAAAAAAAGCAAAGACATGGAGATATAAATAATACAAAAGAGAAAATGTAAAACAAAAATAACACTTTCCCTCTCTTCTTTACCAAAGAAGAAATTGGAAACTCATGAACAATTTACCATTAGAAAGTTCATTTTACTGCAGAATTTAACTTGCAAAATAACAAGTAAAAGTTCAGAGAGTTCTCTTTACTAACCTCAGCTCTCACTATACAATTTAGGAGCTGAACATATTCAGAAAACTTTAACAAATTCTTTGGTCTCTCAACTTTTAAGAACAGATTATTTGGCTTTCTTATCCAGACTTTAAAAACCAAATATGATCAGATATTGCAGTATTTTTCATGTCCTAGATGGAAAGATTTAATGTCATTAAAATGTTAATCCTTTCAAAAAGAATATAAAATTAATGAAACTACAATTTCAAAAGGTTTTCTTTAAACCTGGTTATAGACTTTATAAACATTTTATAATAGAAAAATGTTAAGATAAAAAGAGAAGAAATTCTGAATAAAGAAATTTTTGAATATGAATTTTGAAAATGCTGAGTTCCAGAAATAATTTACTAGAACTTAACTCTTAATCTATAAAGTATGAGGAGGTCTGTTCTACCACATCTTCATGAGCATAAAACAAAGAGCTATAAATAATAATACAGTGAACACCCACCCTCCTACCACCTTACCTGAAAGATAAATAGGACATAACCAGTGCCATCACCCTGTGTATGGTTCAGATTCCATCTCCCAAATTAGGAGTTATTATTTCCCTCCATTGCTTTATATTTTCACAATATGTTATACATATAGAAGTATGTTTTTAAGCTTTAAAAACAGCTTATTCTAGATTTTCATCAACCCTGTGTTGGGTCTCCACTTCTATGAGCTCCAAGTTAATTTCTTTCATTGCCTTCTATTTTTCCACTGCCTTTTGTGTGGTTTTTCTCATGCCTGCCCTCTCTAACTCTGCTCTTCTTTCAATGTTGATTCTGCTCCTTTCTGCTTCTAAAGCCATTTTCATTTCAAAACTGATCGTATTCGTTCCTTCTTCAGTATACCAGCTCACCTATCCATTCACCAGCACTCAAATTCCTCTGAGAAGATGGAGGAAATTTAGTCTATTGTTTTTAATTTCCTAAAGTAAGTACTATTTTAACATGTATTATATGTCACATTTCTTTCACATGTTGCGTTCTTTTTCTTTTTTTTTTTTTTAAATGATTTGTAAGGAAATTCCACTTTTCCTACTTACTCAACTTTTATTGGACACAGTTTCATCTGGTCCTGATATTGCCCAATAGCTTTGAGGATTACCATTATATCCGTTCAATGTTTTCCTGGTCCTCTTGAATAGTTCTTGAGGACTCCGGCTGGAAATCAGAACATTTGAGAGAATGTAGTGTGGTTTATTTTCAGTCATTCAGAAAACGGAGGAGAGAAGGGAAGGTAGACATAGGTACCTCTCCAACCAATGTCTTGATTCTCATCCAGTCAATCCCATTAAGAAAAATACCTCCTAAGTTCTTGTCATTCTTCCCCTTCTTGGCAAAAAGTTAACTGACAGGAAACCAGGTCAGTGAAAGAGCTCTTGGCTCAAAGGCCTTTTGTTAGTTCTTATCTCTGGTCAACTTTCCTCAGTAGATGCTTAACTCTTAGGTAATCCTCTCCCTGGACCCCGTGATTCAGGTTGCCCCTTAAAAAAAAAAAAANAGTACTATTTTAACATGTATTATATGTCACCTTTCTTTCACATGTTGCGTTCTTTTTCTTTTTTTTTTTTTAAATGATTTGTAAGGAAATTCCACTTTTCCTACTTACTCAACTTTTATTGGACACAGTTTCATCTGGTCCTGATATTGCCCAATAGCTTTGAGGATTACCATTATATCCGTTCAATGTTTTCCTGGTCCTCTTGAATAGTTCTTGAGGACTCCGGCTGGAAATCAGAACATTTGAGAGAATGTAATGTGGTTTATTTTCAGTCATTCAGAAAACGGAGGAGAGAAGGGAAGGTAGACATAGGTACCTCTCCAACCAATGTCTTGATTCTCATCCAGTCAATCCCATTAAGAAAAATACCTCCTAAGTTCTTGTCATTCTTCCCCTTCTTGGCAAAAAGTTAACTGACAGGAAACCAGGTCAGTGAAAGAGCTCTTGGCTCAAAGGCCTTTTGTTAGTTCTTATCTCTGGTCAACTTTCCTCAGTAGATGCTTAACTCTTAGGTAATCCTCTCCCTGGACCCCGTGATTCAGGTTGCCCCTTAAAAAAAAAAAAATATTATTTATTCATTTATTAATTTGGCTGTGTTGGGTCTTAGTTGTGGCACATGGGGTCTTCTTAGCTTCACTTGTGATGTCTCATTGCTGGGCTGGGTAGTTGCAGTGTGCAGGCTCAAGTACCCTCGAGGCATGTCAGATCTTAGCTCCCCAACCAGAAATGGAACCAGTGTCTCCTGCATTGGGAGGCAGATTCCTTTTTCTTTTTAACTTTTTATTTTTTATTGGGGTACAGCTGATTAACAATGTTGTGATAGTTTCATGTAAGTAGTGAAGGGTCTCAGCCACACATATACATGTATCTGTTCTCCCCCAACTCTCCTCCCATCCAGGCTGCGGAGGCAGATTCTTAACCACTGGACCACCAGAGAAGGTCCATAGGTTGCCATTTTAAGAGCAGGGTAAAGAACACTGCTCCTGGTCACTAAATTTCTCTTCCCCTCCAGCTCCTCCATTCCTCTGTGGTATGCAACTATGTCCAAAGTATGGATCTATTCCTCCTGTTCTCATCTTTCTGGAGTTGCTAGGCCTTTAAAACCACGTAGTTTTTCCCCAAGAACTGTACCATCTGAAATAGGGCTAGATCTTTGTTAATTCTGTGTCTTTGCTGAAATTGTCTTTAATTGGCTGATCCTCAATTTGGGGTATGAGGCTGTGGCTATTCCATAGTTGGAGCACTGATACAACCATGAAGTTTTCATGGGGAACAAGGAACTGTGTGTTCTAATGTGGATGGGAATCACTCAGGGATCTTGTTAAAACTGCAAGGTGGGACCTGAGAATTGGTATTCCTAATGAACTAGCGAGCTAATGCTGAGACTGTTTGCTGCAGACCACACTTTGATTAGAAATGCTGTGGACTAGTCAGGGTTCTCCAGAGAGAAGAACCAATAGGAATATATATATATATATATATATATATATATATATATATAAAGAAAGAGATTTGCTGTGAGGAATCAGCTCGTACAATTATGGAGGCTGAGAAGCCCCACATGGGCTGTCTGAAAGCTGGACATTCAAGAGAGCCTAGGATGTAGTTCAAAGGTTTGATCATCCTCAAGGGCAAAAGCTTGGTTGATCCTCAGCTGAGTCAGCAGAACAAGCTTCCTCAGACTTTCTGCTCAATCAGGTCCTCAATAGACAGGACGATCCCCACCCACACTGGAGAAGGCCATTGCTTTATTCAGCCCACACTGTTGTTATTGTTCAGTGGCTCAGTCGTGTCTTTGTGGGAACCTATTCAAATGCTAATTTATTCCAGAGTCACCCTTGTGGATACAACCAAAAACAATGTTTAACCATATATTTGAGCATCCCATGGGCCCAGTCAAGGTGACACAGAAAACATCTACAGTCTCATCAAAGGTTGGGATTATGCAGCATACGAAGCAGGAACGTGCCACAAAGCTCATCGAAAAATTTAAATACTAGCCAGCATTTCTTAAAATGTGACTACATCCTAAGTTCTACACAGTTCTAAATGCTCTCCATGGATTATCTCATTTAATTTTCACAATAACCCTGTAAGGTGGTTACTACATTGTTTCCATTTTACAGAAGAGGAAATTGAGGCACTGATGGGTGAGCACTAGTTTGAGATTAAAGATATAGTAAGTGGCAGAATTGAGCAATCTGACTTCAGAGCCTCAACGTCAAACATCATCTCTGGGTGCAATCTTAAGAATGTCTCTTACACCACTCTACCACCGAGAGCAAGGGTCCCGCCATGCTTTTGTAATAACTAGGTTTCTTGCTTCATGAAACTGAAGGGATGTTGGGAAAGATGACTTGAGAGTTTCCCCTGGAAGATAAAACAGCATGGGTGCTGCCTACGGGGTCCAGGTTGAGAAGCAAACGGACCTTTGCTGAGGAAAGAAAAGAGATAAATACCAAATACAACAGTGAGAGAAAACACCGAGACAAATCAGTAAGAAAAGAAAAGGCAGAACTTGGCATCCTTGCACTTCAATTCAGAGAAGGGAGAACTACTGCCTAGCAGAATCTTGGAATAAAATTTCCTTAGAAAGTCCCAGAAAAGTTGTGTGTCTGTTACAAGTTCAAAGGACAAGGGGAACTTGTATGCACTTTCCCCTTTTTAATATTTCTGTGGGCAAAGTACTACTCCTTCAAGTTTCAAATCTCAGTGAAGCTTTCCAACCAACCCCCAGTCTCCATCACAGTCAGGGTTTCTTCTTCAACGTTCCAAAGGTCTTTGTGCATAACTCAGAGTGCAAAATGTACTTGCATTCATTCGTTTATTTACATTTCTCCCTCACCAGACTGTGATTTTTTTTTTTTTTTTTTTTTTTAGGACAAGGTCTTAAACACATACCTTGAGCTCTAGGTACACTGGAATACTCTGTTCACTGAACTCAAGCCGCTTCAGTCTTGACATCATTCCTTTTTCACTATCAGCTTCCCTCAACACATCAGGTTTCTTTAAATGGCACCTCCCTTACGAAACCTTCCCTAAAGTAGACATTTCACTCTGTACCTTTATCATGACACAAAATACTCTTACTGTGAGATTCTGTCACATCCCTTTTCTGCATTAGATTATAAACCATGTTGTCATGACCATGACCTTTGAATTCAACTGAGCCGAATCCTGCATGTTGGCTGATGCTCATAAAATCGCATATTGAACACACATTTACAGAAAAAGGAAGGACTTCCCTGGTGGCTTAAGACTCTGACCTCCCAATGCAAGGGACCCGGGTTCAATCCCTGACCAGGGAAATAGATCCCACATGCCCAAACTAAAGATCCTGGTACTGCCACAAAGACCCAGCACAGCCAAATATATAAATAATTTTTTAATTAAAAAAAAATTTAAAGGAAAGGAAAAGAGGTTTAGATACATGAGTAGGCCTGGACTGGTTAAAGTGGACCCAACAACAGCTTGAAACAAACCTCAAAGTTTGTTTAACAACCTCAAAGTCCTCTCTCAAGAGATTGTGCAGATCCTTTCATATATATTAGAAACATTGCAGATCCTAACTTCTTTTTCTACTGAACACATCACTCAAGAATGAACCATTTTCTTCTTATTCTTTGGAAAGTTATCATGGATGTGTTTTCAGTACAGAAGGAGGAGGACACTGGGAGATAGATTTTACCTTTTATCAAAAATAAAAATTAAAACCAGTCATTGAATGAAAAAGAAAATTAAGAAACAGAGACTTAGAAATTTTAAAAAGCATTTAGGAAATAAGAGATTAAATTCTATTGTGTTTGAGGGGAAGATCAGACTTTGTCTGGTGTGGTACCATACCTGAGGACCGAATATAAATGCAGCCCTGATCACTTTGGGTGGGGACTGGGGGAGTGGGTAATACTGATTTATTGTCAAGTGGATTCCATGGTCTGTGCGCACCCTTAGGAAGGCCAATAAAAACACGGTTACCTGTGCTCTTCTGTTACAGGAAAAAGAGAGAGCTCTGGTGATTTTCTCCTTTTCCTTAATACCAATTGTGAGTGCTTTCATTTTCAACAAATTCTCTATTTGTCTCGAGGCAATATAACCCAGGGAAGTGGGGGAGCTGTATGCCATTCAGAACTCAGAAAGCCATGACAATTAAAGAGAAAAAATATGGATTCTATGAAAAATTCATAGCAACTGTGCTCAAGACAAATTTATTTCTTTGGCCTCTAAAACAGCTGCCGGCATGAAAAGACTTGTAAACGTGTAAAGTAAACGTAAAATGTTATTAAAATTTTAAGTTCTCACTGCTGTTTACATCTCCTTTCCACTTACTATGATTTATTTTGCTCATTTACATTTTTTGTTTTGTTTTTGATGAAGACAACATAGAAATTCAGATCTTAGAAGCTGAGAATCCAAAATCTTAACAAAACACAACAAAAACAAAAATACTTCTAACAACTTGAAATATTTGGTAGAATGCATTTTCAGAAAAGAGTCTCCATTTCAGTAAGCTTGGGAAACAGGTTTCAACAGGCAAAATGAATCCACTACTCTCTGCCTGTTTTTCCTTTTGTTTTTTACTAAACACCAACATTTCTCACAATAGAAGGATATTTTGATTATCTTCTCACCATGGGACAAAAAGTGCTTAACTTTTAATTTCAATCAATCAAGCTCTTCTAGCTTAGCTCCCTTTATTCTTCCTCATACTCAAGCTCCTAGGTTTATGTGCAGGGAAAAGAATTTTAGCTACCTTGGGCAACAGGCTATACCATAGAGAAAACATCAAACAAAATACCACTCTCTCCCGCAATCAGCTTATATTTAGAGCCAAAGGATTATATCGTGCATGTTCATTTTCCATTTCCCCCACTAATTTGTCCCTGTTGAGAAGTTCTTAGCACCTGCCTCCGGAGAAAATGTCCTGAGAGCTTTTCTGAATTACTGTTTCGCATTTAGCATCTTTTGGCCATTAATCACCACTGTCAGAGAAAGGCTCTGCAGCATCACCAGTAATCAGCTTTCTGGTTCCCTGTAATCAGGAAGAAAGGGCATTGAAGTGCTAGAGAGAGAGAAATGGGGGGAAAAGAGAAAATGCTATTTTTCCTCATTAAAAAAATTGAAGTTAGCACTGAGAAGCCACCCTCAAAGAAAATCACAAGCAAATTCAACACGCAGGAGCACTGACACATATACACTACCACGTGTGAAATATCCAGCTAGTGGGATAGCTAGTGGGGAGCTGCTGCATAATATAGGGAGTTCAGCTCGGTGCTCTGTGATGACCTAAAAGGGTGGGATGGAGGCTCAAGAGGCTGAGAGATTATACTTATATATACATACACTTATAGCTGATTCATGTTGTTCTACGGCAGAAACTAACACAACATTGTAAAGCAATTATACCCAATTAAAAATAGATTTAAAATAAAATAAAAATTCAACACTCAGGATAAATGTAAACAACAGAAATAAAATAAGTCAATGTATAAACTGCAAGCTTGCAGGTACTTCCTAAAACAAAATTTTATAGCTATTCTTTGAGCTAGACATAGCCTCCCACTGTCATTCAAGAGCACAGTGTGATGGCAAAAGTGGCCAGCACTAAATGATCATCCTCTAACCCCCTCGCAGCTATTAACTATCCCCCTTAATGCCCTCTGAGGGCTTCCCTGGTGGGCTCAGAGGTAAAGAATTTACCTACCAGGGCAGAAGACGTAGTTTCCATCCCTAGGTCAGGAAGATCCCCTGGAGAAGGAAATAGCAACCCACTCCAGTATTCTTGCCTGGAAAATTGCATGGACAGAAGAGCCTGGCGGGCTGCAGTCCAAGGGATCGCAGAGTTGGACACGATCGACCAATAAACAACAATACCTTCTGAGTTGGATAACTCTATTCCACACCTAAGGGCCACTTGAGTTTCTGCAATTCAGCACTTTTCAGATGTTGGAGAGTCTACACGGATCATGTATCACATGGTATAAATGCCTTTCTTGGGGACTGGAACTCAACCGCGTGAACATTCCTGCAGTACCATATGTGGACAGACACAGAAAGAAGCATTCTTGCTTCTTCACATCAGGTCAGGTTTGACTGCCAAAAATGTTTTTGCCAAACCTGGATGGAAGAAAACCCCAAATCTACTTTCAGAGGTTGAATTTCAGAGCTAAAAGGTTGGAAGTATTCTCAACTCCATTTTCTAGGCCAGGAACCCAGTGAGGATGAAACGTGCCTTTTCCTTTGGCACTAGCAGCAGGGCTTGGGATCGAGAAGTGACCAAGGCATTAAAAAAAAAAAAAAAAATATATATATATATATATATATATATATCCTACGAATTCACAATGTCTTAGCTGCTGCAGTGTCAGTCTCCTCCATCTTCTTGTTTCTTTGCTAAAGCCAGATGCACAAAGAGATGCTTCTACTTCTATGAGAGAAGATGCCAAAATGCAGATAAGGCTGAGCTCCAGGGCTGGGTGGCACAGCCCATGCAGGCTACTACAAGGCTAACCCAGTCGGCCTCATCCAGCAGAGGTAGGGTTCAAGGGCAGAGCTCAGAGGAGAGGGTGTGCTGCCTAGGGACGTGAGAAAACTTGAGAATGACACTGGACTTGATCACACCAGAAGAATGGCGGTCTGCTCGGTCCAGCTCTTGAGCTCTCAGCTGACCCTGGGTAGCATCAAGGCTATAGTAGGTACTGTGGTGTGTGGAGAGTTAACTTTTTTACATACAGAGATGGGCTACTTACAACACCATTACTCTTCCCTCCTATGTTCTAATATGTTTCTCCTAGAAGAGAACGGAGTGTATCCAAAATTACACATAACCCTGAAATGATCATGGGAACATGTGGTCTGTGATTGCTCTTTGCCAGGGCCAGAAAAGAAGAAAAGGGTTGAGACCTATCATTGGCATTTTAAATCTGAAAATCCTAATAGCAAAACTTAAGCTTGGTGGCCAAACTAATGCCAAAAAAAAAAAAAAAAAAAACCCAAAACCCAAGCCCACAGAATCAGAGGCTTGCAGAACAGAGGCACAGCAGCCTTCTGTCCTTGAAATTGGAGCAGCCCACCTTATAATCCGATTCCCACGTTACTATCTTGGGAGTTGAGTTCATAGATGGACATTTCATCTAGGTCTAAGGATAAAAGGGCAGTGCTAACTTCACCTCTTCTTTCTGTAATGGGAGGTTCCATTTGCTAGTCTGTCCTTTTTAACGCTACAGCTTTTGGTCTTTCACCGCCAGCACTGATTAAGACCCTTTGAGCGTGCCAAGTTGTTTCCAACATGGAAAACTCAGTTCTAAGGAGAGTCCCCGCTATAGTAGGCACTTCCTAAAAGTTGGTGGTTTGAAAAGCTTATGAGAGTTATATCCTTCTGGTTCATACACTTTGTCAGGCGCTCCAGTCTCAATCAAACAGGATAAGGTTTTAAGTGGTATGGACCCAGGGGCATACTTTCCTGGTGTGATGATAGACTGGGGAAAAAGAAATATTTTTCTTTCTCTGTTACTTGCTTTTATCAAAATCAGTCGCCAGGCATCAGTATAAACCCTATTTTAAAAAAAATATTGGAGCTTATCAGCACATTTCTTTCCCTGCATTGATTTAAGACCATACATGGTCATATACATGTGATACCCAAAGGATAAAGAAATGTTCCTTTTGTACTATTTCTTGAATTTTACCCTCTCTTTCCAATGCTTACTCTCTACCCACCTCAAACCTCCAGCAAACATATGTAACACACCCACTCATACAAACTTGCTGGGTTTTATTCCCCCCAAATAAATTTCTAGTGAAATGAGAGTTTTCACAAAAAAATACACTAGGTCAGAGAGTTATACTCAAGACACTGAAATATAGTTTTACTCTAACAATGCCCTAAAGCCTTTTAACTATGAAAGACTCAACTAAAGAACTCCGTCTCAGTTAGCTTTATCAGAACGTTACTGCCTAACACAAAGTGTTACACCAAAAGGTTAAAAATAAGTTTGTCCAGCCACATTTTTAAATGTTTTCATTTTCTTCTACACCGTAGTGCGTCTTCCTGTCTAAATTGACAAGTTCAGCGTGAGTAGGTGGAAGGAAGAAAAACAAAGGGGACGCTCATTAAGAAATGAAGGCAGGGTTTTTCTCATGGAAACAGAAGGGCAAAAATACACCTTTCATAGCCAGAGACTCAGCGCCAGCATCTTGATAAGAGAATGAATGTTAATCCACACAGATGAATCTGGGAAATCTTTCAGGAGAGAAGTCATAGATTACTGCAATAATTATCATTACCAGATTCACAGGCTCTAATCACTACCTGTACACATACCAAGTTTCAGATAACATGGCTATTTTACTTCTGTCCCCAAATGCAATGTAAGGGAACTTTGGTTGTAGGCCTGTCGTTATCAGGCCAATACACAGAACTGAGATAATTAGATAGTACAAGATAAGTTAGCATTTGCAAGAACAACAAGTCTGGGGGAGTCTACTTATTTGACCCCCCAAAAGGCCTCATGGTGCTTTTGGTAAATATTTGCTTTGGACAGGGCTTCCCAGGTGGTACTAGTGGTCAAGAACCCGTGCAGGAGACTTAAGAGACGTGGGTTTCGACCCCTGGGTAGGAAAGATCCCTTGGAGGAAGTACAGCAACCCACTCCAGTATTCTTGCCTGGAGAGCCCCATAGACAGGGGAGAGTCTGGCGGCAGCAGTCTGTAGGGTCGCAAAGAGTTGGACACAAGTGAAATGACTTACACCACACAATGCTTTGGATAAAAAGTTTATAAAATTCTGCATGAAATCCTACATAAGATCGACATTGCTTTTCAAAGTGTACTTCCCTTTTAAAATTCCTTCTCTTCCCTTTTCCCCACAATTCCACCCCACCATATTTAGTCAAAGAGCCAGAATTATCTTGTATTTATCTGGACTCAACAATGCTAAAGCACTCCAATTTTTATATAGCAAAAGGAAGACCACCTTCACTGGATGGATACAGCAAGTTTCAAATTGAAAGAATATATTACTTCTTGGGCTGGGATCAGGATGGGGTAAAATTCATGGGGAACATATCTGAGAAAGTACATTTCATTCATCTTTGATAAGGCAAGTGGAACCAAAGAAACATCCATTTTCATATCCTAACACCAGGGACTTTCTGTAACTCAACAGACCAGATTCCCCTCCAGAATCTTAAAGAGTAAGTATTCCATGATTTTTAAGTGGTTGTATGATGAAGGTAATGTTACCCTTGCTTTGATCACATCTCATAGATGAAAGACCTGCGGCTCTAAATGATAACAAGTCTCTGTAATCTCACATTCTGTAAGAACTAGGCATTTTGGATAACTGAATTTTCCAGTTTCCAAATGTCAGCAAGAAAAACCTTTGTGTTTTCAGGGCTTGTGTGTTAGGCTGCCTAGCTAAACATCCCAACAAAATCCTGAGCACCTTGCTGTATCATACCGAGCATCAGTTCCCATTTCATATTTATTGTAGATACAGAGTTTAAAGAAACCAGACTCTTTCTGTAAAAAGTTTGTCTTCTTATCAGCCTGTTTATTATGATTTGCAATTCTCTCTAAAATGGAGAGAAGGAAAAAAAAAAAAAAAACCAGCTGAATTTTCTAGTAATCAAAGTTGTGCTGACTCCTGGGGCATACACCAACCAGAAAACTAAGTAACAAGTGATCAGGAAAACACTGTTATAAACCAGGTGAATTGACATTAGAACAGCATCCAAGAATGCCAAATTACAATTATGTACTTGGGGAGAAACGAGCCTAGAAGGATTTGGGAATTCATTCAATTATTTGAATGGAATGTTCTTTTCCCAGATATCTCCTAGGCTGTTTCTCTGGTCTCCTTCAAGTTTCTGTTCAAATGTCACCTTATCAGTAAGGCCTGTCCTGACTATATTACTTAAAATAGCAATTTGCACTCCTCCTCTCCCCAAGCACCCCTTCCCTAGATCACACCCTTTTCTGCTGGGCCCCCACAGAGCAATATCCGCATACCAACACAGCAGCCCTGTTCCTAAGCACCAGCAGTCTGAGATACCATACATTTTACTGGCCTCCTTCCCTCTGGCTCTAAGAGTACGATTTTGCTTTGGTTCGCTGCTGTAACTCCAAGTGCCTAGAATAAGGCTGAGCACAGAGTAGGTGCTCAATAAATACTTAGGAATCAGCACATTAACCAACTGGAGCCTCTTCTAAAGCTCTGGCTGAGTTTCCTGACCTTAAGATTTTCCATCTAATGGGAAAATCAAACATGAATGCAAACCATTACAATACTATGGGCTCAGACAGCAAGACACTGGGATGCGATATCAGGAGCTGGTGTGTGCATTCTCAGTCGTGTCCAACTCTTTGCAACCCCATGAACTGCAGCCCACCAGGCTCCTCTGTCCATGGAATTTTCCAGGCAAGAATATTACAGTGGGTTGCCAATTCCTTCTCCGGGGTGCTTGATCTCAAACAAACCTGGATTCCAGCCTCAAACTGTCCCACAGCTCTGTGAACCTGGGCAAGTTTTATAACATAGTTATACCACCAGAATCATAGATGACGACAGTAACAATTTGTGTATCTTACAAGCCAGCGATGAGGAGTCAGTGAAGGGACGCACAGAGGTGCACAGTTCTGGCACTGAGGAAGCCTACAGAAGCGCCTGAAGCTTCAGGTCTGATTTTTATGGAAGCAGAGAAGCAGAGCAGGAAGTCTAAAGCTGGTGCTACCGGAAGGCTTGCCAGTAAGAGGACTGCAGTAAGAAGGGACGAAAATTCCCCAATGTACATACAATGGAAATGCTGTATTCAATGTTCCTGTGCTTAATGCACACAAGTTTTTGAAAATGAGGAATGAAGCTGCTAGTAATATGTGATTCAGAATAGCAGCCTCTCCAACTGGAAGTGTTATTGACAAGCCTCATCCTAACCAAATTTGGCTTTAACTTTCC
Organism: Neotragus pygmaeus; assembly: GCA_006410875.1. Classification (NCBI taxonomy): domain Eukaryota; kingdom Metazoa; phylum Chordata; class Mammalia; order Artiodactyla; family Bovidae; genus Neotragus; species Neotragus pygmaeus. The sequence goes on from SJYV01013721.1 coordinate 336,369, forward strand.
ATACATCTAAACTCACTCTGTTTAAAATGCA
>SJYV01013721.1:336499-366320 GCA_006410875.1 Neotragus pygmaeus
GGATGCAACAAAGACCCAGGACAGTTGGAGAGGAAAAAAAGGTCTGGTTCCATATCAGACTACAAATTAGAACATTAAAGCGCTGGGAAAAAAGGGAGTGAAAACTCGCTTTTCAACCACTGATGAATACCCCCTTTCCCCGTCCCTCCATAGATCCCAAACTCATTAACAGTCTCTTCAGAACAAGTCTTTCCATCTCCACATTTAAGAATCTTGAAAGACAGTGACATACAGCTCTTGAGTTCAATCAATTTCACAACTGATTGTGCTATATCAGGTCGATATTCTAACTGCTCCTTGGCAACTGGAGCTGAGAACATTGAGATGGAAGTACTAAAGGCTAGGATTCAGCTCTACATACAGGTTTAACATGGCCTTGTCTCCTCTCCTTATCTGCAGTCTACTATAGACTGACATCATTGGGCTAAACAAAAAGGGTGGGGACCAGGGGAGACTATTATGTAAATTTGGCATTATCACAATCTTTTTCTGTTGCTCAAGATTCTAAAATTTCAGTGTAATAATAAACACTAGGCAACCCTTAGTAAGTTTGTGAGTCACTGACAGAGATATGACTCAAATGTTACTACTCACTTTAAAAGACTAAAAAGCCATAGCCAGTTGGGCAGGGATGAACCATATTAGTAACCACTAAATCATAACTAGTTGAAAGGCAACGGTTTCTTCTGGGGACAATTTCCTTCATGTTTAAAGAAACCACTGCCACATGTTTAGGAAGCAAAAATAACATTATAAAAGGAGAGAGAAAACAACTCATTTCTAATTTGAGGCCTGGCTCCATAACCATATTTCTTAATCAAATTTTAAGTGCCTCAAAAGGGAGTATTCTGGGGTAAAAGAGAGATGTTACATCTGAGTGTGGATCTGAGTGTGGATTACATGGGTGTACAAAATCCACTGGACTCAACGCATTTAACTGTATATAAAGTTTTTACAGCAATTTAAAGGAAAAAAATTTAAGTGGCTCACTTATACTCAAAATGTAAACCCAGAATGAAACTGAAAAAAAAAATCATTTAAATAAACACTCATTGCAAATGACAAGTGCTATAATAACAACAACAAAAATGTGGAAAATACTTGAGAAATGTTTGAATCATATACCATGGAAGTACCTCACTTGAAAACCCAACTTTCCATGCTAACATGAAAGTCACTTATGTCCATACTAAAGCAAATCATAAATCTAGCTGTTCTGAAAAACACTCCTTTGAATTCTATTTGAGTTCCTTTTGGACTGGATAAGGTGTTCTAATTCTCTGACCTGGTGACTAGGAAATAGAGGCACTGTTGGTTGCCCAACCCTTATTCAAAGAGATGCTATCAACATGGTTCATAAAAGTGAGTATGTTCTGGCCGATGCTCATAGTCTGGGTTTAATTATTAACAGCACCCTGTTTTACTCTAAAAGAGTCACAGTCTGGTTGACAAACTTATTGATCAAATTACATGGTTTCTCCTCTACCTAGAAAACCCCACATGATTTGGCCTCATTGCTTATTTCCTCTCCTCTCCAGACACACTGGTCTTCCTCCGTACACCTGTGCTAAGTTGCTCTCAGTCATGTCCAACTCTGTGAGACCCTATGGACTGTAGCCCACCGGACTCCTCTGTCCATGGGATTCTACCAGCAAGAATACTGGAGTGGGTAGCCATTTCCTCCTCCAGGGGATCTTCGTGACCCAGGGATCGAACCTGTATCTCTTGGGTGTCCCACACTGGGAGGCGGGTTCTCTACCACTAGAGCATCACCTGGTAAAGTACGTGAACTGTGAACTCCCAGATGTTCAAGCTGGATTTAGAAAAGGCAGAGGAACCAGAGTTCAAATTGCCAACATCTGCTGGATCATCGAAAAAGCAAGAGTTCCAGAAAAACATCTATTTCTGCTTTATTGATTAAACCAAAGCCTTTGACTGTGTGGATCACAACAAACTGTGGAAAATTCCGAAAGAGATGGGAATACCAGACCACCTGACCTGCCTCTTGAGAAAGCTATATGCAGGTCAGGAAGCAACAGTTAGAACTCTACATGGAACAACAGACTGGTTCCAAATTGGGAAAGGAGCACATCAAAAGCTGTATATTGTCACCCTGCTTATTTAACTTCTATGCAGAGTACATCATGAGAAACGCTGGGCTGGAACAAGCACAAACTGGAATCAAGATTGCCAGGAGAAATATCAATAACCTCAGATATGCAGATGATACCACCCTTATGGCAGAAAAGCAAAGAACTAAAAAGTTTCTTGATGAAAGTGAAAGAGAGTGAAAAAGTTGGCTTAAAGCTCAACATTCAGAAAACGAAGATCATGGCATCTGGTCCCATCACTTCATGGCAAATAGATGAAAAAACAATGGAATCAGTGACAGACTTTTTATTTTGGGGGGCTCCAAAATCATTGCAGATGGTGACTGCAGCCACGAAATTGAGACACTTACTCCTTGGAAGAAAAGTTATGCCCAACCTAGACAGCATATTAAAAAGCAGAGACATTATTTTGCCAATAAAAGTCCATCTAGCCAAAGCTATGATTTTTCCAGTAGTCATGTATGGATGTGAGTTGGACTATAAAGAAAGCTGAGCACTGAAGAACTCATGCTTTTGAACTGTGATTGGGAGAAAACTCTTGCGAGTCCCTTGGACTGCAAGGAAATCCAACCAGTCCATCCTAAAGGAAATCAGTCCTGAATATTCATTGGAAGGACTGATGCTGAAGCTGAAACTCTAATACTTTGGCCAACTGATGTGGAGAACTGACTCATTTGAAAAGATCCTGATGCTGGGAAAGATTGAAGGTGGGAGGAGAAGGGGACAACAGAGGGTGAGATGACTGGATGGTGTCACCAACTCAATGGACATGAATTTGAGTAAACTCTGGGAGTTGGTGATGGACAGGGAGGCCTGTCGTGCTGTATTCCATGAGGTTGCAAAGAGCTGGACACAACTGAACGACTGAACTGAACTGAACTGAATCACCCGGGAATTCAGCCACACACTTAACTCTTCCCTGCCTTCTTCACTGAAAAGCCCTACTCATCCTTCAGGTCTCAGCTCCAGTAACCCTTTCTCTGGGAAGTCTTTCTACAGTAGTCCAGTCTCTCAGAACACCATTCCACCATGTTCCTTCCCTGAGTATCTCTCAGGTCCAAACTTTACATTTGTTAGGTAACTCTCTCTCTGCCACTAGACATCCAGGCCCCTTGAGAGCAGAGACAGTGACTATTTTTGTATCCTCGGTGCTGATAGCACAGTACTTAGCACATAGAAGGGCTCAGTAAGTATTTGTTCAAATAAATGTAACAGATACAGGATACTGATCATTCGTTAACCACTAGAAAGGATCCCAGCAGACTTAAAAGGTCAGGGAATGAGGAAATGCAAGAATCTGGAAACTAGAGGACAGCAGACATCTATTATTTCAATATTACACAAGTACCCCATCTCTAACTCCACAACCATAACTGCTGTCTCATGGGCTAACTGTCCTGACACCGCTGGCCACCAAACCTTGTTTCAGTTAGTTCCCAGCTCGTACTCCTACATCACAATCTTAAACATGACAGGAACACAGTGACTAATTTACAAAGCTACACACAACTCCAAGCAAGGTCTGAACCACACAGGGACTTTCAGATGAAAGACTTCTGAAAGGGTTTAAGAAATTTTGCCTCTAAGTCTCTTGAACCCTTTTGTTTCTTATATATATATATTTCCAATAGTTTCCAATATATACTATTGCAAAATAAATTAGCAAGCAGCTCTGCTGGCTCAGTGTGCCTCCTTCATAGAGCGATGTTACACTACCTAGCTCAAAGAAGACATCTTCACAGAAAAAGGGACTCGAGACTAAACCAGAAAGAACTCATGGTCAGTGAGTCACCAATGGCTGACTAGAAAAAAATCAATTATATTGTTAGAGATTCAAGCAAACGTTGCATCAGGTTACATTACAAGAAGAAACTCAAACCCAAACTGATAGTTTATTTTAAAAGACTGCTTTTCTTTGAAGTAAAGGAGGTACTCAAACCACTCTAGATTAAGGAGATTGAGAACCACTGAGCTCTGTTTGGAAATCTCTTGCAAAAACACAGCCAAATACATATGGCTCAAAGGACTGCAAACCCTGGGAAAAGTCAACTTATTTTATATAGCAAAGAGCTGTAAGGATTAAACAATATAATGGATGCGAATGCACAGTGTGTGGGTTCCACTGATATACACTATACACAGATAGTGGTAATTGACAATTTCACTCCCTGTCCCAACTTAAAGTGTCTTCAATATAAATAAAAGATCTGAAAAAATGTCTTCTCCCACCAACTTTACTGAGAATATAGCTCTGAAAACCACAATGTTAAGGAAAGTCTGTAAAATAAATATGCAAGTGCTATGTTATCTTCACCCTTAAAAGACGGAGGGGTGCAGGGGGATAGTTCATTTTCCTACCTATATTATTTCAAAAACACAAGCATACAGCTATTGGAAAAGCAAGACTTTTAAGAAACTCCAAGCACTCTATATTATTTCAAAAACACAAGCATACAGCTATTGGAAGAGCAAGACATTCAAGAAACTCCAAGCACTGTCAGGTGACACCATCTAATTTTCAAGAAAGCAAGAAAATGGTATAGAGCATCCATCTCACTTCTAGGAATCCAGCCATTCGGTGCTTGGTATTTTCCTAGGTGTTTGACCTTAACAACAGACTGCTTTTTACCTCGTTTCACATATGAAGTGAATAGGCCCAGAGAGACTAAGCAATTTGTCTAAAGCCACAAGGTGCAAGTGGTACAGGCTTGGATTCCTATTCACTCTTTGAAGTCCAAGACCGCGTGCTGTGCTTGGTCAATCGTGTCTGACTCTCTGCGACCCCAGGCTCCTCTGTCCATGGGGATTCTCCAGGCGAGAATACTGGAGTGGGTTGCTATGCCCTCCTCTTCCCAACCCAGGGATAGAACCCAGGTCTCCCACATTTCTAAGTGGATTCTTTACCATCTAAGCCACCAGGTAAGTCCAAGACAAGTATTCTTTATACTAAATTCTAACTGCCTCCCAAAGAAAGAAGCCTAGTTTAAGACAGTTTTATGCTTCCTGGGCATAGAGGGTAAAAAGATTATGATTTCAAGGCTGAAAATGACCAAAGATAACTAATTAACTATAAGAAGTTAAGGCATGCATGTTCTAACAATGTCAAAACAAGGTGAATCAATCTATATCACAATATACTAAGAGTTAACAACTTGGATTCTGGGTTCAGTAAGGCCTGAGTTCAAATTATGAATTATCCATTTACTAGCTATTTACCTTTGGTGCAAATTTAACTCCCTAAACCTCAAGTTTTCTATCCATAAAATAAAGATTAAAAATCCTGACCTACCTACCGACCAATCTCACCCAGTTGTTGGGTGGTCAAATAAAAATGTACATTGATAACCTGAAGGCTTACAAGTGCAACTTACAGAAAATACAACTCCATTTAGTCTACTGACTTGAGGGGACAAACTGTCATAAATCAAGACTGAAAAACGCACTCAGTCTAACTTACAGCATAATTGTTACATATGACCATTATAGGTTTATGCCCATATATAGAATCTTCCCAAATAAAGTCCAACTGGTTAGTCATTTTTGTTTCCTAAAAATTTAGGGATTGCTCAGAACAAGAGGGAAAAGAAACAAGATTTCTGGCTAAATCATAATTGCAAAAACTAAATAAGCACTGACCTACTACTACATTAAGTCCGTTCCTTTACAACCATGCAAATAAATGAAATGTTACAAGAACCCTAACGTTTAAAAAGAAAATTTATAAGAACATAAAATGTGAATTTTAAAACATATCAATACATAATTTAATATATAGGAGCACACGGACTTTGAATTGGTATTAGCACTTAATTTGGGGTACCTGTTGGGTGTTAAAAGATGTCTTAATTCTACAACTAAGCACTCAAGCAGATTAATGAAAATTAAACAACTTTCTCTGTATTGCTACAACAGCTTCTTCTTTTAAGACAATATCATCACTTAAACATAATAATCAACTTACTCTTCAGAGAAAAAACACTCTTCTACTTTAGTGACAATCTAGAGAAATAGTTTCATTTTTTTGTTCATGCACCCCACCAATAAAATTTTTGGTATATCCCCAATATACATGCGTTTATAAAATGTACCATGTGCTTTTCCATACACACATGAAAACACAAGCAACAATACTTTAAAAGAATGATATAACTTTGGGGATGACCTATCTAATTACCAAAGTATACCCATGAATAAACATGTCTTTATCAATGTACAGTTTGAAATAATTAGTGTTTGATGTAATATTCTCCAAACACAGGAATGCAGTTAATGACAGTTTTCTGTTTTGTGGCCCCTGTTATGATGATAGGTGTCTGGCCTACACTCAATTATCCTTCTATCATCAGGAATGCAGTCACAAATGCCTTCACAACTTAAAGGTACCAGGAACGAGGCTATCATCATCAAAGTCTAGTAGACAGCTTAAATCTTTTCTCTTTATAAAATACTGAGAGAAAGGCACTGAGAGCTACATTTGAACTTTTTTAAAAATGCCTGTAGGAATATGTTTTATTTATGCTTCTTGTCACTCTTACCCCAAGCTCAGTTTCCACCTAATACGGGCCATAAACCTCACTACCACTTTGACTAGCTTGTTCACAAACAAACTGAACCTAGACTTTGTCCTAGATTCATGAATTACAGAATCCTTACAGTAGTACTCTCTGCCAAAGACCAAGGTGCACAAACCTCTCTTGATGAACACCTATGACCACAGCAAATTCATTTTTATTACTAATTCTTCCATTTCAGCTAAGTTTCCTACTTTTCATTTTCTCTTATTCTTTCCCGTTTTATCCAACCCTGGACCTGAATCAGTTCTCTCAATATTAATAATCTATAATTACAGAATTCCCAAAAGATCACTGCATTGTTCACACTAAAATGACAAATTAACATGAAAAGACTCATATAAAAGTGAGAAACTGAACTTCCAAATGTTCCCTGTAAGATTATTCAACTATGAGATGACAAAGCATTAAGGAAAAAAAAGAAAATTGAGTATCCTATGACAGAAGCCTTAACATTTTTCCATTCCTGTTTGACATACTGATCAATGCCAAAAAAAAACTGGTACATCAAGTCAAGATGGCAGTCAAAATAACTGTCAACTATACTCCACAAATTGTCTGTTGAGGAAATGGTGTCAACCCTCACTGTTAATACAATCTAAGGCTTACTTGCTCAGGAGCATCTCAAAAGTACCAAACTTAACATCTTGCTTAATGACTTTCCCTCACTTTCAGAATAAAACAAAGATTTATAGAAATAACAAGAAGTAATTCAAGCTATGAAATTCCTCTGGCCCCTTCGTATTCATGTAAATTAACTAAGGACTCAGTGAAGCAGCTTGGTTTGGATTGGGTTAGTAGCACAAACTACTAACCATTTCACTACAAAAGTTTTTTTCAAACTCACGTTTCAAACATGAAAAATAAACCATTGCTATACTTTTGGCAGCAGTCATATACAAAAGTTTGATTGCAGAGACTGAGAGACGAGACTAAGTTATTTGCATACCTTCAGATAAGTACAAAATTCAGCATTTCAGACAATCCAAAACACACTTTTTGAAGTATATGTGTGTGTATATATATATATAAAACTATGGACAAAATCTCCCCACAAAGCTTATCAATAGCCTTTTATCATATCGCCTGAAATAAGGATGCAAAGGGGAGAGGCAGTATCTTTAAACTTCAATATATTGAAGAAGACTATTGCAGTTATCTCTCTTCTGCAAAGAGGAAGGGCTGTATCAGGTATGTTAAAAATCGCCAAAGAAAATGTCAATAGTAGATATATTTGTTTCTAAGATTAAAAGCAGTTTGAAACCTTTGGTCATGGAACTCAAGAGGAGTCAGGAATACTGCTTCTTTTTAATTTGAAGGCCAATCCTGTGATGAGTAACACCTATACAAAACAACATTACTTGCAATTTGAGTTATAGTGATTTAAGGAAGGACTTCCCTGGTGGTTCGGACGGGAAAGCGTCTGCCTACAATGTGGGAGAAATCATTTGTGCAATTGTACCAGAAAGCAATTTTCTAGTGGCCTACCCGGTCTATCATTACAAAAATACTGGAAATTAAGAGTGATTAACATGTGACTGTCATTCCAGATTGCAGGGGGAAAGTAAACAGCCCCATTATCCTGCAGGAAATAGGGTAACTCTCTCCATACAATCCACTTTAAGCCTTCTTCATTTTGCATTATAGAGCAAGACAGTATTTACATTTGAAGAAAAGAAAGCGATTTAAATACTACCTGTTAAAATTCAAAGTAATTATTTCTAAACTTAGTGCCAATAAATATGAATCTTGGGGCCAGTGGCAACTAACAATATTAAAAGCAGTTAAAGAGAAAAAAAGCAGATCCTTTTAAGGATCCCTAAGAAACTCTTAACTCAAGCAGTGTAAAAAGCCCTTTAAATTCTATCACAATTAAAGTTTTTTTAAAAAGCACACAACACAGTTACAAATGTCTGTGTATAGGCCTGACACACACCTGTACGCGCATACAAGAGATGCAAATGCTTTTATCAAAATGGCTCGGTAAAACATTCTCAGAAGCAACGAAAAAGATGTATTAGTTACTAAATGGAGACAATTGTCCGGGGAATGTTAAGGTTAAAGTCACAGGGAACAGCTGGATGCTAGGTCTTAGTGATGTTTGCAAGCCTTTTAAAGAGGAACTTTTACCAGTTCCTTATATGCCAGGCATCACCTGAATTGTTTTCATTAAGTTCTCCTTGCATCAAATTTCTTTAAAGTACCAAAAAGTCTGATGTCAGTATCTTCAAGTATGACTCCCCATCTGAGAAAAGGCTTGACAGAAGTTTAAAGTCATCCTTCGCCCCAGATCCCAGTGTGCAAAGCTTTACCAGTTACAGGCTTCTGAACACAGGCACACACCACTTCAAATGAGTTACCAGATGAGATATAGTTGGTAAACAGTAGCAGTCAGCACTGGGGGTAAGATCTGTGCAAAAACCATACTACCAGCTATTTTATTGTAAATTTATTTGAAAAACTAGAGGGGGTGGGGATAGGATTCCAAAGAACAGACTGAAAAATAACACCATTAAGTGGCAAGGGTAGTCCATGTGTTATGGTTTTACTTCACTCTCAGGGACAGCCTGCTGATAAAGTACACAACATCCTTTGTATTCTAAATACCTGCTTGTTTAGCCGGGTATTCCTTTGTCTCTACAAAAATCAGAATGTACAGGGAGAAATTAAACTCCAAGCTTATTTCGGACTACTGATTTCCAAATAACCTAGATTGTGTTAATGACAGTTTAAACATGTTTACATGAATACCACCCAAAAGACACTGTTAGTAACATACTTGTGTAGAGAAAAACTCAGAAAGTTTTCATTTTCAACTTGTACTGAAAAACCATGTTATTCTTCCTATAGCCAAAAAGAATTACGAAAGAGCTTTATCATACGGGTTAGTGGAGCAATCTACACTCCAGCAAAAGTGTTCATTTGTTTCACTTAGGTTCTTAGTATTTATCTGAGTCTGAAAATGATGCATCAAGAACTCAGCATTTCAACTTGAGAATAAAAATTCAAACATACCTTTTGTTGAATTCCAGCTTAAGTGATTTTTTATGTAAATCTTGCAGCTGACGAAAGGCAAAAAGCAACCAATCTCTGCATTGATTAGTCTGGTCTTTAAGACTATGGGTCCCCTGCCCCAGGATTTTCTAAATGAACAAGGAATCCACGGGGCACAATAACTTTTTCAAAGGTGGGCCAGAACGGAACGTTTATCTCTTCACTTCAACAGGGAAGCAGTGAAATGTAATCCTTTGAACAACTCTTTTTGATTGATGTTACCTTTGTCTCATCCTCATTTCATGCAATTGGATAAGCTTGGGACTGTGTCCAATGTTTCAACTTTAGAACTTTTCTTAGAAAAGTATGTTACCCCTCTAACACCTAAATTTGTATACAAAAAATCATCTTTACTTCTTAACAAGTGTTTTTCAGCATGACCAGTGTGCAACTGACGTCCACATGGCTTACAAAACCTAAGTCTTTTGAGAAATGTATTTCTTTTAGCTGAACCTCTACAATCATGACAAGAGATTGATTAAAATGCCAAGATAAGAAACAATTTATTATAGAGAGAAGAAAAATTTCTCATCCAAAATATAGAAATCTGTACAACTTTGCCACAATCAATATACATGAACTGTACAAATTTACACCAGTTCATAATTTACCAAATAAAAGATGACTAACAAAGTTCACAAAATAGATGGTGGTTTGTGGAAAAGACTTTTACCCAATTAAGTACAAGGAGAGTTACAAACCAGACCTCCACTTTCTAAAAATAAGAAGTTTACTCAGTCTTAGAAAACTACAAGCTAGCAAATGTACAGAGAGCTGGCTGGTGCTAACACCACAGTTGAGACAGTGTCTTTTTAAGGGTCTTTTTTTTTTTTTTTTAAAGCCTGTTGCCAAGGCAGATTCTGGTCACTTGCTACTTTCAAGGCCAAAAACACAATACAAGGTCTGACCATTTCCCCAGGTCATGCTTACTAGTTTGTCTTATATACATTTATACACATTTAAGTGCTAGGTAAAAGTCTTGTCATAAAATTTCCAGTACTACCATGTTTAAAATGTTGAGCTTTCCTATTGAGCTGCCAAAAAGGATAACATCTTTTAAGTGTAATAGTGCAAATTTCCTCTGCAAGTTCTACTGCAGCAAAATACAAATTTTCATTAAAGGGACTGACGTTAAAATTTAGGTATCATGTCTGGGATAAACTGAAACCATCCTAGGACTTCACTCCTAGCAAATAAGATGATCATTTACTTGGACTCACAGGCTATTAAAATCATTGAAAGGTACTGTCCAAACTATGGCACTGTCACTTAAAGAAAAATTTTTTTTACCACTCTATGTTGTGCCAGATCTTCACAGCTGTGACATGGTTTAAATTCCATAATCCATCCCCAAGGGGAGCCCACCCAAAGCAAAAATCAAATTTATCCGTCCATTATAAGATGATCCATCCATAGACTATATCTTAACCTGATACAGTCATCATGTTGTAGTTTTTGGAAGGGCTTGTTCTGCCCAAGAGAAGTTCCTCCTTACAGCTGATTCTGCTGTCTACCATTTGCACGTTGGTGCTGTTTTGGGTGCTACCTCCTGCTGGTGAGGCTTCGTACAGCACACAGATGGAGCCATCCTCGCCAATTCTGTAGGACACTTCGTATGGGTCAACCCAGAGCGTGAGTTCACTTGGGAGAAGCCTGAACAGCTCCTGACTGCTCAGTCCAATCCGCTGCGCTGCCTGTCCAATCAGAGGATCCATTTTATGGTTGATGCGAATACAACGGTAACCTGATCCCTTGCAGGGCTTCTCTGGGAACCAGTGATGTTTATAATGTTCTACAGAAGAAAAGAAGAGAGAAAACAATGCTTAGACGCCGTTACTGCCGGCTCCCGCCTTAGTCTCCTCCTTCCGTTGGCTCCTTTGAAAATGCCGAACATCAACTTTTTTAAAAAAGCCCCGCATCACATTCGCGGATGTGCGCGGATGGAAAACGAGCAGGGCAGGGTTTTAGAAACAGTTGCACGGGACAAAACAATCTCCGGGAACCAACCGGCTGAGCCGCCAAAACGGGAATCAGGCGCACAGCCTGCGCCAGCCGGCCGACACCGGCGGCCAGGCGGGAACCTGTTTACTTTCTCCACCCCACCCTGGCCGCACACAATAGGGTTTATGACTGGAGGAGAAGCGCCACGGAGTGTTAACCCCGACGGGAAGGAAAACAAGCCACCCTAAACCACGCTCTGGGCAGGGCTGTAATTGTGCCGCTGACAAATCCGATGATTAATAGGCAGGGTTCGGAGGCTCGGGGGGACTGCACGTCTGTCCCGAGCGGGCTTCGGGGCAGCCGCACCGTTTTACCCCCGGGCCCGACCGCCGAGCCCGCAACGGTTGGACCGGAGTGGGGGGGAGGGAGCGTCGAACCCACCCCAGCCCCGCGGGTCCTTTGTCCCCCCAAATCCGCGGAACGTCCGAGGACCGCAGCTCCCACCTCAGTCGGCTTTAGTTTCTTTGTTGGGCGTCAGTTTTCTTCTCTCCGTTGGCCAACCGCGGGGGGACAGGGAGCGCCCTCGACCCAATCCCCAAACCCTCCCCGGGACCCGCCGTTGGCGGCCGCCCGGCGCGCCAGCCACCATCCCGCGGCCGGACTCGAGCGCGGTCGCCCGGGGCGCTGCGGACACTCCCGCGGCCCCGACGGCCCGGCCNCTGCGAGAGGGTTAACCCGAACTCCATTAAAGAGGAGGGGAAAAGAAAAGAAAAAAAAAAAGATGGTGAGCTGGGCAGATGGAGAAGGCAAACAAGAGACCGAAGTTGAACTCTACCAGATGGAAATAAATATCCTGAGCTTAGCTGGTCATCAATATTGCAAAACACTGCTGAGCCAAAGGGTATAGAAATTAAGGGAAAAATACAATTCACCATAAAGCAGTAGAAGAAAAATATTTGTTGTTTGAATGAAATATGTAAAACTGGGCTTGAAAGAATAGCTTCTAGGTTATTTTTTTCATTTATACACAATAATTATAGGTAGTTACATGTGAAATAAATACTTTAAAAGATAGTAAAACTGAATTATTTAAAAGCATTGATATGAAAGTCTTTTCTTTGAATAAATACATCAGTGCATCAAAAATAATGATAAATAGATACATTCGTTTCCTTCTAGGACTCTACAGATAGAACTGTGCTTAAAAGTAAATGTCATGGTAATTACTTCCCTAGGGATGTGAAACCTCTTGCACTACTCAAAATGGAGATAGGGAAACAAGTAAAATCCTTAAAATTACCATAGCCCTAGATCTAGATTTTCTGATATCCTTCTAACCCCCACCCTTACTCATCTGCTCTGTTCGTTTCCCGTACACCATCAGTCATCCGAGCATTAGATTAGAAATCAGGTGAGTTTTTCCTCTTCAAAGATTTTGAGCTTAAACTGACTCATCTACAAAATAGAAATAATGAAATTAACAAAATATTAGGATCCGAATTCATTCCTGTCTCCCAGCCCATGTTTTCTCCACTACTTTTTTTTTCCCTTTCATTGAAATGTATTTGAGGTACAATATCATGCTAGTTTCAAGTGTACTACATAATGATTTAATATTTGCATACATTACGAAATGGCCACTACTTTTAACTGCCTTCCCAGACAGCAGCTGGACCCTTTCCGAATGCTTCTTAAAATCAGTAAAATAGAGTTAACAGAAAGTTGAACTCACATATTCTAGAAGGGGTTTTCCTCCCACTGTTTTCTATTGTATGTGTGTGTTTCCCACTTTAAATCGTTCCTTTAAGAGATAAATGGATTTAAGAAATTACTCTTTTACACTAGGGTGATCTAGGGAGTACTCAGGAGGGAAAAAAGGAGGTAAATATTGGTCCTAAATGCAAGCTTTAGATAGTGGACAATGTTAATAGCTAATGGTTTTCAAATCGGGACATATATATGTTTAGTAATATTTTTCCAGAAGTTTGGTAAGGCTGTTCCCATCCAAGAAACTAGAGGTATTTCTTGACATTTTGAATTTGTAAAGGCACTTTCTCATCTTGTTAATATGCTAAACTACAGGGTACTGCCAACTACTTAGGAACCCAACTCTTCATTCTGTGTCCTTAGGCAAGTTATTTAACTTCTCTTCATCGTAATCTCCAAAAAATGGAAAGGTTGTTATGAGGACTAAGTGGAATAACTTTGTTGTTTAGTCGCTCAGTCGGGTCTGACTGTTTTTGACTCCATGGACTGGCAGGCTCTTTGGTCCTTGGGATTTCCCAGGCAAGAATACTGTAGTGGGTTGCCATGTCCTCCTTCAGGGAATTCTCCCAACCCAGGGATCAAACCCAGGTCTCCCACTTTGCAGGTGGATCTTTACTATCTGAGTCACCAGGGAAGTCACATATACAGACAGAAAACAGACAGAGTGGGGCAAGGAGTGAGAACTGTTCTTTCTCCTCCTGCCTTCTGAAAATGTCACTCAGTCGCATCTGACTCTTTGCAACCCCATGGCCTGTAGCTTCTATCCATGTAATTCTCTAGCCAAGAATATTGTAGAGGATTGCCATTCCCTTCTCCAGGGGCTCTTCCCCACCTAGGGATCGAACCTGCGTCTCCCACATTGCAGACAGATTCTTCACTGTCTGAGCCACCAGGGAAGTTCTTAGATAGATAGATAGGTATATTAAATTGTCTGTGATAATATATATAATTATCAAATTAATTTCTAAAACCTATAAAATTTTCAAAGCACTATTAAAAAAAAAAAACACCTTAAGGGATATGTCAAAACAATCCAAAAACCTGGGTTTCAAAATAAATATGCAAGTGACAAATGTCAGATCTTTGGAGTACTTTGGAGTTCAGAAGGTACTTTCTATAGAGGAAACTATCAGGCAACTAGAATCCTCAAAGGGCTGGATTATATTCCTGTCCCTTAGTTCAACTGTTACCTGAACAGTTTGCTCTGAACTAACAAATCACAGCTCCCTATAGACTTTTTGAGTAATTGTGTTAACCAAAAAAGGGAGAGATAAAAAAAGAAAATTTTATATAGGGTGAGGGAATGAACTTCTTTCTCTATTTCATTGACTAGTAAAATTTAGGAATCAACACAAGTTTGAAAATCTTATTTTGCCAAAGATGTTATTTAAAGAATTACATTATCATCTGCTGTCACTATCATTTTGGGGTAAAGATGACGTTTTAACACCCCCAAAGTAAGAAAGGTATCCATATCAGAAAATAAAGCATGGTCTTTTTAAGTGAATAAATTTTAAGTCACTAAATGTCACCTTTTGCATTTCAGCGTTTGGGAACTCATCAAAACTATTAATCTATGAATAAGAGAGCACTAAATTATTTTTTATGCTATTCATTGGATATGCTATTCCCACTGCCTGGAATATCCCCTCCCTTTTTTTTTTTTTCCCTAGCTAATATCTGCTAATATCCAAGAAGACTTCCCTGACTCTCTGGACTTGTGTAAGTGTCTACAGTATTCTGCTTCCCCTTGCCCTCACCCTGGTACTGATCAGACATACCAGATTTACTCTGTTTACTAATCCCTTTTCCTTTCTGGTCTGTAACTTCTCACAGGGCAGGCATCTTCTGTCATTCACTATTGTGAATGCCTAAGAAACACACCAACACATAATAAATGCTGTTGACTGATGTTAAATAGACATCTAAATACAAATGAATCCATCAAAACCATCAAAACCATGACTTGCAAACACACACACACACAAAACCCACACACAAAAACAATAACAAAAAACAACGTGACTTGCAGTTTGTGCTGACAAATCACACAGAGCAAGTTGTCTTGCTTAAAATCGGACAGTCAGTATTTGAGAAGGTAAGTCACTCACCTCTGTGGCCCTGTCTTTCTGGCTCCCGTGAGTGTTAGATTACTCCATAGTGTTTTAGATAAATGTTGTTTTAGGATAGGCTGCATTTCCAAAGCAAATGAAATGGAGACCAAAGTCACTTGGATATGCTGCTTAAGAAATACTGTGGAAGTCTCCACATCGCTCCCATTTAAGGTTTCTTATCTTATTTCTCCACGTGTTATGTAGACACATTTTAGTATTTTTATATATCAGATTACACAGGGGTGTCATTTGCCACTGTCTCACATTACCCTTCTATCCTGAAGTTGTTCACAAGGGAGTCCTTCCTAAACTCCAGGCTTCCACTTCATCCCTGTGATCCTGGCTTCCTGCATTATCGCCAGAAAAGTCCCAGATTATTTTTTTAATGGCTGTATTACAGTTCACAAGGTTGTCCAGTAGGCCTCCCCCACCACTCTTTCACGTCCCCCTCCCTATAATCCCAGGTCAGCAAAGGTTTTACTCCTTATCTGGCCCCTCCCTCCCCAAAGGCACCTTTAGGCCCAGAGACTCCCTTGCTGAGCTGCATGAGCCTCCTTGTTGCTGAAGGCATTCACTAAAGTTATTATCTATTGTGTCCTCTGTTGCGAATTTACTTCCAGAGTATCCTTGGTACTAGCTTTAGAAAACTCACAGCTGGTTCAAGCAGGAGAGTTCTTTACAGAGTGTTAATAGCAAATAGAGACAGGGTGTGCATGGAGGCAGAAGCAGATAAGGAAGCCAGTCCCCAAAGTGAGTGATCTCGCTCATCAGTGAAGTTGGCCCATAAATAGGTCTCTGGAAGGAAGAAAAAGAGGGGACCTGATCTGGAAGTATTTTAAAGACTTAAACCACTATGGGGAAGATAAATATTGCTGAAAAAAAAACTGGTGAGTCAATAGGGCCATAGTTACCTGGCAGTGAGAGGAGAGTGAGTGTTTTGGGCAGGGAAGTGAAATGATCAGATTTATTTTTTGGAAAGTCCTAAGGATGATGAATTAAATTGGGGTCATTTGAAGTGACTTCTATTTTTGTCTCTAATTCTTATTTAAATCTTTAAATAATTTAGCTTTCATCTCTTCAACTAGAGACTTAATGCCTTTTGTTTATTCTTTTCTTGATTATCCATGGGAAGCAGACCACTTTTAGGAGCCTCCCCACCTGCCAACCTGCTTTGCTTTGCTTAGATGTGAATTCAGGAGCACAAACTAAGACCCTTGTACTAGGTTTAGATCAAGAAACATAAAAGAAGTAGAAATCAGACAGCGACAAGTATAGATTTGGGGCAAAACGGTTCTTCTTGTTAAAGCAATTGGGAAAAAGGATTAAAGAGTTGCTTCTGAGTCGTAGTAACAATGACCGTACAAGTTAACATCATTGAAGGTGAACCAGACACTGTACTAAGTATTTTATTTTATTTTTTTGCATTTGCAAAGTCAATTCAGTCATGTCTGACTATTTGTGACTGTATGGACTGAAGCCCGCCAAGCTCCTCTGTCCATAGGATTTTACAGGCAAGAATACTAGAGTGGGTTGCCATGCCCTTCTCCAGGGGATCTTCCCCACCCAGGGATCGAACCTGCATCTCTTATATCTCTTGCATTGACAGGCAGGTTCTTCACCATTAGCGCCACCTGGGAAGCCCATTTTATTTTTACTTTTTATTTATTTATGTATCTATTTATTTTTGACCGTGCCACTCCACTTGTGGGATTTTAATTCCCCAACCAGGAAATGAACCTGGTTCATTTCAATATGGTCTCACCAGTAAGACCATATTGTCCTAACCAGTGTACCACCAGAGAATTCCAGTGTACTAAGTATTTTAGAGGCATCTCATTTAATTCTCCCA
This sequence comes from Neotragus pygmaeus, assembly GCA_006410875.1. Lineage (NCBI taxonomy): Eukaryota > Metazoa > Chordata > Mammalia > Artiodactyla > Bovidae > Neotragus > Neotragus pygmaeus. The sequence continues at coordinate 353,907 of SJYV01013721.1, forward strand.
GAAACACCACCAGGTAAGTATAATTGTCTGTGTTTAACATGTGAGTTTTCATCCTAAAGAAAATAAGTAATTTACTCAAGGTCTTACAACCAGATTTAAACCCTCAAGTCTACACTGTAAAACTTGGAGGCAAATTCCTGATACTACCTTTTCTAAAGGGATCATGAGAAATAAAATGTTATAAAGGTATAAAACATTTTGGAAATTAGTAGAGATGGTAGAAAGAAAAAAAAAAAATTCAAGGCAGCTTAGGAGAGTTCTCATGGCTGACATATCCTGGAAAATACAGCTATATTTCTTAAAAGGCTCACTGAAAAATGAATCAAAGGACATATTAAAACATTAATCTGCCAAATAAAATAAGTTCACTGGAATGAAAACTATCCCTAGGGGCAGATAAGAGAAAGCAGAAAAAAAAAATACCTCTATTTTAGACTATTTTAGCATCTCGCTTCTCCTTTGACTTAAATTGGCAGAAGGAACTAGGAAGTGGGTCGGCCCCACAGTCCTGCCCCAACAATTAAGTGGAGTCCAGTGAGCTTTGAGAATGAAAGAGCTGGAGAGCAGCAAGAAGGGTTTCTTTTGTGTCTTATCTCCTTCTCCCCAGCTTCCCTGGTGGCTCAGTGGTAAAGAATCCTCCTGCAATGCAGGAGATGCAGGAGACAGAGGTTCCATCCCTGGATGGGGAAGATACCCTGGAGGAGGGCATGGCAACCCACTCCAGTATTCTTGCCTGGAGAATCCCATGGACAGAGGAGCCTGGCGGGCTACAGTCAATAGAGTTGCAAAGAGTCAGACATGACTGAGGGTGTAACATGCTTCTTCTCATAGTTCCTTTTAGCAGACCCTATGATTTCACTTACTGTTTTTCTTTTTAAAGCTGCCACCATCTACTCTGTCTCCTGGGGCAATCCCCCACTGTTCAGGCTTATTGGATGTTTATCTGCATCTCCCCAGCACCAACAGTCTACTTCAGTTTTACAGTTTAACAACAGTGTGGGGAAAGAGACAGATGATAAGAATCAACTTTGGAAAATTGAAAGCCTTAAGGAATCATACAAAGTTCTTATAAGTTATGGCCCTGGCCTAACTAGAGTGGTTATAACTTTCTGAATATGGAAGACTTGGACCTCCCCTTCCTGCCAAACCCATAGGGCAGCTGGGTTTCAAAGTGTGAACCCAGGCTAGCCATCTCAGCATCACCTCAGGAAACTGATAGACATGCAAACTTTTGGCTCTAGACCTACTAATAGAGAAATTCGAGGGGTGGGGTTCAACAGGTTAGCACTAAATGTTCCAGGACAACTGCTTTAAAAAGTAATGGCAACATTTCTACAATTTAAATTCAGCAAATAAGACTTACTTCCCTGGTGGCACAGTGAATAAAGAATCCATCTGCCAATGCAAGGGACATGGATTTGATCCCTGGTCCAGGAAGATTCCACATGCCTTGGAGCAACTGAGCCCCTGCGCCATCACGACTGCTGAAGCCCGTTTGCCTAGAACCTGTGCCCCACAACAAGAGAAGCTACAGCAATGAGAACCCTGCGTGCTGCAACACAAAGTAGCCTCCGATCACTGCAATTAGAGGAATCCCACATGCAACAATGGAGACCCAGGTTAGCCCAAAACTAAGTAAATAAATAAAATCTCTCTTCTCACTAAATTTGTAAATAAATAAAACCAGCAAACAAACTTCACAGCCAGGCATATACTATCTCAAATAGAAATCTTATCCCTTAAAAGAAAAAAAGCATACTAATTTAATATGTAAAAGCTGCTGTTTAAGTATCAAGTATGTTCTAAGTGAGTGGTTATTTGCTTTTCTGAGGTTCTGCAGTCTGGGTAAAATGCATTTTTCTCAGCTTCCATAGGCAAGTGAGAGTATACAGTGATGTCCCTATGTTACTCTCAAAAGAGAAGCTAATACTCAGGAAGCTTGACAAGATAATCATCTAATCAAATGTTGGTATAGTGTATGCCTTTATTTTCACTTTTAGGAAAAGCAGCACCTTGTCCTTTTTAAGGAACTTGAATTTAAAATAAGTAGGGACTTCCCTGGAGGTCCAATAGTTAAGACTCCAGGCTTCCACTGCAGGGAATATGGGTTTGACCCCTGGCCTGGCCCACGTGCAGACCCTACATGCCACTCAATATGGCCACAAAGGTTTACATGCATTAAGTAATGTTGCCTCATCCCTTTCAAACTAAATGTCCAGCTAAAACAAAGGAGCATCCAAGTGCAAAAGTTAAGTGTCATAAATAAATATGAAGCCCTGTATATATGTAGATATCCAACGTGGTTGTGAAAACCATCATCATGCATTTGGATATATTTTAGCAGGAATTCAAGGATTGAAATCCCATTGGAAAATGCAACTTAGGATGTATTCATCTATAAGGCATAGCAAATTAGATACAAATTCCTGAAAAAGACTATATTCTAGCTATAGAGAAGTCCTCTAAAGAAAAAAAGAGATGGGGAGGCTATGATGAGCATGTCAAATTGCACTATATTTTTCTAAAGGGAATAAAGTGAGAAACTTCCTATTGTATGTTCTTATCCACTTGGTTAGTAAATTCTTACAAATGAAGCAAAACCAATCTTCAGCCTAGATAATATTTATAATAGTTTGATTTACTCAAATGCGAAAGCAAAGGGTCCATCATTAGCATTACTGCATGTGCTGAAAACATTCTATATTTGCATGTGTTTTAATAGAAGTCTCTTTAAATCTTTCCATCATTTTCAACAAAATACAAGAAACATTCTCATCTTCTGAAAACTGATTTGAAGTTTGTGATGACCACCATCAAACTCAAGAAATGGTCTGTCTCCCTATTGTTTTTTATGTCTGACCTTACTCTTTATTGCACAAGTAGATTTCAAACACTGAAACTGTAGTAAGAGATACAGGAATGGATCTCCCTGTAGAAACAAACTTCTCTGTACAATCTTTAGATGGTGGGAGCTGTGAGAGTTAAAATGAGCACTTTTATCTTTATCCTTGAAAATTCTATCCTTAGTCCCCTTGAATGAATGATCTCACCTTTCTGAAAAAGAGCTTTGTTGAGATATATTTTACATAAAATTCATCCATTTCAAGTGTACCTTCAATAATTTTGAGATAACTTATCAACTTGTGCAACCATCACCATAATCAGTTTCAGAATATTTTCATCTCCCTCAACAAAATCTCAATCTTAACCCTGGCACTNTTTTCTAAAGGGAATAAAGTGAGAAACTTCCTATTGTATGTTCTTATCCACTTGGTTAGTAAATTCTTACAAATGAAGCAAAACCAATCTTCAGCCTAGATAATATTTATAATAGTTTGATTTACTCAAATGCGAAAGCAAAGGGTCCATCATTAGCATTACTGCATGTGCTGAAAACATTCTATATTTGCATGTGTTTTAATAGAAGTCTCTTTAAATCTTTCCATCATTTTCAACAAAATACAAGAAACATTCTCATCTTCTGAAAACTGATTTGAAGTTTGTGATGACCACCATCAAACTCAAGAAATGGTCTGTCTCCCTATTGTTTTTTATGTCTGACCTTACTCTTTATTGCACAAGTAGATTTCAAACACTGAAACTGTAGTAAGAGATACAGGAATGGATCTCCCTGTAGAAACAAACTTCTCTGTACAATCTTTAGATGGTGGGAGCTGTGAGAGTTAAAATGAGCACTTTTATCTTTATCCTTGAAAATTCTATCCTTAGTCCCCTTGAATGAATGATCTCACCTTTCTGAAAAAGAGCTTTGTTGAGATATATTTTACATAAAATTCATCCATTTCAAGTGTACCTTCAATAATTTTGAGATAACTTATCAACTTGTGCAACCATCACCATAATCAGTTTCAGAATATTTTCATCTCCCTCAACAAAATCTCAATCTTAACCCTGGCACTCCCAGTCCCAGGAAACCAATAACCTACTTTCTGTCTATAGATTTGCTCATTCTGGACGTTTTATGTATGGAAATCATAGAATCCATGGCCTTGTTGGGGGAAAATAGAACACAGAGAGGATGGTCATGTCCTAGGTATCAGGTGAGCCCCTGGGACAGGCCACCAAGTGTGGTTCCTTGGCTTCCCTCGGGAAAGAATTCAAAAGCAAACCATAGGGATTTATTTAGAGAGATACACATTCCATAGGCAGAATGTGGTCCATCGCAGAAGGCAAGTGCTTAGTCATTCAACTGTGTCCAACTCTGCGATCCCATGGACTATAGCCCACCAGGCTCCTCTCTCCATGGGATTCTCCAGACAAGAATGCTGGAGTGGGTTGCCTTTTCCTTCTCCAGGGCATCTTCCCGACCCAGGGATCAAAACCGCGTCTCTTATGTCTCTTGCATTGACAGGAGGGTTCTTTACCACTGGCACCACCTGGGAGGCTCCTCAGAAGGCAAGTCAGTCAGTCATTCATTCACTCAGTCATGTCTGACTCTTTGCAACCGCACAGACTGCAGCACTCTAGGCTTCCCTGTCCATCACCAACTCCCAAAGCTTGCTCAAACTCATGTCCATCAAGTCGGTGATGGCAGCCAACCATCTCATCCTCTGGTTCCCCGTCTCACCTTGCCTTCAATTTTCTCCAGCATCAGGGTCTTTTTCAGTGAGTCAGTTCTTTGCATCAGGTGGCCAAAGTATTGGAATTTCAGAAGGCAAGAGTGGCCACCAAATATAGGGTGGTTAGTTTTTATGGGCTGGGTAATTTCATAGGCTAACAAATGGCAGGATTATCCCAACTATTTCGAACAAGGAGCAGTGATTTCAAAGGATTTGGCCACTTTTTGGCTTTTTATGGTTGGCCTTGGAACAGTCATGGTGCCTGTGGGTGTGTCGTTCAGCATGCTGGTGTATTACATTGAGCATATAATGAGGCTCAAGGTCCACAGGAAGTCGAATCTTCTGCCATCTTGTACCTAATAAGTTCTAACCAGTTTATGTTGCGTCCTTAACAGCTACCTCTTNTGCTGGTGTATTACATTGAGCATATAATGAGGCTCAAGGTCCACAGGAAGTCGAATCTTCTGCCATCTTGTACCTAATAAGTTCTAACCAGTTTATGTTGCGTCCTTAACAGCTACCTCTTTCTTTTAATGGTTGTGCCCTGTCCTCTTGCCCTTTGTCTCAGATTTGTGTCTTGTATCAGACTTCTTCAACTTAGCATAAAGTCTTGAGTTTCATCCACATTCAGCATATTGTTTCTCTGCTTGCTTGCTTGTTTAATCATTTTTCTTGTTGTATCATACCAGAATTTCCTCTTGACTGAAATGCTACATTATATGCTACATTGTTATAGTTGCCTGCTAGGCTGATGGGGGCCAACTCTGGGGGCTTCTACATCCCCTTTCCATGGCCCTTCCCCTTTAGACATTTGTCTACCACCTCTAAAGCCTTCAAGATGTCATTTTTTCATGGGTAGATGAGCCACTCCTTTCTTAGGTCATTGCCTGCTGCAGAATTAATGACTTACTCACTTAAGGTGCCTGGCATATTCCCCACACCCACACCGCAACATCACACTCCACGCAGAATAAGCCAAATGAATTGAGAGAAAAAGCCCTTTCCTCAAGATATTTACCTCAGAGGAGTCCTCAGGGGAGGCAGACATTGCAGGTAGGAAAGAGGATAATAAGGGCACTCCAGTTACATAACCCAACTAAAAATGAAAATTGCCAGATTATTTAGCTGAGAGGACTTAGCTCAACAGTTAAACTCTTAACAGAAGCTTTATTGAGGCTCATTCTAACAAACAGGATCAGCAGACAAGTTCTTTTTAAAGAAAGTTCTCTTTCATCTGACTAAAAAGAAGGAACACATTTAAACCAAAACAGGAACTACTCTGGCAATATATGTGTAAAAAAAATAAGCACCTTATGGGGCTCTTTTTAAATTAGCCAGAGCGCACAGAGAACTCTTTGAAAAGAAAACTCGGGGGGAGAAATATTTTTCTTGATTTCATAAACACTCATTGTTTAATCATCTGAAGCAAGTGCAGACTTGTGATTAAGTTCCCCCACCTCCTAAAGGGATGAGCTCTTTTAAGTCACCTCCTCTCCCATCCTCTCCCACCCCCTGGCTCTATTTAAGGTGGCAAGAGAAGTAATTTGAAAACCAGCCTATCATGGAAGCAAGAAGTGACCCAGCAGGTCCTAGTTTCAAACTAGATACACAGAGGCAAGGCTATGTCCCACACTTACAGCTCAAGAAGCTCTGAGTTTTTACTGAATTGCTTCCACAGTGTACTAATCAGTACTAATAAGTTGTTCCCATTCCATGAGGAGTGGATAACTGACTCCAGTTTAGTTTGCTGCTTTTAAAAAAAAAAGTGACTTCAAGGATACCATCCCTCCCCAACCCCTCTTTCCCACGTTGAAGGCAGTCATAATTCAGGACACTCAGAACCACCAGTTGTAGCTTTTATTCTTAGCATTTTTTCAGATCTGGACTTGCTCTAATGAGAAAAGTTATGAATCTTAAACAGGATCAAATTATAATTACTCAAAATTGAAGCAACTTGACATGAAGGAAATATCTAACAGATTTTTTAAGTGAATAAAAGCCTCACACAACATGTAAAGAAAGAAGAAAGAATTTTTACCAGGAATCTGGGTTTGGAGAACATTCTTGTAAATAAGAAATACATTTACTCTTGAACTTCTTGGCGTCCAGGAGAAAGATAAACACAACAGACTTTTTCTTTTTTTTTTTTTTGCTAACTTAAAAAAAAGACATTATTCCCTCCAAAACTATATTAGCATTAAATTCTGATACATTTATCAATTTACAATATGGAACAATTTTACATAATTTTATAAGAAATTCAGGAAAACATTTAGGTGGTACATTCTTACTTTGACCTTCCTAGCAAGAGCTGAGAATAAGTTCACTGTTAAATATCTGATGTATGAGTGCTCTGTGGTGTTCATGAGTTCATTTCACAGATTTGATTAACTAAGCATTGAAGGTACTAGCTAAGCATGGAAGATCTAGCCATAAACAGAACAGACTGGTCCCATACATATGGAATCTGATAGGAAGACAGAAATTAAATAGTGTAAGTGTGATATTTTTATAGCAAATTCTGAAAATTACTGTAAAAGAGAAATTTGTTGTTGTTTTTAGGCACTAAGTCCTGTCCAACTCTTTTTGTGACCACCACAGGCAATTCTGTCCTTGGGATTCTGCAGGCAAGAATACTGGAGTGGGTTGCCATTTCCTTCTCCAGAGGATCTTCCCAACCCAGGGATCAAAACTGCACCTCTTGCATTGTAGGTGGATTTATTACTGCTGAGCCATACAGGTGCTCTGAAAGTCTANTTCTGCAGGCAAGAATACTGGAGTGGGTTGCCATTTCCTTCTCCAGAGGATCTTCCCAACCCAGGGATCAAAACTGCACCTCTTGCATTGTAGGTGGATTTATTACTGCTGAGCCATACAGGTGCTCTGAAAGTCTAACTTTTAGAGAGATGGAACAGAAAAAACAATAAAAAAAAATCTTTCCCAAAGCAACGAGAAGTCAGAAATCTGAAAATGAGTAGGAATTAACCCACCTAAGACCTGGGGGGGGGGTGAAAATTGCTCTCTAGACTAAGGAAATGAATTAACAAAGAGGACACAGGTTTGCCCAAAGCAGAATCATGTGGTCCTAAGGGGGAGTGAGAAGAAACAGACCAAAGTGTGTGAGGCTAGAACCGGAGGCACCTTGTAATTTGCATTTAAGGTGCATTTAAGATGTTAATCTTATCCAAAGAATAAGGAAGAAATCACCCAAGAGTTCTAAGTGTATTATGATACCCATTAAACACCAGAGCAATGAGAATTCTGGTATTAGAAAATTAGAAAGTGACAATTCATTCTTGAGGTTTTATTTCTTACTTGCTTTGTAAGAGAGCTATAGGAAAATCTGTAACCAAGGCCGCTTCTCTTAAGAAGCTTCTTTAAAGAGTGAGTGAGGTTGCTCAGTCGTGTCTGACTCTTTTGCGACCCCATGGACTGTAGCCTACNTTTATTTCTTACTTGCTTTGTAAGAGAGCTATAGGAAAATCTGTAACCAAGGCCGCTTCTCTTAAGAAGCTTCTTTAAAGAGTGAGTGAGGTTGCTCAGTCGTGTCTGACTCTTTTGCGACCCCATGGACTGTAGCCTACTCTGTCCATGGAATTTTCCAGGCAAGAATACTGGAGTGGGTTGCCATTTCCTTCTCCAAGGGATCTTCCCAACCCAGGAATCGAACCCAAGTCTCCTGCATTGTAGACAGACGCTTCTTTAGAAGCGTCTTTAAAGAAGCTTCTTTAGATCTGCTCAAATATTCAATAACACTTGCAACTCTAGAAATTTAGGTCAGATGGGCAAACTTTTTAAAATAGAGAGTCAGAATATGCATTTTGACTTTGTGGGCTAGAGGATCTTTGTCACATATATTCAACTCTCGCTAATTTAGTGTAGAGGCAGCCATCAACTATATGAGCTTGGCTGTGATCCAAAAAACTTTGTTTGGAAAACACAGGAGGTAATGGGTTTAGCCTTGGGGCAACACTTTGCCTATCCTTAATCTAGATCAAGTAGCATCAAAGACATGATCTGGATGGAAGATTTTGGAGGCTATGGTAAACATCTAAGTAAAGAAACCTTTAACAGATTAATTGAACTTCCTTGGGACTTTGATTTTGAGGAGGACCGTGTTGGAACTTGGGACTTGGGACTATAAAAAAGGAACAAATTGCACCTCCTATGAGCCGAACATATTGACCTTGTGAACAGAATTATCATCTGTGTAGATAGTGAGGAACATGAGAGCCTTAGAGGCAAGTATTTGTGTCTGTTTTGTTCAGTTTTTCTTTTTAACCCCTAGCTGAATCCAGGGACCCTCAAGTTTTGTCTATAGAATCATATGCTAATGGCTAATAAAAGATGTATCTCACCAAATGAATGTTCAGTTAACGACTTTTCAGCAATATAATTCGTACAAAAGTCTTTTGGCAAACTTCGTTTTATGCCCAATATAAAGAAAATTTTACCCAAAACACACGAAATATACACAGTATGAGAAACTGTGTCAATATTATGATTGCAGGCAAAGACATACTCATCAGTTCATTCAAAAGAGGTTTTTGTAGTCAGAATATCTTGGGAAACAAATTTATATCAGAACAAATTGCCCTGTTCTGATGAACACAAACATGTTTGCTTTGCCTGTGAATGGACATGAACTTGAGCAAACTCCAGGAGATAGTGGAGGGCATCGGAGCCTGGCGTGCTGCAGTCCATGGGGTCGCAGAGTTGGACACGGCTTAGCATTGAAATGNTGATGAACACAAACATGTTTGCTTTGCCTGTGAATGGACATGAACCTGAGCAAACTCCAGGAGATAGTGGAGGGCATCGGAGCCTGGCGTGCTGCAGTCCATGGGGTCGCAGAGTTGGACACGGCTTAGCATTGAAATGACAACAGCCGAGCAAGAGATGAAGACGTAGCATCTTCATTTCTTACAACCCCTTGGTCTGTTGTGTGCATGTGTTTTGCTTTTATTTTTGCTGTAGAGATAAAATGTTAAGCTTATTTTAAGCAAAATTTGACCTCAGTAACAATGAACCTCCAGAAGATTGAAAAGTCTATGAAGAAAATAATGTACAAAGAATAATGAGATTTCTAATGTCAAATGCCCTCATCTTTCCCTGTACATACATCATCCATTATCCAGTCTTCACTCCTTCTTTGGGTGAGTACAATAAGCCTTCATTGGATTATTTGTTAGCTTACCTTCAAATTTGTTGTTATTGCTTATACAAAGTTTTATTACATTTGCATGTCTGGTTATATAGGATATATATCTGTATAAATATCCCATATATATTTAAATCTTTGAAAATTATTTGAATGTCTTAGGTTAAGATGTAAGATGTAATACATAATAAAATTTCCCATTAAAATTAATAGATTTTTAAAATTTAAAGACAACATCAGGGCTTAAATGAGTTAACATTGTTAACCAAGGTATAGGGCAATTGGTTTTCTTTGTAGAATACTGTATTTTAACTTACAAATTTATAAAAATATTGTTCTGAGTAGGAGTTCCTATATTTAAGCTAAAGAGTCCCTGGCAGAAAAAAGAAAAAATAGCCTCTGGGTCTAGATCCTAGAATAGTGTGTCTAACATATAATAAGGACTCAATAAATATTTTTTGAACACCAAATGATCTTTAACCCATATCAACAATATTAGTTCTGTTAAAAAGACACTAAACTATTCTGACAAAAATCGTTGGAAAGTGCCGTGGTGGTGCCTACAGCATGAAATACCTTCTCTTTTCAATAGGAAAAGATGCTGAGCTTGTTGTTTCTTGTGGCAGGAAGACATAAGGGAGGCTAAATCTGCATCAAATATTTAAATAGATACTTCAAAGGAGAGTTGAGGACAAAGTATGTTTTTAATCACATTTGGGATTAGAATTTGTTCAAAGCAATCCATAACTACGCAGCATTGTGATGATTCTGCTCACCAGTATATACACAATACTTAACACAGGGCTTGGTAAACAGTGGCATCAATACATATTTGAGGAATGAATGAATCCTGCTTGCAATTCTGTGGCAGTAAAAGCTCTGAGAGAAAATTAAAAACCTTGAATCAATATCAAAATCATATGGCTTGGCTAAGTGGTACCTGTCTATGGAATCAAAGATTGATGAGAGATCAATAAATATTGCAGGAGTCTTCAGTTATTTTTAACTATATCTACCCCCAAACCTCCCATAGATTAAAAAGCACCAAAAATGGTCAGCAGTAGAACAGTGGTGCTTTAAATTCTCCTTTTTCATGCAGGAAGAAGTCAGACCTGCAACTCATTAAGAAAGCCACCACGCACAGAATGTTGAGAGACTGTGGAGCTGACTGATGGAAGGTAACCCAGTAGAAGGCTGTCCTTTTTTTGTAGGGGCAGGTACTGTGAGTCCCTCCTTGGGGAATTGAGTAAAGAACCCTGTAGAGATTTGGGCTCACCATTCAGAGCAGGCATCCCTGTTGGCTCAGTGGTAAAGAATCTGCCTGCAATGTAAGGGATGTGGGTTTGATCTCTCTGTCAGGACGATCCCCTGGAGAAGGAAATTGCAACCCGCTCCAGTATTCTCACCTGGGAAATCCCATGGACAGAGGAACCTGGTGGCCTACAGTCCATGGGGTTTCAAGAGTCGAACACAACTTCAAGACTAAACGACAGCGATTCAGAGCAGGACCTGGAAAGCTGGGGCAGCTGAAAATGTTACCGTGGGGACTTCTTCATCTGGGAAGAGTTAATTGGCTATGGCTTAATGAGTCAGCTTTGTCAATTCTTAAGACAGCATGCTTTTAAAAGAATGAGGTGGAGCCATACACTGGAGTTCCTTCTCAGCATTTTAAGCAAAGAAAGCAAACTGAAGAAGAATAAAACCATCATGGTAAATGTGTATATTTGTGTATGTATGTGTATACATGTAAACATACACACACATACACATATCAAAGGATTATATGTGCATAGGAAAAAGTCCAAGGTTAACATCAAACATTGCAGAAAGGTGGAGATTGTTTTATTTTATATAGTCCTGAATAATGGGTTTCCAGTTGCAATTAGACTGTTATATACAAAATAGAATCCACTTGGACTACATCACTGAAATAAAAACCAGTAGAAGAAAAGTTTTAAAATGTGCAGATAGATCCACAAGAGTAGGGATGGGTGGGAAATTTTTCTTAAGGTTGGAAGATAAGCACCTATAAAGAAAGTGAAAGTCACTCAGTTGTGTCCGACTCTGCGACCCCATGGACTATACAGTACATGGAATTCTCCAGGCCAGAATACTGGAGTGGGTAGCCTTTCTCTTCTTCAGAGGATTTTCCCAAACCAGGGATCGAACCCAGGTCTCCCACATTGCAGGCAGATTCTTGACCAGCAGAGCCACAAGGGAAGCCCAAGAACAGTGAAGTGGGTAGCCTATCACTTCTCCAGCAGATCTTTGGTGACATGTGAAAAACAAGAGATTTTTTTTAAGTTAATTTATCTTTTGGCCATGCCACAGGGCACTTGTGATCTTAGTTCCCCAACAAGGGCTTGACCCAGTATGCCCAGAGGTGGGAGCACGGGGCCCTAACCACAGGACCACCGGGGAGTTTTACCCCAAGAAATTATTATTATTAATAAGTATATACTGAAAATTAAAATGTAATAAATTAATTCTTTGCACAATGAACTCCTACATGTTGACAAAAACCAAGAGAGAAAAATAGCCAAAATACAGGAACAGAAATTTATTAACAAGGAAAGTGGATAATTAATAAAGTAGAAGATAATCTTGCTAGTAGTCAGGAAAATGTAAAACAAAACAGTACAGTTCAGTTCAGTTCAGTCACTCAGTCTTGTC
>SJYV01013721.1:367813-451567 GCA_006410875.1 Neotragus pygmaeus
GCCTTCTTCACAGTCCAACTCTCACATCCATACATGACCACAGGAAAAACCATAGCCTTGACTAGACGGACCTTAGTCGGCAAAGTAATGTCTCTGCTTTTGAATATGCTATCTAGGTTGGTCATAACTTTTCTTCCAAGGAGTAAGCGTCTTTTAATTTCATGGCTGCAGTCACCATCTGCAGTGATTTTGAAGCCCCAAAAAATAAAGTCTGACACTGTTTCCCCATCTATTTCCCATGGAGTGATGGGACCAGATGCCATGATCTTCGTTTTCTGAATGTTGAGCTTTAAGCCAAGTTGCATTTAATACCTATCAGATTGATGAATATTAAAAAGATTAACGATATTACCTTAGTTCCCAGACCAGGAATTGAACCACAACCCCTGCATTGGAAGGGCAGAGTCTTTACCACTGGACAGACAGGGAAGTCCCCTTTCCACTTGTGCTCTGACAGTACCTTGGAGCACTCCAGCTTCCAGCCCCCACAGTCCTGCCCTGAAGCCCATACCTACTTTGCTCAGTTCCACTTCTTTAGCACTGACTTTTCTGAGGAAAAAGGAAGGAAGAGAAAAGGAAGGTTCTTAGAGAGTTTCCTACAGAACATCAGGAACACGCAATAGGTGGCATATGCGGTTAGAGATCAGACAAGCGAGTCCCTGACTCTTACCCACTGTCATACTGCTAAACACTAGGAAATACTGTGCGGGTTTGGGCTATTATAGCGATATGTCATAATTACGTATCCATACAATCATGTACATATATAGTTATAATAGTTAAACTGTCCTTTATTAATTGTATATTTTAAGATTTATATTCATAATGGTGTTCAAAGCAAGAACTGCAAGAAACTCTTGATGTGGAAATACACTCTAATGAGAAGCATAGATTTGACTGCATGAAACTTTAAAACCTCTAGCCACCAAACCCCACAAGGAACAAAAGGAAGGATTAATGACAACAAAGCAAAAATATTTTTTAAGCTTGAACAGAGTTGATATTCTTAATGTGTAGGCCTAGACAGGATGAACAAAGAGCTGACATTTTTTTTTCCTATTCATGTAAAAGAGCCAGTGTCCAGGGGCATATATTCTGCATTAGCATTACATAAAGTGGCAAGAATAGGTGCTACTAGATGAGCGCCCCTGAAAAGAGTCCTTTCAGAGTCTGTCTTTGGCCTGAAGAGATCAATCAGGGAGCTAGCATTGTATTGCAAGTGATAAATCACACAGAAAAGCCAGTTTAACACATGCAGTGTATATCCACGAAATGGGCAGAGGATATGAACAGGTAATTCCCAAACAAAATCGAATGGTGAGGGAGAGAGGAATAAGTAGAAAGAGAAGAACAGTAGGGTCAATGACACTTGCTGGAGGCCTTGCTTTTGGTCCATGTACAGCCGCTAGGGCATTTCGTTCCGGCAATTTTGAGAGTTTTAGGGCTGTTTGCACTTCTCCCCAGAAGTGTAATTTGTGGTCTTCCTAAATTACCTGGATGAATTTTTTTTTTTGATAGTTACTTATTTTACTCATTTATTGGCTGTGTCAGGTCTTAGCTGGAGTAAGCAAAATATTCATTGGAGCATGTGGGATCTTGCATTGCAGCGCCCAGGCTCTCCAGCTGTGGCACCCAGCCTTAGGTGCCCAGCGACCTGTGGGTTCTTAGTTTCCCCAACCAGGAGTCGAACTCTCATCCCTTGCATTGGGAGTTAGAGTTTTAACCCAATGGACCACCAGGAAGTCCCTGGATAATTATTTTTTGCAACATGGAGGATCTCGGTTCCCCTACCAGGGATCACACCTGTATCCCCTGCAGTGGAAGTGTGGTTTCTTAACCACTGGACCACCAGAGAAATCCCCTGAATGAATATGTTTAACCCGGGCCTTTGGGGTTCTCTGGCAGACCTGACAGGAGGCTATACTTTGAAGCACAGGAAGGAAGGCTGCAGAACCACCTCTGGGGCAGACACTATTCTCTGAGGAGCTACTTCCTCTTCCCCATGGTTAAAAGTGCACTGTTAAAGGAAGATTAAAATAAGCTAAAAATTTAATTAACAAAGTAATGAGATCATCAGAACCAGCAGATATAATCAAAATAGTACATATCCACACCCAGCCAGGCCTAAATCAGAAATAGCTAAAGGCATTGTGACTTATCCTGAGAAACAGATAAGATAGGCAGGCAGGGGGATTTCTTAATCAGGTTACAAGGCAAGGTCCTTAATGCCTTAAGTCCCAGGCCTTAAAACTCTCTTTGGCTACCCTGAGAGCCTGTGCATTCTGATTTACTCACTGGTTTGAACAGCCTTATTTGCAAGTTTTAAGCTGTTTGCAGATTCTCTGAACTTTTCCTTAACCCCTGAAAAGTCACATGCAGATTTCAGAACTATAGAGCCCTTGTATGTTTCCCTAAAAGGTGAGGTTTACATACCAGTGGTACAAACAGCCCTCTTATTTTAGACTCTGCTCTTGGGAAATAATTATCTGGACCTACACCCCATTTCTCAGAGCATCCAAAGCCAGGTCCATGAATGACTTCTGTATGATGTTAGAAGAATAACTTAGGCATATTACAAATGTTGAGTTTATTTGGTCAAAAATCTATTAAAACCAGGCAGCAACAAACCGAAAGTGGTTAGAAGTGCTCCAACTACAGGAGCCAGGGGAAAGACAAAGAGAAAAGGAAAGAGCAAAGCAAGGAAGTTCTTTGATCACAGCTTAAACATGATTTGGGACGATCCTAGCTGGCTGTTGGTGATTGGTTGTCCTGAGGTTTATTTCTTAATCATGAGGCATTTATAGTCTTATGTTTTGGTTTGTTCATGAAGGCTATTAAGGTGTTAGAACCACCTCACCTAATGGTCTCCTTGTTTATCTAACAAGGAGATATGGCATATTTCAGTCTCTACTACCTGTCTCAGAGATGGCTGTCCTAACTGGAAATATCCCAGGCTCTTCTGTGCATAACATCTCTTTAGAATGATATAAAAAAAAATTGGTTTGCTACAGTGGGAGGTAATCGTATTAAAGTTATGAGCAAGAATAAATGATGTCCCAGAAGACAGCTTTCTTTGAAAGTGGGGTCTGACATTTTGCTAATCTGTAAGCACATTTCAAAGCAGCTGCATATTAAACTACCTTAGAAATGGCTGATTGCAGATATTAGTGATCACATATTTCAATTACGGTTTAGGTTTTGATTTAAAAAATCATATCTGTTGGCATGGTACTCTACCTGTAAAAGTGCTGCATTAAATAAATTACATATTTGGTGTTCACCTCTCTGCGTGATAACTATGGTATCTGTTGTGCTCAAAACAGCCAGCTCTGTCAGAGAGGAGCCCAGGCTTCATTTGAAACCTTCTAAAGCTTACCAGATTGTAAGTGAGCAGGTGGAACAATAGAAATGATATTCAAATCCGTTGTTCTGCCCAATAATTTCTTCTTGGCTTTTTAGAGAAGAAGATTAAAATGTAGCTTTGATTTATTTACAGACTTTTAGTCCTTCCTGCACCGTTGTCACACAGAGAGTCTGAAGATCTGTGCTTCATAATTACCAACATTATCCTTTAGTTTCCTTTCAGAATGTAAAAGACACACTAGGATAGGTGATAGGCGAACTAGACTCACAGGATTTGTTTTATAGAAAAATGAAGTTAAAAAGTCACATCTGTGAGATAAAGGGAAGAAATAATATGTCCTCCAGTCGCTAACGGTATTATGTGGGGTTTCAGTGGCTCAAGTGTCCCATTCAGCAGAGAGGGTCTGTGTCAGAGGGGAGTGAGTTAGTGTAGTCTGGCAGGGGATGTAGGGAGTTTACCATGTTCCTCTGTGATCAGGATTACAGAATAAAGAAGATGCTCTAAGTGTGTTGATGTCACTAAACTTGAATGCCAGCTTATTCTGTAGAGGTGGGCTGGGGTAAGAGTAGGTTGCTAAGTAAAATATAAGGTGCCCAGGTAAGTCAGAATCAGATAAACACCATTTTTTTTTTTTTTTTTTTTTTTTTTAGTATAAGTTTGTCCCATACAACATTTGGGGCATATTCATACTAAAAAATTGCTTGCTGTTTATCTAAAATTCAAACTGAACTGTGTGTTCTGTGTTATTTTCCAATCTATAAATCAGGCAACCAGAGATAGGGGAGTTATGAAGGAAAAGAATCTAAACAGTGATTTTTACTTAAAAAGGTAAGAAATTTAGATTGGGAAGCATCTTCTTTTAGAACTCAAAATAATCCAGTAAAGCTGAAGAAATACTCAGATCGAAACAGTGACGTTGAGTGGGTGAAGAATGTAAGGCAGAAAAGAGAATGTGGACTGCCCTGGTGGTTCAGTGCTTATGATTCTGTGCTTTGATGGAGTGGGTGCAGGTTTGATTGCAGGGAACTAAGATCCCACATGCCATGTAGCATGGCCAAAAAATGAAAATATATGAATAACAATAAGATGATAAAATATTATTTAAAATAAACTCCTCTTTAAAAAAGATAGGAAAACAATGAAAATTTTGATTGTGAGCTCCTTAAGGGTAGTTTTCTTTTTATTTCCAGGCTGCAACCTGAGCATTAAGTTGTGTTTTGACTGAATGAATTCTTTCTTTAAAGATATTTCTCTTTCCAGTGCCCCCGTGTGTGTGTGTGCGCGTGTGTGCACACGCACGCTCAGTCATGTGCGATTCTTTGTGGCCTCATGAATTGCAGCCCACCAGGCTCCTTTGTTCATGGGGGCTTCCAGGCAAGAATACTAGAGTGGGTTGCCATTTCCTACTCCAGGGGATTTACAAGGTTCTTAAAAACCATTGGCTTTCTTTTATAAGGAATTCACGGCCTTCCCTGATAGCTCAGTTGGTAAAGAATCCGCCTGCAATGCAGGAGACCACGGTTCGATTCCTGGGTCAGGAAGATCCTCTGGAGAAGGGTTAGGCTACCCACTCCAGTACTCTTGGGCTTCCCTTGTGGTTTCAGCTGATAAAGAATCCACCTGCAATGCAAGAGACCTGGATTTGATCCCTGGGTTTGATCCCTGGATTGGGAAGATCCCCTGCAGAAGGGAAAGGCTACCTACTCCAGTATTTTGGTGTAGAGAATTCCATGGATTGTATAGTCCATGGGGTCACAGAGTCTGACATGACTGAGTGACTTTCACTTTCAAGACACTTACCTGTTCCTTAGGGAAAAGATCAAGGAATCTGTGTTCTGAAAAAGTCCCCAGGGCCATTAAGTAGTTGTTACTCAGCCCATGGAAGCTCAGGGATGCCAAGTATCTACTTGAGATAAATCTTCTCCCAGGATTACTTCCAAAACACTCTTGAGTTTTTCCTAGGATGAAGGAGAAAGAATTCAACCAAAATTCATCAGAAGAGATCCATCTTGAAAGAAAAAAAATCAGGCAGCAGCGTTCCTATAACCCCATCAGCAAGGAGTTAAGGGCCTTTTAAAGGCTAAGCTTTTTAATGGCCCTACTATTGTTTTTGGAATCCTCCTGCTATTATTTCCACACAGTGCTTTTCCATAGGATTGACAGACAAACCTCTAAAATAAGAAGGATCAGTGGGTCTGTCTGCAGTGACAACTTGGAAGAAGATACTCAGAAGCTAGTCTGAACTGGGAGAGGAGAAGTATTGATATTACTGCCACCCCATCCCCCATCCCCTGGTGTGTTTGAGTCCTAAAGTGGTAGGGGAATGGGCTTGCTCCTTAGGGCAGGGAGATGGGGACCTACTAAAAATCCGCTGAAAATATTTTAAAATTGTATTTATGCATTATTTTGATGAGAAAGTCCATATCTTCTATCATATTTTAAAGAAATAGTAAAGATGGCTATGACTAAAGATTGGATAGGTAAAAACCGGCCTTGAAGGACAGTTGTGAAAACCTCTGCTTGCTCTTGAAAGCAATAAGATGTCACTGTTGCATTTATTTTTCATGGCAGCCATATTGGTTCCTTACCATTTTTCTAATTCTTAAAACAAAAGGTTAATTGCAATTTTGGAGAAGGAAATGGCAACCCACTCCAGTATTCTTGCCTGGAGAATCCCATGGACGGAGAAGCCTGGTGGGCTACATACAGTCCATGGGGTGACAAAGAGTCGGACACGACTGAGCGACTTCACTCACTCACTCAATTGCAACTTTAAGTATATTCAAGACTTACTAACCATTTTGAAAATCTTGGTGTTCCATTTGCCTATTCAGTTACTGAGTCCAGAGCAACGGGAAGCAAGAAGATGATGAAAANTACAGTCCATGGGGTGACAAAGAGTCGGACACGACTGAGCGACTTCACTCACTCACTCAATTGCAACTTTAAGTATATTCAAGACTTACTAACCATTTTGAAAATCTTGGTGTTCCATTTGCCTATTCAGTTACTGAGTCCAGAGCAACGGGAAGCAAGAAGATGATGAAAAATTTTACATACTTCACAATTTCATTCAATGTCTGTCCTCTCTGTTTAACTACCTCAGATTTAAAAATTACTGTTTAGAACTTCCCTGGTGATGCAGTGGATAAGAATCCACCTGCCAATACAGGGACACAGGTTCAATCCCTGGTCCAGGAAGATGCCACATGCCATGGAGCAGGTAAGCCCATGAGCCACAATTACTGAGCCCTCACTCTAGGGCCTGTGAGCCGTGTATGAGCGGCAACTACTGAAGTCGGCAAGCCCATAGCTACTGAGCCCTCATGCTGCAACTACTGAAGCCCGTGTGCCTAGACCCTGTGCTCCTCGACAGGAGGAACTCCCTCAATGAGAAGCCCGTGCACCACAACAACCAGTAACCCCTGCTTGCTGCAACTAGTGAAAGCCCGTGCACAGCCACGAAGACCCAGCACAGCCAAATAAATTAATTAATAAAAAATTACTCTTAGTAGATACCAAAGCAAAGAGCATCTTCAATATGGCTCCAAAGCTTGGCTTTGGAGTGCCATAGCCTAAGGCAGCTATGAAGTAGTCATTGTAGAAATAGAATCCTTGTAACACACGTTGCACATGTGATTTTGTCTGAGGACACATCCTCTATCATAAAAAACATAACACCTGCACTCACCAAGAATCTAGGTGGCATGAGAGAAGTGGGGGTGAACTTCGCAAAGCCTAGAGATAACACATCTGTCACATCCCAAGCACTGAAAATAAGTGTTCTTGCACCTCCGAAGTTATTCTCACAAAACTGAGGTGCAATGACAAGTTAACATCTAAGTTACCACTTAGCTGCAGGGGTGTATTTTAAACTATCATATTTATGAAATTATAGTTATAAAAAAAGAAAAGATGCATAACCATAAAGAGAGCTTAAATATCAGTGTATTATGGCAATCTGTAATCAATTAAATAACTCAGACATCAGTGACATTCTGTCCCAGTGAAGTAATAATCAGAAATAGATACATTTTGCATTATACTTTCCCCTTTTTAAATAAATACGTATTTCTCATGCTTAGAAGATTCAACATCAATGCTCTATTTTAAATTAAGAACAATGCAGCGTTCTAATTTGCTTGTCATTGATATTCATTTGCCTGGAATTTTGGATGCAATTCTAGGTGACAAGTTGGTTGGGTACTAGTTATTGCCTAGTTTTGTATTATCCATAGGGAAAGCGAGGCCTGTCTGATCAAGTCCATTTTTTTCTTTCCCCTCATATACCTTCATCTGACGTGTACTTCGAGTGCAGATGAGCAAAGAACTTGTGACAGCTGCAGGTTTCACTTCCTTCAGGAAGCTCTCTCTAACCACTTGGAGATAAAACACCACTTTTCTCTCTCTGTCACTATAGACTTGTTTAATGTGCATCTTTCTCAAAATATTTGAACTCTTTTAAGGAGCTACCTTTGTGTCCCTGGATCTGACACACAGTAGATACTCCCCAAATGTGTGTTCAATAAATGGGTTGAAGTAAAAGTAAGATAAATGGCAAAGAGTCAGAGGTGTCTGGAAATGAGTGAACGCCAGGAGTTGGCGATGGACAGAGAGGCCTGGTGTGCTGCAATTCATGGGGTTGCAAAGAATTGGACACGACTGAGCGACTGAACTGAGTGAGCTAAATACTATAGTGCCCTCTCCCAAATTAATTTCTACCCAGAACCTCAGAATGTGACTTTATTTGAAAATAAAGTCTTAACAGATGTAATCAGTTTAGGATCTCCAGATGTAACTATACTCAATGTCGTGTCGGACTCTTTTCGACCCCATGGAGTGTAGCCCACCAGGCTCCTCCATCCATGGGATTCTCCAGGCAAGAATACTGGATTGGGTTGCCATTTCCTTCTCCAGGGGATCTTCCCAACCCAGGGATCAAACCCAGGTCTCCCACATTGCAGGCAGACGCTTTAATCTCTGAGCCACCAAGGAAGCCCATACTCTATTTGGGGTGGAGTCTAAATCCAATGACTAGTGTTTTATAAGACACTAGTGGGCAGATTGGAGATTGGAGACAGGACATAGGGAAGAGGGCATCCCTGGTGGCTCAGTGATAAAGAATCTGCCTGCAATGCAGGAGATGCGGGTTCAATCCCAGGGTTGGGAAGATCCCCAGAAGGAAATAGCAACCCACTCCAGTATTCTTGCCCGGGAAATTGTAAGGACAGAGGAGCCTGGCAATTGACAGTCTATAGGATCACAAGAGTCAGACATGACTTAGCAACTAAACCATCACTACAACATACAGCGAAAATGGCCATGTGGAGACAGGGACAGAGACGAGTTATTCAGCCAGAGACCAAAGAACTCCAGGAACCACCAGAAGCTGGAAGCATCGAGGAAGGATTCTCCCCAAAGGCCTCCAGAAGGAACATGGTCCTGCTATAACCTAACCCTGACTTTGGACTCCTTGCCTCCAAAGTTGAGCAAGAATACACTTCTGTTGTTTCAAGCCGTCTAGTTTGTGATTCTTTGTCATGAAAACTAAGTCACCTCCATGTTGACTGCAGCTGTGACCCCAGCTCATTGCAAAGCAACCCTCAGCTCAGTTTCCCATCTCACTTTCAGAGAATTAAGAAAACACATGAAATGCGTGCATAATATCATGTGCTGAGTCACACACATAACTTTGTATGTGCCATTGCTACCATCAGTTCCCTATTTGACAAATGGGGACATTAAGATTGAGGGAGTTTAAATAACTGATATCAAAAAGTAAGTAATAACATTAGCTAACATTTGAGTGCTTGGTGTATATTAGGCATTGTGCCAGACTCTCTCTATCAATTATCTTACCTCATCTTCACAACANAAGTAGAAGTGGTGAAATGTATCTTGTAAAATTTTTACAATACCAAAGAATCCTGACTCTGGAGAGAAACGTCTGGACTCAAGTTTGGCAAATTATTTAAGTTTCAGCATCTTAATTTCTAATATGGTGATATAATAATTGTTTCTTATGATTCCTGTAAGAATTAAAATAGACGATATATAAAAATGGTGATTTACAGGGCCCTAGACAAATAGGCCGGAGTTCTAGATGGTGACAGCAGACAACTGATCAGCAGTGGAGAGAGTAACTTAGATTTATTGAGCGTTTACTCCGTGCCAAGTACTGTACTAGGCACTTCACTTCCAAGATCAGATTTAATATTTAAAAAGGAAGATATTATCTCTGTTTTAGAAACAAGGTGCAAGGACTTCCCTGGTGGCCCAGTGGTTTAGAGGCCACCTTCCGACGTTGAGGATTTGGGTTTGATCCTTGGTCAGGGAACTGAGATCCCACATGCCACCGGGCAACTACTGAGTAACAAAGAACCCATGTGCTCTAATGAAGACCCATTGCAGCGGGAAAAAAAAGAAAAGAAAAGAAATGAGGCTCAGAGAAAAATCTGTTATGAGTGAAGCTAAACATTAAAACTCATGTCTTTTTTAATTCCAAGGATGGTCTGGCTCAACACCATGCTGATGAGCGCTATTCCATGTTCCCGCTAACATTAAATAACGCTCTGTCCCCGTTTCCCTCTCCAAGAGGCTCACTTTCTCCACAACCCCTACACCGCTGCTGAAAGGGAGGAAGGCCCAGAGCACAAAACAGACAGAAGCCTCCAAATTTTCTGACATTCCCAATCCACCGTCTCAAAGCTCTGTACTGAGGGAAGAATGAGAAAAGCAAAGCACAGTCACACACACAGTGGTGACAGTACATTGCAGCCTCTTATTGAATGTCACTGACCTCATCAGTTTGACCAATTTAAGGTGAACCAATGGCTGGATGCGTCAGTATCAAGGGTGAATAGCCTGAATACTCAGATTAAAACTCAAATTGGTTTTGAAATTCAGAATTATTTTGATATTGGCTATTTTCACAGTTAATGGTACTGAAAGACCTCACTGCATAAATGCTTTGACCTCAGAAATGTGGTGAGATAGAGGAGATTACCTTTATGTTCTTATTTTTTCGAGCTGTCTGATGGAGAAAGTGGATGGATGATTGACCTCTGCTATAGAGGACATTCCAGCAAGAAAACGGTCATTAGACTCTTCATATAGCTTTTTCAACTAGGCAGCCAAGTTTATCAAAGATTCTTATGTTTTGTTTTGGATCTTCAGGAGGCCGCTGTATAAAGTCTGGTCTATTTGGGAAACATTTTACAAGGAGCTTACTCTAGGAGGCTTTCTTGGGGAGAGAAGATGGCCAGGGGTCAGTTTTGGCAGGATATTTTCAGCCCATAGATTAGGTTGTTTATAAGCCCACAAACACATTCCCTTCTGTTAAATAGAGTGAAACAAACTTACATCACTCCCCATAACATTTTCTAACATATAATGTTTCTTTCTTTGACATACAAACTATTTTGTAGGATGGCACACATCCAGGAGGAATTGCAAAATTCAAGCAATTTACTCAGATCTGCTAACCCCAAAATATTTTAATATTCATTTCATTAAAATATTTTGCAAATGGCCAGATAATTTGAATTTTGGGGAGATCACTGTTTTTTGCAGTGGTTTTGCAGCTTTCATCCTAAAAACAATATCATTTAGATGGTGCTTCAACTTAGGCCTGGGTAAGTGGTATTATAATTCTTTTTTTTTTTTTTAAACAACATCTTGTTTTCAGTAAAAGAGATCAGGAACTTGGTGATAATGGATTGTGAAAACAAAGACACAGCAACAAGAGAAACTACCCAATAGTGCCTTTATCCTAGTTTCTCTTGGCTCAAAACATCTTTAAAAGTGGCAAGCATTTCCCCAGGGGGATCATCCAACCAATAGCTTGAAAAAAAAACTGTTTTTTAGAAGCCTTTGGTTGTGAGAATGAATTGAGGTGATTACTAGGGTGCTTGTTTGGCCAGAGTCTTTGTTCCATTAATAAAATGGCAGCAGTCACTATGGAAGAAAAACACATTTTAATAAAAGGAAAGCAACTCAAAAACACAATGCCCTGGTTCTAGTGGCCCTTAGGTTCTGGTAAATTAGGGCAATTGTCCCCAGTGCCCATGTATAGGGTGTGTGTGTGGCACAGGCACGTGTGGGGGGAGGGGCTATACTGCAGCTGGGTATCTGGAGGAGAAAAATCTCTCCAGCTGTTGCTGAACAGGAGTGGGGTCTGATTCATACATAATGCAGGCAGTCAGTTATGCATGCCCACGCATAGTATCAGACATATATGTCGCAGAGGGAACAAACAGCCATTTTCAACCTCGAGTCCTTCTAGGGAGGATAGAATGAAAGGCCCTTTTGTTCTCTTGTGCACTGCGAAGGTGGGTGTGCAACTCAGTCTGTAACTAGGGCCTGGAGAGAAACCCTGCTCCTTTGGGGAGCCCCTTTGGCCAGGCTGGAGTGGAAATGGCCCGTGTTAATAAAGTATATATCTGATTATTAACTCACTTCCAAGGGAGGCATAAGCTCACTTCTTAATTTCTCTTAGAATTTCATGCACAATACCATCAGAAAAATGTATCTTAAGCTTTTTCATCACCTACTGTTTCTATTCAATCTCCTTCAGTCATCATCATCAAGAAGAAATTAATTTCCGGCTTACGTGAGGCAAGTTTTAGCTTCCCCAATGAGCCAGACTTTACTTCCTGCTTTATCTTTTCCATCCTTTTCCTTTGGGTTGCGTGCACAGATCACACACACACACACACACACACACACACACACACACACACGTTCTCTGTCACAATAAGATTATAATCATAGAGCTGCTTTCCAAGCTAAACTTGCCTCTCCTCTTTCACTGAATTGACAAATTGTACGGTGATATGTTTCGGAGATATAATGAATCTATATGGTGATATTTATTAGCTTCCTTGCCCCCTTTTTCTAGAATCTTTACTCTCTTCTTCCTGCTTCTATCCACAGGGTATAGTAAAGACAAACATATTACATTGTAATTCTGATCCCAGGTCAGAGGTGACTGGTTTGGGGTTGGCTAATGAAGTGGGATATTTTTTTCCCCTTGGGACAAAGAAAATAAGCTGGTCTTTCTACTCAGAGCTGTAAAGTTCCAAAGATGTTGGCTATAATGCTTTCCACATGTGGCAAAGAGAAAGTGAATTCTTAAAGTTTTGTTGTCCGTGGTTGCAGTTTTTCTCTGAGATCAAGTAATATCTTTTCTTAGATTCCATGAAACATCTCAGTATCCTCATTCATAATAAATTATCTTCTGGGCTAGTTTGAATTGAGTCCCTGTCCCTTGTTGGGAAAAGGGTCACAAGCATTACAGTAGCGATCTTCCAAAAGAAAGCCAAACTCTGTTTCTGGTGGGGCTCTGGTTCCTCACTGAGAAGAGAGGTAGCACCTTACTTAAAGAGAAGACAACAGGATTTAGTGCTAAAGCTTATTTTAAATTCTTGCTTTGTCTTTTGTCTAGCTCTGTGCCTTGGGTAAATCACTTAAGTTCTCTGATAATATTATCTCTCTTGCAG
The DNA here is from genome assembly GCA_006410875.1 of Neotragus pygmaeus. Lineage (NCBI taxonomy): Eukaryota > Metazoa > Chordata > Mammalia > Artiodactyla > Bovidae > Neotragus > Neotragus pygmaeus. The sequence goes on from SJYV01013721.1 coordinate 380,678, forward strand.
TATTTTTTTTTTTTTTTAGGTTTAGAAATAGCACATGTAAAGTAGTAAGTCTATAATTGGCATCCAATGAATGGTAACTATACTCTAAAAATAACTGTTGCAATTACTTAAAAAGAATTCTTAACAATGTAAAACTGCAAAGCAGACTTTGTTTATTCAGCTCACATATTTCTTCTTCCCCCTTGCCTCCTGGCAATAAGGAGTTCATGATCTGAGCTTGAGAGTCCCTTGCAAGGAGATCGAACCAGTCAATTCTAAAGGAAATCAGTCCTGAGTATTCATTGGAGAGACTAATGCTGAAGCTGAAACTTCAATACTTTGGCCACCTGCCGCGAAGACCTGACTCATTAGAAAAGACCCTGATGCTGGGAAAGAGTGAAGGCAGGAGGAGAAGGGGACGACAGAGGACAAGATGGTTGGATGGCATCACCGACTCGATGGACATGAAGTCTGAGCAAGCTCTGGGACATGGTGAAGGACAGGGAGGCCTGGCGTGCTGCAGCCCATGGGGTCACAGAGTCTGATACAACTGAGTGACTGAACAACAACAACAACTTGTCTCCTTTCCTGTTTATATCCCTTTCCTGTTTCCTTTTCAATTTATTTCCCTTTGAGAGAACCAGAGATTGTGCAAAATTTCAAATATTCACTCATTTGGTTGCTGGGAAGTAGCTAGAGAGTTAGTATAGAGCTCTCTTTGAATTCACCTTCTTGCCAGAATAATTTTCTCAGCTGTTTCAGATCCAATATTCTGCTTCTGGGTCCAATATTTTCAATATAATCCTCCGTATTTGGTTGGGGTACTCAAGGAGTCCAAGGCAGTGATGTACATACCAGTGGTAACCCGGGGAATGCTGTGGGAACAATACCTGTGGGTGCATGAGCAGCAGGATGGGGCAGGAGGAGACTCTGACCTGTCACACAGGTGCCATTGGGGCCTCTATCCATCCTCCACCCAAGACACTCTAGTGCCGGGATGGCCCTTCAGAGTCATCCCAAGTAGAGGCAAGGCATGCGTGCCTGCATGCTAAGTCATTCAGTCATCCCCAACTCCATGACCTCATGGATTGTAGCTCTCTGGGCTTTTCTGTCCATGGGGTTTCCCAGGCAAGAATACTGGAATGTGTTGCCATTTCCTCCTCCAGGGGATCTTCCTGACCCCGGGATCGAACCCAGGTCTCCTGCATTGCTGGCAGATGCTTTACCACTGAGCCATCTGGCAGTGGAGCCTTTGTGCCCTGCCATCCAGGATGGATCCAGGCTACAGACAGCATTCGGAAGAGTATGTAACCTGGGGCAATGCAGGGCCTTTAAAGTCAGCAGCCAGCATTCTTAGCAACTGAAGGAATGGGTTCCTAGGTCTGAAAGGGTATATACAGCATCCGCCACTCTTTGAGCCAGGAGTGTGTCTTTCAATCCGTCACTGTATTAACTGGGCTTCCCTGGTGGCTCAGGGGTAAAGCATCCACCTGCCAGTGCAGGAGATGCAGATTCAATCCCTGTGAATCCAGAAGATCCCCTGGAGAAGGAAATGGCAACCCACTCCAGTATTCTAGCCTGGAAAATCCCGTGGACAGTGGAGCCTGAGGTGGAGGGGAGTTCATGGGGTTGCAAAAGGGTTGAATATGACTTGGGGACTAAACAACAACTAAATATTGACCAAAGGGCTACTTATGCAATAGAGAAGTCAATTGTGAAAACATGCAAATAGCATATTTTTAAAACACTTCCCTTTGCTCCTTTAATCTCAGAGTATCCACTGGCTCCTACGGCTTGGAAAAGATTCTTAGTCATAGTCCACTACATAGAAAATATTCCTTTTGGCAAAAAGTGATTGTAAGATTTACCAATTATAGTCTCACTTCCACTGTCCAAACGAGGTGCTAAAATCCATGTGTTGAGGCCATCACTTCCATTTTAGGATGGTGCATTTTAAATCTCTAAACAGACAGACCCCAGGATATGTATCAATAATCTCTGTAATCCAACAGGACACTGAGACAAGGGACCTGTGCTTGTAGCACAGGTTGGGAAAGGATTTGATGTACTGAAACGGATGAGGCATGAAATTCAGAGCCTTTAAAAACTGAATGTAATGGATTAATAAATAACAGAGAACTAAATAGAGGAGAATTTAAAAATCTACCCTACTTTATTTTTTATCTCATTCAATAGACGATGACAACATGCTCCATCATTTCTAATCAAGTTGGAAATAGATCTTTTTTTGAGGACATTTGAATGATTCAGTACAGGCTTTATTTGGATCCCAAAGCTGAGGCATTTGTCCCTAAATGTTGTGGGATTTCCATACCCAGGATTTTGCTGAAGATTCAATTATTTTTCCACTTATTGGGTCTCTATGACACTAAAAGTCATTGGGTACTTCTATTTATGTTTTCCAAGACTTTTTTTTTTTGTTTTCTACCACTGTGCCTATCTAAACAACTGGTCAAATAACTAAGTTTAGAGTAGGAAGACATCATGCTTTCCAAAAACTGTGTCAATAAGAAAATTATACTTTTAAGCTAACCATATTGATTTATGTACTATGGTAGATATTTGTAGGCTTGGATGCCCAGCATTTTATTTTATTTTTTTCTCCTGGAAACTACTGGCCTTCTAATCTCATCCATATGGTTCTATAAGGAATACAAAGTTTTTACACAACCATGCCCTGCCTGTGCTGTGGTTGACTATTTTCAGTATAAGCATCTGAGCAAGCAAGGTAGGATCAAAATGTTTTCTCATTCCAGAATCAAAAAGACTGGGTTGAGGGCAGAGAAGTCAGACTTTCATTGGCTGTGGGACCCTCCAGGCATAAACGTTGGGAGCCATAGATGGCTTGGTTCCTGTACTATAAGGCAGAGGTCCCCAACCCCCCAGCCATGATCTATAGTCTGTTAGAAATCAAGCCGCATAGCAGGAGGTGAGTGGCAGGTGAGTGAGCAAAGCTTCCTCTGCATTTCCAGCTGTTCCGCATCACTTGCATCACCACCTGAGCTCTCTGTCAGATCGGCAGTGACATTAGATTCTCCTAGGAGCGTGAGCCTCACTATGAACTGCATGTGTGAGTTGTCTAGGTTGTGTGTGCCTTATAAGAATCATCCGGAAACCACATCCCACCCTCTCCTGACCTACTCCACCCCACTGGGCTCTATGGAAAAATCGTCTTCCACGAAACCAGGCTCTGGTGCCAAACAGGTTGGGGACTGTCCACTGCTGTAGAGCACGCCTTTGTGCACAGAGAAGGAGAGAAGAGAGAAAACAATAGTTGGGGATGGAGAAAAAGAGTGGGCAATGTATAAACACCTATTTCTGATTTTTCCTAAAGCTTAAATCAATCCCTAACTTTTGCAAAGTTTGACCAATCAGCCTTTATTTGATTACTTCAAATAGCTCAGTATTCTTCCCATGAATTCATTTTGCTGCCAGTTCAAATTGTATTCCTATCATCTGTGATTGCTGCTGCTACTGCTGCTGCTAAGTCACTTCAGTCTTGTCCGACTCTGTGTGACCCCATAGACGGCAGCCAATCAGGCTCCCCCATCCCTGGGATTCCCCAGGCAAGAACACTGGAGTGGGTTGCTATTTCCTTCTCCAATGCAAGAAAGTGAAAAGTGAAAGGGAAGTCGCTCAGTCGTGTCTGACTCTCCGTGACCCCATGGACCGCAGCCTACCAGGCTCCTGCATCCATGGGATTTTCCAGGCAAGAGTGCTGGAGTGGGGTGCCATCACCTTCTCCGCCATCTGTGATTTATCTAAATAAACATACATACAATATAAACTGAAGTTTCTTTTCACCTGAGACCATTGGTGTGTTAGTTTCTTAGGACTGCAATAACAAATAACCATACTCGTAGTGACCTAAAACCAAAAACTTATTCTCTCACAATTCTAGGGGCCAGAAGTCCAAAATAAAGCCATGAGAGGGAGAGTTCTTCCTTGTCTCTTCCTGCTTCCAGCAGCTGAAGGCTTTCCTTACTTTGTGGCGGTTTATGTGTTTCTGCCTGTGTTACTAGTATCGCTCTATCTGAGTTCCTGTGACTCACCCGTCTCTCTCTTAGAAGGACAGCAGTCACTGAATTTAGGGCCCACTTAAATCCAGGATTATCGTATCCTGTGATCCTTACCTACATTTGTGAAGACTCTTTTTTTCCAAGTAAGATCACGTTTACAGGTCACTTCCTGGTGAAACTGCGGTTTGAGAAATCACTATTCAACTCAATACAGTTGGTTCTCAAAGCAAGGGTAATTTTTGCCTCCAGGGTCCTTCTGTCTGGAAACATTTTTGATCCGCTCTACTTGTGTGCGTGGTGGTACGGTATACGGGAGAGATTCCTGGCCATAGTCAGGAATGCTGCTCAACATCCTAAAATGCACAGGACGGTCCCCTACAACAAAGAATTATCTAGTTCTAACGTCACAAGAGAGCTTGCCAGGTAGCTTAGTGGTAAAGAATCTGCTTGCCAATGCAGGAGACATGAGTTTGATCCTCGAGTAGGGAAGATCCCCTGGAGAAGGAAATGGCAACCACTCCAATATTCTTGCCTGGGAAATCCCATGGACAGAGGAGCCTGGCAGAGTACAGTTCATGGGGTCACAAAAGAGTCAGCCTTATGGCTCAGCCTAGTGACTAAACAACAGCAGCATCACAGATGGTTGAGAAATCCAGCTTTACACCTATGACCGTTGAGGTGCCAAACCAACCTGACTGATACTAAAATAAGTGCTAACTAAATACTGAGACTGACCTTAAGGAACTGGCTGTCTATCACTGAGCGGAGTCATTATGACATAATGCAATAAAAAAAAATTGCACTAATATGAGTGCTATGAAGCAGAATAGTCACCTAATTATTTTATGCATCGTTCTCAAAGATCTTTTATATACTTATTACCACAAGCTTAAAGTGAAAAAGTAAAAGTCACTCAGTTGTATCTGACTCTTTGTGAACCCACGGACTATACAGTTCATGGAATTTTCCTCCAGGCCAGAATACTGGAGTGGGTAGCCTTTCCCTTCTCCAGGGGATCTTCCCAACCCAGGACTGAACCCTGATCCCCCACATTGCAGGTGGATTTTTTACCAACTGAGCCACCAGGAAAGCCCTCTACAAGCTTAAAAAGAATATTCTTCATATTTCAATCTTTCTGAAACCTTAATGTATACAATGGATACATTTAAAGTTTGCATTCGATGTGGCATTGATTCATTATTACATTGATGATGCTTCTGAAAATGTATGTTATCTTAGAATCAAAGACATATTATCATTGTTTATATTTTCCTTCTAAAAAGCACTGAAGTGGATAGATAGAAAGTACTAAGTCCTTTTTTTGGTACAAATTGGAAGGCCTTTGCAATGGCACCCCACTTCAGTACTCTTGCCTGGAAAATCCCATGGACGGAGGATCCTGGTGGGCTGCAGTCCTTGGGGTCGCTAAGAGTCAGACACGACAGAGTGACTTCACTTTCACTTTTCACTTTCCTGCATTGGAGAAGGACATGGCAACCCACTCCAGTGTTCTTGCCTGGAGAATCCCAGGGGCGGCAGAGCCTGGTGGGCTGCTGTCTATGGGGTCGCACAGAGTCAGACACGACTGAAGTGACTTAGCAGCAGTAGCAGAATGCAAGATGTATTGGATCAGAATCCCTGGAAGCAACACTTTAACAGGTTTTTCAAGTGATTCGCCTTTAGATGATCCAGTAGTTGTTCGTTCTTCAGATTTGGAATAATAAGAAGAAAATAAGAATAAAACACTAGGTTTGGAGAGAGAGTTTTAGTCTTCCATTAATACTCTCATCTTGGGTAATCTAATTAATCTCTCTGGAAATTACTTTCTTCATTCAAAAGTGGTTCTCAAACTTCTGTATGCATTGAGATCAACTTGACTGATGCAAATATTATCTCCGAAAATCCATGAGTCTATAATGACATAAATTAATAGATGAATAAATAAATGGGAGAGAAGAAACAGCTCTACCTTACAGTAGAATGCCAGCTACTACACATGGAAGGAATGGTGGTTTAGGTAGTTAGAAGAGGAAAAAGGAGTCCAAAATGGAAGTGGCTAAAAGACAAAGAAAGGGAAAAGCCTGTGAAAATGGAACAAAAGAAAATCCACGGACTGGAGTGAGGACCTCAGGTGGAACAAACACACCCCTTCCTAGCTAGCCCAATTTGCATAGGACAGGCTTGGAGGAGAGGAGACAAAATGTATAAAAAGAGGAAGCCAAGCTGAACTGGGGCTTCTCCTTTGGGGCCAGCCAGCCCTCACGCCTCGAGGGTGTACTATCATTTGTTTGTGGAATAAAACCCTGAGCTGCAACTGAGCTGTAACACTGGTCTGCTGTTTCAAATCTTTGCTGACCTGAGATTATTAGAGTAATAAAATCATCAATGAATGCTGAAACTAGTGGTAAAGATTTGATGAAGAATGGGATATTTGTATACTTTCAAATTATATATTAATTACAAAGGAAAAAATAGTAACTCTATGGTAAATATACCTGGCCGACACCAACTTAGCTGAGTGACCAAAGCTAGTATCACCAAAATCAGGATGAGGTGACATCATGTGCCTCCTGACATGATGCAGCAAGAAAAACACAACGGTGCTTGGGTAATATTCCTCTCAAAATGTACAACCTGAACTTGACTAAGAAATCATCAGACAAACCCACACTGAAGGACATTCTACTAAATAACTAAAAATGAAAGTCACTCAGTTGTGTCAAACTCTTTGTGACCCCATGGACTATACAGTCCATGGATTTCTCCAGGCCAGAATACTGGAGTGAGTAGCCTTTCCCTTCTCCAGGGCACCTTCCCAATCCAGGGATCGAACCCAGTTCTTCCACACTGTAGGCAGATTCTTTACCAGCTGAGCCACAAGAGAAGCCCAAAAATACTGGAGTGGGTAGCCTATCCCTTTTCCAGCGGATCTTCCCAACCCAGGAATTGAACTGGGGTCTCCTGCATTGCAGATGGATTCTTTACCAACTGAGCTATCATGGAAGCAAAGAAACTAAAATGTGTCGTCGAAAAATATCAAGGTCAAGAAACACAATAAGAACTAAGGAAGTCTTCCAGATTAAAGAGACATGAAAACTAAATACAGTGTATGACCCTGGATAGGACAAATGACAAAATGTAAATAGACTTTGTGGATTAGATAATATATAGTAGTGTATTAATATTAAATTTCCTGATTTTGATCACTAAAATGTAGCTATGTAATAGAATTATCTTAAGAAATTCATACCAAAGTATGTAGAGGTGAAGGGATATGATTTCCGCAATCTACTCAAATAGTCTCAAGAAAGGAAAAAGTTATCTCTCTCTTCATCATTTTCTTTTTACCTAGATGGAGATACTATAATGAAGCAAATGATGCCAAAATGTAAAAATTAATTAATCTGGGCAGAGAGGCATTGCTTATACTGGCCTTGAAACTTTAAGTAGATATCAAATAAAAAGTTAAATAATAACCCGATTTCCACTCTTCCCTCATTTTCAGGAGATGAATACTGCCTTTGTATGTCCTGGAAAGTATAAAGACAAAAAGAGACTAGGAAAAGTAACTGATAGAGTTTAGCTGAAAGTTTTTTTCCTGATTAAAGATTAAAAAAATTTTTTTTAATTTATGTATTTGTTTTTGGCTGTGCTGGGTCTTTGTTGCTTCTCGGGCTTTTCTCTGGTTGTGGCGAGCAGGGGCTACTCTTCCTTGCAGGCACAGGCTCCTCACTGAGGTGACTTCTCCTGTTGTGGAGCATGGTCTCAGGACTACAGGCTCAGTAGCTGTGGTACAACGGCTGAGTTGCTCTGTGGCCATGTGAGATCTTCTTGGACCAGGGATTGAACCAGTGTCTCCTGCATTGGCGGGTAGATTCTTTATCACTGAGCCATTTTAGGGAAGCCCCTTGACTAAAGATTTTTATTTATTTAAAGTTTTTTGGGAGGTGACCGGCATACTCACTATCAGAAATTGAGTTCACTTGCCAGAAAGGTGAGGGAAACTCTTCCGAAATGTCCTGCAGCAGGGCTCTCATGCTATAATGTGCATAAAAATGCCTGGGGACCTTGTGAAAAGGAGATTCTGATTCAGTAAGTTTGGAGCAGGCTGAGATTCTATATTTCTAACAAGCTTCCAAGATGCTTCCAAGATGTTCTGAACACTTTGGAAAGCAATTCTGAGTCTAGAGTGTCATCAAGTCTACCACTTGATTTTGTCCATTTTATTGGACACTCAACCACGCCTATGTCCTTACCTGCTGTCTCCAGCAGAGTTGAGCCATTGTAATGGAGACCATTTAGGCGACCACCCCTAAAAGATTTATTACCTGACCGTTTTACAGAAAAAGTTTGAGGACCCCTGGTTTAGCTTGATTAAAAATGACAGAATCTGGAATCAGGATGAATGAGTTTGCATTCTGGCTTCGCCTGGCATAAATTTTCTGCCTTGGGCCACTTTCTCAGAGTCAGTTTCCTGTTTAGGGAGGGGATAATGATAATAGCACTGGTTTCACAAAAGCTTTTGAAAGATTAAGCAAAACAATTCAGGTAAAGAATTTAGCATACAAATGTAAGTGTGCCTACAATACCTGGTGAGACTGTTAAAAGTCTAAATTCCTAGGCTCCTCTTCCATTGCTTTGATTCTGGAAGTCTGGTGTGGAGCCTGGGAATATGTGTTTGAAACACGCTTCCCAGGGCATTCTCAGGCAAGTGATTCATAAAGCCGCACTTGGAGGAGAACATCCAGCAAGTTCTTATGTTCACCGCATGCTCCTGACCACTCCCCGCATTTTTCTTCCTTCCCCTCCTCCCTATTCTCATTTATTGGTCATGCCCAGGCAAGTGAAGTGCTGCCCTTCATCTCCTCTGACTCCATCAGCTCTAAATCAACCAGCCCTTACAGCCAAGTTTGCTCTCCCACCTGTGCCCACAGTTCCAGCTTTAGACTTTTGTTTCTAACTTATCAATCACTGTCTGCAATGGACCTTTTACTCACTTCATGCTCAGAATCCCTTTTAGATGATTATGATTTTAACCCCCTTCCATATCTGTTCTTGCCCTCTCTTGACTCTCTTTTTAAAATTATTATTTATTTGGCTTTGCCAAGTCTTAGTTGCGGCATGAGGGATCTTTAGTTGCAGCTTCTGAACTCTGAGTTGCACCATGTGGGATCTTGTTCCCTGACCAAGGGTTGAAATGGGGCCCCTGCCTTGGAAGCACTGTCTTAGCCACTGGACTATCGGGGGAGTTCCCCTTGACTTAACACAGTGCTCTGCAAATTCAACCTGGTTGTGACCTAGACTCATTTGTTAGCTGAGACTTGACCATCATTTAGTTGGAGGAATTGGTGGGGACCACTGAGAATGGGTGAGTGGTTCCTATTGTCATTGCCTGAAAACGGTTGAAGGAGCAACTGAACATCTGGTCCACAGGGATCTAAGAAGGTTGTCATTTCCAAACAAATAGTCTCTTCCTTTGAAAGTACTTGACCCTGGAAGTAGCATATTCAAAGTGTTTTGAAAATCAGTGTTATTCCTATCCTACCGTAAAACATGTATTCACTAATATAACAGAGGACTTTGCAGGTTTCTCAACTGCCTCCTTCACCCCCACTTAGATCTCATGCACAAAAAGGATAAAGCTTCACTAATTTTAACAGATTTTAATATTTGTGAAGAAAGTTATGAAATGAATATTAGAAGTCTTATTTATCACAATTTCTTAAGAATGTTTTTACCTGTCAAGAATTCAGGGCAATCTGGTAATTTTTCATCATGTACCAGTAATTAGCTTAGAATTTTTAACAAAATCTGACACAATCTTTCTGAGTAGCCTCGAATTACCCTTTGACATCTCAATTACTGGAAGAACAAAAGGAGTCACTTCTGAAGATATAGTTAAAGAGTGTTAGAGCTCATTTTTGAGCTAATTGAAAGTCATATTTTAATATCTATTTTACAGTTCAGAAATTCTATTCTCGATTTACCTTTGACCCCTGGTTAGACTATTCTCAGGATGTGATTTTTTTTTATTCCCTCATCTACAAACTATATCAGGTGGAATACTTTGCTTAATGAAAGTCTGAGAAATTTTGGAAATGCTTTGGGAGGTTCTTTTTTTTTCCTCTCTCACAAAGTAAAAGAAAAAGTCATATTTATTTCACTTTGTTTCCAGTCATAGAGATGGTTGCTTTAATTTGAGAAAATGTGGCCCTGAATATAGATACAAATTAGTTTTCAATTTCTTAATGAAGCAAAAATGATACCTGGCTGTGATTTTTATATTAACACTTTTTAGCATAAGATGTGGTCATGTAGGACTTCCCTGGTGGTGCAGGGGACAAACCATGAAGCCACGAAGCCTGTGTGCCACAACCTCTAAAGCTAGGCGCTGCAGCGACAGGCGCCTGCGTGCTCTGGGGCCTAGGAGCGATGACTAATGAACCTCTGTGCCACAACAACTGAAGCCGGTACACCTAGAGCCTGTTGTCTGCAACAAAAGAGGCCATCACGATGAGAGGCCCACACACCACGATGCAGAGGAGCCCCTGCTCTCCACTAGAAACAGCCCATGCAGAGCAACGAAGGCCCAGCACAGCCAAAAGTAAATAAAGGTATACTTTAAAAATGTGGTCATTTAACTTAAAAAAAATTTTTTTTTACTTGCAGCAGCATGTTGAGTGGTAAGNGTTTGCCATGGTCGCCCTGCGCCGAGGTCAGGGCTGTGTTCCACAGTCGGCTAGCGACGAGTTCCGAGCTCTGTACCCTGGTCAGCCTTCAAGATTTTCGTGTGCTGCAGTAGCCTTGCGCCGATGTCCGAGTTGTGTGCCGCGGTCACCCTGCATCGATGTCCAGTCTGTGTGCCACGGTCGTCATCTCCTGAGGTAGGTGCTGTGTGCCAGGGTCGCCATGTGCCACGGTGCGTGCTGTGTGCCTCTGTCACTCTTCACTGTGGTTTGGGCTGTGTGCCGCGGTCACCCTGCGCCAAGGTCCCCACTGTGTTCTGCCCTCGGCTTGCGACTTATTCCTGGCTCTATGCAGTGTTTCCTATTTGCCATTGTCCGGGCTGTGTGCCGTGGTAGCTTTCTCCAGAAGTCCGGGTTGTGTGCCACGGTACCCCTGCGCTGAGGTCCGTCCTGTGTGCCATGATCACCCTGAGCCGATGTCCGGCCTGTGTTCCACTGTCACCCTGTGCCGAGGTCCGGCCTGTGTGACTCAGACACACTGCACCGAGGTTCGGTCTCTTTGCCACGGTCGCCCTCCTCCAAAGTCCATGCTCAGTGCCACGGTCACTTTGATCCGAGGTCCAGCCTGTGTGCCACCATCGCCCTGTGACCAGGTCTGGGCTGTGTTCCGCCGTCGATTGGAGATTAGTTCCGTCCTCTTTGCCATGGTCGCCCTGCGCCGAGGTCCGGCCTGTGTTACGTGGTCAGCTAGCGACGAGTTCTGAGCTCTGTACCCCGGTTNGAGTCACTTCTGAAGATATAGTTAAAGAGTGTTAGAGCTCATTTTTGAGCTAATTGAAAGTCATATTTTAATATCTATTTTACAGTTCAGAAATTCTATTCTCGATTTACCTTTGACCCCTGGTTAGACTATTCTCAGGATGTGATTTTTTTTTATTCCCTCATCTACAAACTATATCAGGTGGAATACTTTGCTTAATGAAAGTCTGAGAAATTTTGGAAATGCTTTGGGAGGTTCTTTTTTTTTCCTCTCTCACAAAGTAAAAGAAAAAGTCATATTTATTTCACTTTGTTTCCAGTCATAGAGATGGTTGCTTTAATTTGAGAAAATGTGGCCCTGAATATAGATACAAATTAGTTTTCAATTTCTTAATGAAGCAAAAATGATACCTGGCTGTGATTTTTATATTAACACTTTTTAGCATAAGATGTGGTCATGTAGGACTTCCCTGGTGGTGCAGGGGACAAACCATGAAGCCACGAAGCCTGTGTGCCACAACCTCTAAAGCTAGGCGCTGCAGCGACAGGCGCCTGCGTGCTCTGGGGCCTAGGAGCGATGACTAATGAACCTCTGTGCCACAACAACTGAAGCCGGTACACCTAGAGCCTGTTGTCTGCAACAAAAGAGGCCATCACGATGAGAGGCCCACACACCACGATGCAGAGGAGCCCCTGCTCTCCACTAGAAACAGCCCATGCAGAGCAACGAAGGCCCAGCACAGCCAAAAGTAAATAAAGGTATACTTTAAAAATGTGGTCATTTAACTTAAAAAAAATTTTTTTTTACTTGCAGCAGCATGTTGAGTGGTAAGGTTACTCTCTTCTTCTTTATCTGGATCCCCCTCACCTCATTCTGTAGGTATAGGACACATTCATGCATTGAAGTAGAAGTATAAAGATGAAAAGTTGAAAGAATAGAGAGATCCTGTTACAGATGATGAGAGCATAAGGGAGAACTTAGTCTTGTATCTGCATTTTTTTTAATCATGAAAACAAAATATGAATAAAATAGGGAGAAAAAATCAACATTCTTTCTAACTTAAGAGAAAAACTTGTTTATCACAGCAACACTACCATTTCTTGATTACTTTTTGCCAGGTGATGTGTTAAACAGTTCATCTACTCACTCATTCATTCATCTTTTCAGTAATTAGAAAAATATTTGTTAAGCATGTTAAGCATTTGTTCCATGCATTCTTCTTACCACCAAGGAGCTGGGGATGAAACAAAGTTTCTTCTCTCATAAGAGAAGATTTTTTTTTTTTTTTAACTTAGTGGCTTTAAACAAAACATTAATTTAATTTATTTACTCATTTTTGGCCATCCTTCAAAGCTTGCAGGATCTCAGTCCCCAGTCAGGGATCAAACCCATGCCCTCCACAGTGAAAGCATGGATTCCAACCATCAGGCCACCAGGGAATTCCCAAGACATTTGAATCTTGGAAGAGAAACAATAAGTCTAGAGACAAATATACAGTGAGTTAAGTGAGATATAAAAGGGAGTAGAGAGAAAGGATGGTTAAGAGCATCTTCTTGGATAGGTCATTCAACACAGGATGTTTAATAAACTGGAGTTTGAACATAGATCTAAGGCAGTAAGAGACGGAGCCCTGAGAATATCTACGGGGACAAGTGTTCTAGGGGTAGGGAAGAGGAAATGTGAAAGCGCCTGTATGTTGGAGAATTAGTACAGCAGCCAGAGTGGTTGTAAGGGAGTGAAGAGGACAGAGAGTGGTAAGAAATGAATCAAGGAAGTTGGTAGAAGGTAGATCATATAAGCCTTGATAAGCACTTTGGAATAAACAAGAAAGGAGGAAAGCCATTGGAAGGCTTTGAGCAAAGGATGGACACAATCTGAGTTAAGTTTAAAAGGATCACTAGGTTGATACTTTGAGAAAAAACTGTAAAAACACAGAATTAAAAACAGGAAACCTAATTACAAAAGGTTTGTTAATTAAAGTCTAGATTGAAAGTCAAAGAGATTGCCTACTTATTTACCAAATTGTTTTCTCTTCTGTAGTTTTCCCAACCTCCCTTGTAGTTAAGGATGACCCTCCCTAGCACTAAAGAAATGTGAGTAATAGAGATGTATACCAGTTCCAGGCCTGACCCACAAAACCTCCATGCTCTTTTGCCTCTGCAGCGTTGATGCCAATGTTGAAGGTCAGAGTCACAAGGGTGAAGGAGGCTGGATCCCAGAATCACTCCGGTGACAGCTGCTCATTGATCAGGAGTGCAAAACAAGCATCTTTGGTGTTAAATTTCTGAGATATTCCGATGTACCATCAGATATTACCTAAACTAAATGGCAGGTCATTTTCCCTCGGATCAAGTTGTGAGAGGGGAAGCCAACGAGGAGTGCCCAGATTCTACATACACATATTTAGCACAGCAACAGGGTTTTCTGAGGATTTAGATGTGGTAAGAAAGTTAAGACAGGAGCCAAGGATGATCTGCATGTTTTCGCCTTGAGCATTTGGAGCAAGGAGCTGCCATTTGTTGAAATGGAAAAACTGGCGGAGAGAGAGCTCTGTAGGGTGGAAAATCAGGAGTTTAACTTTGGACATGTAAGATTGTGATGGGACTTCCCTGGCCATCCAGTGACTAAGATCTGAGCTCTCATTGCAGGGAGCCTGGGTTCGATCCCTGATCAGGGAACTAGATCACACATGCCGCAGCTCAAGTTTCCACAAAGTGTTAGTCACTCAGTCCTGTGTGACTCTTTGCTACCCCATGGACTGCAGCCTGCCAGGCTCCTCGGTCCATGGAATTCTCTAGGCAAGAATACTGGAATGGATTACCATTCTTTTCTCCAGGGGGTTTTTCTGGCCCAGGGATTGAACCTAGAGCACCTGCATTGCAGGCAGATTCTTTACCATTTTGACCAAACTATTAGCTTAGAGGGCTTCCTGGGTGGCACTAGTAGTAAAGAACCCACCTGCCAATGCAGGAGACATAAGAGTTGTGGGTTCAGTCCCTAGCTTGGGAAGATCCCCTGGAGCATGGCATGGCAACCCACTCCAGTATTCTTTCTTGGAAAACCCCATGGACAGAGGAGCCTAGCAGGCTACAGTCCATAGCGTCGCAGAGTCAGACCCAGCTGAAGCAACTTAGCACGCACGCATAGGAGGCTTAGAGCCCAAAGGAAGAACACTGCAACTAAGGGAAAGCCCATGCCATGACCTCTCTGTTTGCTGTTTGCTACTAGGCCTATTTTTGGATCTGCCATCAACTCTTTACCAGGGTTTCAATTTTTACCTTTGTTCTGCATGGAGAGAGACTTTGAGACTATTCTTAAGTGAGTGAAAGTTGCTCAGTCGTGTTCGACTCTTTGCAACCCCATGGACTCTACAGTCCATAAAATTCTCTAGGCCAGAATACTGGAGAGGGTAGCTTTTCCCTTCTCCAGGGGACCTTTTCCACCCAGGGATCAAACCCAGGTCTCCACGTTGCAGGTGGATTCTTTATCAACTGAGCCACCAGGGAAGCCCTGAGACTATTCTTAAGGTGCTCTGGAGAATAGAGTGAGAGGTCACCTGTCCCACACCGCTAGCCTCAGAACCTCTGGAACTTGTCTTCCATGGTGGGAAGAGCTTTTCAGAGTCAGCTCCGATGGGAGAGGGTTCCAAAATGCACCCTAGAGGTCCCATTTTCTCAGGAGTAGAAGCAACAACAATTAAAATTAAAAAAAAAAAAATGGGAAGAGAGACAAGCATCAACTAGATAAAGGAAAACTGACCTAAGTGCAAGAAGGAACTTTCAATGTAACATCAGAATGAAAAGACCAAGCAGAAAAACAGAAGGGAAGATTTTATTTACATAAGGAAAATCAAATTCCATCTAGCCTATCTGACTATAAGCAAAGTTCAGAAGCAGAAAGCTTTTTGTAATAAAAAAAAATTCTGTTGTGGTGCTATTTACATTTGACACTGACTTTTAAAAATCATCAAACATATGCAAAAGAAGAGAGAAAAGTATAGTAAATCCTCAAGGACCTACTATTTTTAAAGAAAGAAAGAAAAGACCTTCCACTTTGGAAATGGAAATGTGCCTAAGACTCCTAAATTTGCTAATATTTAGGGAAAATTCCACTTAGATGATCTCTGCAACAAATAATTTGTGATTGCTAATGTTAGAAACCCTGGAGAAGATATGGCAACCCAATCCAGTATTCTTGTCTGGAGAATTCCATGAACAGAGAAGGCTGGTGGACTACAGTCCATGGGGTCACAATGAGTCAGACACGACTGAGCGACTAACACGATGTTAGAAATACACTTCCTTTCTCATTCTTATCCTCCAACTTTTAAAACTGAAATATAATTGACATAACATTATATTAGCTTCAGGTATACAATATAATAATTTGACATTTGTATATACTGCAAAATGATCCCACAATACGTCTAGTAAACATCCATCACCACACATAGTTACTTTTTTTTTCTTCCTGTAATAAGAACTTTTAAGATCCACTCTCTTACCAACTTTCAAATATACTATACGGAATTAGCAACTACAATTACCAGGCTGTACAGCACATCCCCAGGACTTATTTTATAACTAAAGTTTGTACCTTTTGGTTTCTGTCACCCCCTTCACCCCCCACCTCTGGAAACCACTCCCATTTTCCCCTTTTCTGCAGAGCAAAAGGAAAGCATCCAAGCAGGAAGGACTAACTCGGAAGCTAACGAAAGGTTAGGCTACCATTCTGCATTCAGTGTACAGCTGTTCACTGTGGTTCCTCTCCTACCTTTTGAGGGCAATTAGCCAAGTCATTCTGGAATTCTAAANAAGAGGAGAAGTGGGCGACAGAGGATGAGATGGCTAGATGGCATCACTGACTCAATGGACATGAGTTTGAGCAAACTCCAGGAGACAGTGAAGGACAGGGAAGCTTGGCGTGTTGAAGTTCGTGGGGTTGCAAAGAGTTGAACATGACTGAACGGCTGAACAACAGCAACTAAGATGATCCTTTGCAAATTAGTATTTACAGTAGGGTCAACATTATGTATTAGATTCATTTCTTCATGACCCAAAACACCACTTTCAGTATGTGTTAACAAACAGTATAGGTGTCTTCACATGTGAGAAAAGAAAATCAGACAGATGACCTTGTAAGAAAAGTTGAAACGAAAGAATAAGATGTGCCTGAAGAGCTGTATGCCAAACCAAGCCTTGCTGTTAGTAACTCCGTGAAGGGACCATCTCAGGCCCTCAGAGATTATAATTTCAGTTTTGGGGAACTTCAGAATCATCTAACACTGTTTAAGAGGTGGATTAATACATTATTCGACATTAAATTCTGTCCTAAGTAATGACACCCTCATGCCATTTAATGACACTAAGCTATACACACCCCTTCTCATTTCTCTTTAAAGTTATTTATCTAGCTAAAGGAAGCCATTATTTCCTGAGCTAAAAGAAAAAAAGATGAATAGGCTTTCATCTTAGGAAAAAGTCCATTCTTATTCTAAATCCTAGCCAAGAAGCCCTAGGAATGGCAAGAAACTGTGCATCATCTTTCACCTGCACACTAACTTCTCATAGATTTAATGATAAACCAATTATTTCTTACTGCCAGCTTTTTAGCAGAAACATTCATAGTTAGAAGCTTTTTATAATGGTGTCAAGGGAGTTCTACGGGTAAGAAAAAATAAGTTTTTCTTTCTTTTGGAACAAAGCTGAACTGTGTTTGTGGAAAATTACACAGAGATAAGCCTATATTGCACAGCAGAAAGAGAGATGTAGTCATGTGCCAAGACTGGAATTATGAGATCAGGGATTGCAAAGAGTGAAAAGAACTTAGACAGTTGCTGTAGGCAGCAGTGGGGACTTTGACATTCCCTGTGGTACCTACATAATGGAGTTTACAGTAGAATGCGGTTATGCTACAGGGAAGAAGCAAGAAAGGAACAATGAGAAGACCTGTGAGGATGGGGGTAGGATGAGGAAGGGCAGATATCTTGGCTGAAAATATAGATGTGCACAGCAGGGCTAGAAAAATCTAGAAATTTAGAAGACAGAGTGCTGGTAGGTAGCAGAAGAGTATGAAGTGGGTAGGTCTCTTTGGAGAAGGGATTGAATAGGATGAAAAATGCAAGTATGTATGGATCCAAATCCACCCTGGCCCATGAGAGCGTGTTTGTGGGCAATGGAGCAGGTTCCTCTTCTAGAGGTGCTTCCAGAGAGCAAAAGAAAAGTTTCCTGGAGGCTGGTTATCAAAGGGCTTAGAGCAAAAGAAAAGTTTCCTGGAGGCTGGTTATCAAAGGGCTTAGATTTAGGATTCAGGTTCAACTAATGTTTATTGAGGGCCAGACATCTTGCAACAGGTTTTCAAACAGCTCAACGAACTCATGAAATTTTTGTAATAATCCCATGAGGTACATATCAACTCAAACAGGTTTATAGATTAGGAAACTGAGTCTCAGAGAGGTTAGGAGACTCACTCAAGATTAAAGAGATGATAATTTGAGAACTGAAGGTTCCAACCCAGGATACTTTCCTAGCAGAGCTGGGTGCCTCTCCTGTCCGCTCTCTGATGGAACTGCCTCTCCTTGTTCCACTCCTGCCCTGGGATTCAGTAAAAGCAGAGGTTATGAAATGCGCATGGTCAGGGTGGCTGGCAAGGATGGCACTCTGTTTGCCAAGTCTCAGGAAACATGTCAGAGCCAGAAGGCAACTCCCCACAGAGCCAACTTGGGAGCACTCAGGCAGATTAAGAGATGAGTTACAATCCAGGGAGTGTTCAGGTCTCAACTTGGGATAAATGTACTTGCTGGCTGAGTCTTCTCCCACCTCTGCTGCTCTTGGAATTTGAGCTACACTCAGATGTAACTCTGAAAGCTCTCTTGCACACGAGCCCAGAAACTGAATGTCAAGAAACATAATTTAACAAATATTGCTTGCTTAAGAATATATTACATTTAAAACCCTCAGAGTGGGAGAAAATAATAGTAAATGAATCAACTGATAAAGGATTACTTTCCAAAATATACAAGCTCATGCAAAATATACAAGCTCATGCAACTCAATACCAGAAAGACAAATAACCCAATCAAAAAGTGGTATGAAGACCTAAACAGACATTTCTCCAAAGAAGACATACAGAAGGCTAATAAACAAATGAAAAGATGTTCAACGTCATTCATTATTAGAGAAATGAAAATCAAAACTGCAATGAGATATCACCTCATACTGGTCAAAATGGCCATCATCAAAAAATCTACCAATAATAAATGCTGGAAAGAACATGGAGAAAAGGAAAACTGCTGTCAATGGGAATGTGTAAATTGATGCAGCCAGTTTATTGATGGAAGAGATACATACTGATAGAAGAGAGTATGGATATTCCTCAACAAACTAGGAATAGAACTACCATATGACTTAAATCCCACCAGTGGGTATAAACCCTTAGGAAAACAAGGTTTTAACTGAAAAGGATACATGTACCCCAATGTTC
Organism: Neotragus pygmaeus; assembly: GCA_006410875.1. Classification (NCBI taxonomy): domain Eukaryota; kingdom Metazoa; phylum Chordata; class Mammalia; order Artiodactyla; family Bovidae; genus Neotragus; species Neotragus pygmaeus. Next base: position 399,625 of record SJYV01013721.1, read on the forward strand.
ACTGAAGCACTATTTACAATAGTTAAGACAAGGAAGCAACCTAGATGTCTATTGACAGATGAATGTATAAAGATGCTGTGGTACATACATACAATGGCATATTACTCAGCCATAAAAAGGAACACATTTGCGTGAGTGCCAATGAGGTGGATGAATCGAGAGCCAATTATATAGAGTGAAGTAATTAAGAAAGAGAAAAACAAATAGCATATATTAATGCACATATATAAAATTTAGAAAGATGAGACTGAGGACCCTATTTGCAGGGCAGCAATGGAGACGGGACATAGAGAATAGACTTGTGCACACAGTGGGGAAGAAGGAGAAGGGGGGATGAATGGAGAGAGTAGATAGAAACATATACACTGCTATATGTAAAATAGATAGCCAGTGGGGATTTGGTGTATGACTCAAGGAACTCAGACTGGGACTCTGTGACAACCTAGAGGGGTGGGATGGGATAAGAGGTGGGAGGGAGCTTCAGGATGGAGGGAACATATGTATACCTACGGCTGATTCATGTTGATGTATGCAGAAACCAACACACTATTGTAAAGCAATTATCCTTCAATTAAAAATAAGTAAAAAAAAAAAAAAAAAAAAAAGACTAGCATTTAAGAATTAAGTTTGGCCTGGACCTAGTTGTCCACTGGCTGAGAATCTGCCTGCTAGTGCAGGGGACATGAGTTCAATCCCTGGTCTGGGAAGATCCCATATGCTGTGGAGCAACTAAACCCATACATCACAACTACTGAGCCTAGGTGCTACAACTATTGAAGCCCGTCGGTCTAGAGCCTTTGCTCTGCAACAAGAGAAGCTACTGCAATGAGAAGCCCGCACACCGCAACTAGTCACAACTGGTGAACAGCAACAGCTTGCTGCAGCTAGAGATGGCCCGCACGTAGCGACAAAGACTCAGTTCAACCAAAAAAAAAAAAGAAAGAAAAGAAAAGAATTAGATCTGGCCTAGACCAACCTGAATCAAGTTTGTGTTTTGAAAGTGGCTATTACTATTAATATCACAGTAATAAGGAGATCAGCCTTGGGTGTTCTTTGGAAGGAATGATGCTAAAGCTGAAACTCCAGTACTTTGGCCACCTCATGCAAAGAGTTGACTCATTGGAAAAGACCCTGATGCTGGGAGGGATTGGGGGCTGTAAGAGAAGGGGATGACTGAGGATGAGATGGCTGGATGGCATCTCTGACTCGATGGACGTGAGTCTGAGTGAACTCCGGGAGTTGGTGATGGACAGGGAGGCCTGGCGTGCTGCGATTCATGGGGTCGCAGAGAGTTGGACACGACTGAGCGACTCAACTGAACTGAGCAGTAGTAATGGCAGTAATACTTGTAGTAGTCGTGCTAGCTCACACAGACAGTGCTTCTCATAAGGATATTGTTATGACCCTCATAACATTATGAAGTAGGCAATTATCCCCATTTCTCAGGTAGGAATAATAAGGAAAGAATGAGTAACTGCTCAAGTCACATAGCTAGTCCAGCAGAACAAGGACTCCCACTCAGGCAACGAGAATCCGTACTCTCCATCATTAAGCTGTACTGATGATAATGATGTGAGTATCTTAATAACAATTTTAAATTCCTCAGAATAATAGTTTTAAAATATTAGCAACAATAATAACTAAATTAATTGATGTCTAGCATGGATCAGTTCACTTCAGTTGCTCAGTCGTGTCTGACTTTTTGCAACCCTACGGACTACAGCAGGCCAGGCTTCCCTGTCCATCATCAACTCCTGGAGTCTACTCAAACTCATGTCCATCACAACAATGATGCCATCTAACCATCTCATCCTCTGTCGTCCCATTCTCCTCCTGCCTTCAATCTTTCCCAGCATCAGGGTCTTTTCCAATAAGTCAGTTCTACACATCAGGTGGCCAAAGTATTGAAATTTCAGGTTCAGCATCAGTCCTTCCAATGAATATTCAGGACAGATTTACTTTAGCATGGAGTGCCTGGATCTCTTTGCAGTCCAAGGGACTCTCAAGAGTCTTCTCCAACACCACAGTTCAAAAGCATCAATTCTTCGGCGCTCAACCTTCTTCACAGTCCAACTCTCACATCCATACATGACCACAGGAAAAACCATAGCCTTGACTAGACAGACCTTAGTCAGCAAAGTAATGTCTCTGCTTTTGAATATGCTGTCTAGGTTGGTCATAGCTATTCTTCCAAGGAGCAAGCATCTTTTAATTTCATGGCTGCAGTCACCATCTGCAGTGATTTTGGAGTCCNCTGAAGCAGCACAGCGGGCAGGCTGCCCCCCAGGCCTGGAGGAGTGGCACCCTGCCCCCCGCAAACGACGTGTCTGGGGTGGGTGCTACGAGGGCTCCTGAAATTCCGGACCCCGGGCCTAATGCTGAAGCCATCAGCTGGCACAGCCACACTGTCTAGGGTAGCCCAGGAGCCCAGAGGGCCGGGAGGCCCAGAGGGTTCAGGTGCGGGGCCCAGGCCCTGGGCTGCAGCGCAGCAACAGGCGTGATACCTGCAGACAGTGAAGGCCCACGACACCGGGGTCCCCACTGCTCCCCTGGGTCCCAGGGTGCTCTCACCCGCCTCCACACAGACACTCACACCAGCTACCTCAGCTGTATCTGGACTCCCCCAGGCCCTCTGAGGCAGAAAACACCCAGAAGAAAAGGGAACTTCAGGAAGCAAGATGTGCCACCAGGTTTCAATCCACTTTGCAAGTTTGCAGGACTGGGGGAGGGGAGTTCACACCTCTGGGGGCCAAGTCACAAGTCCCAGGGAGCAGGGCTGCAGACACAGGGCACAGATCCCAGGAGCACATGTGTCTGGGGCCAGAGCAGGGAAGGGGCCCAGAGCCCCGGGCTGCAGGGGCGCCCCCTCCACAGGCCCCATCGGGTGAGTGGGGACCCCGAGGATGAGCCCACAGGGACAGGAATGAGAGCCCTGGAGGGACATCGGCCTTGGGACCCCGGGAGGGGCTGGAGCAGCCGAGTGGGCCTGGGGGAGGCAGCTGCCCCTAGTCACGATGCGGGACGAGTGCGGGGACAGGACCGGGCAGGGAGCACCGCACCAAGAGTGCTGCTGCCCGGGGCTGGGGAGCTCGGGGGCTGCGGGCCGTCGAGGAGCAGGACGGGCTGCAGACGGGACGGGAGGGCTGCGCATGACCAGGGACTCTGGAGGCCCAGGCTGGGCGGACATGAGGACCAGCCCGGATGGAAGGAGGGTCTGATCTGAGGAGCAGGGAAGGGAGAGGACCCCAGGGCAGTGACGGCTCCCGGACAGGCCGCTGGAGCCGGCGTGGGTCCCAGGGCTGGGCCACGTGTGGGGACTGTGGGTCCCGACTGGGCTGGGGCCGAGCGCAGCGGCAGAGCTGGGGGCAGGACTGCAGGGCCAGCTGGGTTCCGTGTCCACAGCGGGCAGCAAAAGGCTGAGCCTGCAGCCCCCCCGGATGCAGGGGCTGCCCAGAGCCCAGGGCCTGAGGACCAGCAGCGGGAGCTGGAGAGAGGCAGGTGACCCGAAGACTGGAGGCAGCAAGGGGCCAGAGGAGGGCGTGGGTGGAGTGACAGAGAAGAGCAGAGAGCAAGGGCAGGACCTCCGCCAGGAGGGGCCCGGGTGGACAGAGCTCCTCCAGGGGAGGGCTGCCCGGAGGCCACGAGGGCACCTGGCAAGTCCAGGGACGAGAGCTGAGCCCAGGAAATAAAGGAGTGAGGGGTGGAGCTGGGCAGGGGTGAGGGCTCCCGGAGGGGCCAGAGGGGCAGGAGAGGCTGAGGAGGTAGCCCAGGGAGAGGGGGCAACGAGGCCGCAGGTGAGCTGGGGCTGGGAGGGCAGGGGGGCCCCTAGAGATCTGGGGGAGCAGGTACAGCTTGTGGGCTAGCAGGGTTAGGAAGGCAGGGGGCCCCTGGTGTTTGGGGGAGCAGGTAGAGCTTCTGTAGGTGAGCAGGGAGCTGGGAGGGTAGGCGGAGCACCTGCTGCTTTGGGGAGCAGGTACAGGTTGAGAGGGTGAGCAGGGGCTGGGAGTGCAGGGGGATGTCCTTGTGCTTTGGGGGAGCAGGTACAGGTTATGAGGGTGAGCAGGGNTTCAGTGCTCAGCCTTTTTCACAGTCCAACTCTCACATCCATACATGATCACAGGAAAAACCATAGCCTTGACTAGACGGACCTTAGTTATCAAAGTAATGTCTCTGCTTTTGAATATACTATCTAGGTTGCTTATAACTTTTCTTCCAAGGAGTAAGCGTCTTTTAATTTCATGACAGCAGTCACCATCTGCAGTGATTTGGGAGGCCCCAAAAATAAAGTCAGCCACTGTTTCCACTGTTTCCCCATCTATTTCCCATGAAGTGATAGGACCAGATGCCATGATCTTGGTTTTCTGAATGTTGAGCTTTAAGCCAACTTTTTCACTCTCCTCTTTCACTTTCATCAAGAGGCTTTTTAGTTCCTCTTCACTTTCTGCCATAAGGGTGGTGCTATCTGCATATTTGAGGTTATTGATATTTTTCCTGGCAATCTTGACTCCAGCTTGTGCTTCATCCAGCCCAGAGTTTCTCATGATGTACTCTGCATATCGGTTAAATAAGCAGGGTGACAATATACAGGCTTGATGTACTCCTTTTCCTATTTGGAACCAGTCTGTTGTTCCATGTCCAGTTCTAACCTTTGTTTCCTGACGTGCATATAGGTTTCTCAAGAGGCAGGTCAGGTGGTCTAGGATTCTCATCTCTTTCAGAATATTCCACAGTTTATTGTGATCCACACAGTCATAGGCTTTGGCATAGTCAATAAAGCAGAAATAGATGTTTTTCTGGAACTCTCTTGCTTTTTCAATCAAAAATTCAGGAATCAAAATTTCCAGGAGAAATATCAACAGCCTCAGATATGTAGATGCTGCTGCTGCTGCTGCTAAGTTGCTTCAGTCTTGTCTGACTCTGGGACCCCATAGACGGCAGCCCACCAGGCTCCTCTGTCCCTGGGATTCTCCAGGCAAGAATACTGGAGTGGGTTGCCATTTTCCTTCTCCAATGCATGCATGCATGCTAAGTCACTTCAGTTGTGTCTGAATTTGTGCGGCCCTATGGACAGCAGCCCTCAAAGCTCCTCTGTCCACAAGATTCTCCAGATACGAATACTGGAGTGGGTTGCCATTTCCTTCTCCCAGATATGTAGATGATAACACTGTAATGGTAGAAAGTGAAGAGGAACTAAAGAGCCTCTTGATGAAGGTAAAAGAAGAGAGTGAAAAAAGCTGGCGTAAAACTCAACATTCAAAGACTAAGATCATGGCATCTAGTCTCATCACTTCATGGCAAATAGAAGGGAAAAAGTGGAAGCAGTGACATATTATCTTCTTGGGCTCCAAAACAGCTGCAGATGGTGACTGAAGTCATGAAGTTAAAAGATGCTTGCTTCTTGGAAGGAATACTATGGCCAACCAAGACAGCATATTAAACAGCAGACAAAAGGTCCATTATAATCAAAGTTATGGTTTTTCCAGTAGTTACATGCAGATGTGAGAGTTGGACCATAATGAAGGGTGAGTGCCGAAAGACTGATGCTTTTTAATTACGGTGCTGTTGAAGACTCTTGTGAGTCCCTTGGGTAGCAAGGAGATCAAACCAATCTATCCTAAAGGAAATTAACCCTAAATATTCATTGGAAGGACTGTTGCTGAAGCGGAAGCTCCAATACTTTGGCCAACTGATGAAAAGAGCCGACTCATTGGAAAAGACCATGATGCTGGGAAAGATTGAAGGCAAAAGGATAAAAGGGCAGCAGAAGATGAGATGGTTAGATAGAATCACTGACTCAAGGGTCATGAATTTGAGCAAACTCCAGGAAATGATGAAGGACAAAGGAACCTGATGTTCAAAAGGGTTAGCAGAAAGGAGTTTAGTAAAGAAATTGTTTGCAAAAGTGTGGGCAGGGTTAAGGGAAACCAGCAACATTCAGTGAAGCACCAGAGGGCTAGCATCAGTGGGAAGCTGTTATGAATTTTAACTGAAGGGGAAATAGGAGGGATTACTGGATCCCAGTGATACCTGCATCTGAGCAGAGACACACTCACTAGGAGCTGTGACTTCAAGTAAAATTATATAGCCACTGCTGAACAACGGCCTGGCAGAGAAAGCTGAGAGGAGTACAGACTTGGATCTCTTTCTCTCCCTACCCTTCAGGTTCTGAGTAGAGGCTGCCATTGGCTCAATGCAACCAGAAGGCACAGGACAAGGAAGCCCTGTTAAACAGCCCATAGACTGTCAGGCCTCTGGACCCAGAGAAGAGTGGAGAATAGCAGGGTGTAGATCAGAGGGACATATAGAAAATATCTAGTACCAATAGTTTCTCTTTTAGCTTTACTTCCTACCTTCACATTTGATTAGCTTGATGGACACAGCCAGGGGGCTCTATTAACAACACCAAAGTGTCCATAGCAGATGAAACTTCCTGTGAGTACAGCATATTCAGGACAGAGTACTAAAGGCACCAGAATTTAGGCTCCCAGAGCAGAAAGCAGCTGTATAAGCACTCACTGAAATGATCTCATGGTGCAAAATGATAGCATCCTTTAGGGTGCCCACTTACTATTCATTTTTTTTTAATTTATTTATTTTAATTGAAGGATAATTGCTTTACAGAATTTTGTTATTTTCTGTCAAACATCAGCAAGAAGTACTGTTCATTTTTAAAGCATGAGTTTGGAACCAGATAATCCCAGGATTGAATCCCTACTTCTGATATTTGCTAGCTACATGAACTTGGTATTAGAACTGTGCAGTCCAGTATGGCAGCCACTAACCACATTGCCTATTTAAATGTATATTTACATAAACTTAAAAACATTTTTTTTTAATTTTAATTGTATTTCTTTATTTGGCTGTGCTGGGTCTTTGCTGCTGCACTCGGGCTTTCTCTAGTTGTGGCAAGTGGGGACTACTCTCTGGTTGTGGTGAGAGGGCTTCTCATTGCAGTGGGTTCTTTTGTTCGGCAGCACAGGCTACAGAGCGCAGGCTCAGTAGTTGGGGTGCCTGAGCTCGGTTGCCCCATAGCATGTGGAATCTTCCCAGACCAGGGATGGAACCCATGTCCCCTGCGTTGTCAGGCAGATTCTTAATCACCGAACCACCAGGGAAGTCCAAAAAACTTTAAACATTTAAATATAATGTAAATAAATAAACATCAGAATTTAGTTGCTCATTTGCTTTGCCACATTTCCAAAGCTCAATAACTAATGCAGTTACTGAATTGGACACATAGAACCTCTGCTTAAGCATCTAGCATCCAGTACTGTCAGACAGAACTTTCTACAACGATGGAAATGCCCTCCGTGTCTAATAGACCGATTTTTACTCACACAATGCATCCATTATATATGTAATACAAACAACACATACATTGAACTCATCAGACAGTAACATGATGAGTCTGAGACTTGCCTGAGGATTAAATATGACAATATACATAAAGTTCCCAGTAAACTGGAAGGCATGGAGTAGGCGCTCAATAAGTGGAGCGATAGGAACAGTAACATTAACGACAACAGAAGCAGCAACGTAATTGCTGTTGTATCACATCCCTGGTAGATAATTCTGGCAGTATCATTGCACAAGGCGCTTTGCCAACACGTTGAGGCTTCCAGGCCTTAACAATGATCACACAGCTGTTGCTGATGAGGGCTGTGTGTCATGGAGCTGAGAGGCTCCTTGTTATGAAAGATGCCCAGCATTGCTAGGAACTGGTTAGCAGGCTTCCATCTTGCAAGTGTGGTCATGTGTGCCTTTGTTGAAAACATGGCTCTATCCCAAGACATTCTGTCCTTAATTTTTTGAATGTGATACAATCCCTAATTTTTTCCGGTGGTTTGGAATGGCATGCTTTGTCAGCGTGTTTGTTCTCACAGAATATGATTTCGTTTTCCTTGCATCTACAAAGGAGATGTGAGTCCATCTGCTGTAGGAACTCTGTCAGCCACCCTCTTGCCTCTCTATATCATGTCAAATGACCCATTTGAATTCATGTTTTAATACTACTCTTCAGGCATCTTACCATCTAATCTGCAGAATATGCTAGTGATTTAAGAGGATTGATTTTACAGTCTCTAGAAAGAATGTTCTATTCCTTCAGTGGAATGAGGACAATATTGGTCAGCAACCAATGTAATCCATTTCGTTCTAGTTTTCTCCATTTCCACGTCTCTGTCTCTATATTACAAACCATCATGTTTCATCCTCCTACAATCAATTTTCCACCTGGTTTAAACATACAGTAGCTTCCTGATGCACTTACAACAGAATCTAAATGCCCATCCATGCTCTTTTATTTTCTTCATAGAACTTATTTCTATCTGTAATTACTTATTTGATCGCTTGTTTACTTTATTTTCTTGGGCTCCAAAATCACTGCAGATGATAACTGCAGCCATGAAATTAAAAGATGCTTGCTCCTTAGAAGAAAAGCTACTGACAAACTTAGACAGCATATTAAAAAGCAGAGACATTACTTTGCTGACAAAGGTTCATCTAGTCAAAGCTATGATTCTTCCAGTAGTCATGTATGGATGTGAGAGCTGGACTATAAAGAAAGCTTCACATTGAATAATCGATGCTTTTGAGATGTGGTGTTGGAGAAGACTCTTGAGAGTCCCTTGGACTTCAAGGAGATCCAACCAGTCCAACCTAAAGGAGATCAGTCCTGGGTGTACATTGGAAGGTCTGATGCTGAAGCTGAAACTCCAATACTTTGGCCACCTGATGCAAAGAGCTGACTCATTTGAAAAGACCCTGCTGCTGGGAAAAATTGAAGGCAGGAGAATGGGGCAACAGAGGATGAGATGGTTGGATGGCATCACCGACTCAAAGGACATGAGTTTAAGCAAGCTCTGGGAGTTGGTGATGGACAAGGAAGCCTGAGGTGCTGCAATCCATGGGGTTGCAAAGAGTTGGACACGACTGAGCAACTGAACTTACTATCTGCCTTCTGCCCTCCTCATTCCTCTGGACGGAAGCTCCATGCGAGCTCCTTATCTGTTCACTGAAATCATCATCTCAGCACTTGGTAAAGTACCTGGCACAGAAGGCTTAAAACCCATCCTTGGGCAGAATGTAAAGAGTAAGCAACAAACTTCAAAATTACAGTCTAGTGTCATATTTGCTACATTCCAGTGTCGTTCTCCAAAAGATCCAATACACGTAAAGGGATTCTTAAACATTTCACATTTGAGCCATGGCCCCTGGGGTGGGGGGTCGGGGGAGATGTCTGATGAGTCCTATGGATTCCTTTTCTGAATAAATTTCTGTTTAAATGCACCCCCCCCACCACCACACACACACAGATTACAAAGGAAGCCAGTTATGCTATATATAGTTATCAAAATAATATTTAAAACATTATATTTATGAAATAGTAATGGCTTCCCAGTGGTGCAATGGTAAAGAATCCACCTGCCAATTCCAGAGATGCAAGAAACGTGGGTTCAGTCCCTGGGTTGGGAAGATCTCCTGTAGCAGGGAATGGCAACTTACTCCAGTCTTCTTGTCTGGAGAATTCCATGGGTGGAGGAGCCTGGCGGGCTACAGTCCATGGGGTCGCAAAGAGTTGGACAAGACTGAGCAACTGAGCACACACAGTACACAAATGGACGTGCTCCTTTATCACTGTGCTAAAGAGCAACATCTTTAACAGTGGAGAGTCTGAACGAATTTATTTTGAGGATAGAGACATTCATAAATAATGTTTTGAGATGTCTCCAACAATTGCAGTGAGATATTAAAACAACTATGATTTCTACTGGCAACAAAGCTGCAGGTACAACTAACAAATCTGAGATTTGTCCCCCCTTAATTTTAGAAATTTCTCAAGAGGCAGGTCAGGTGGTCTGGTATTCCCATCTCTTTCAGAATTTTCCACAGTTTATTGTGATCCACACAATCAAAGGCTTTAGCATAGTCAATAAAGCAGAAATAGATGTTTTTCTGGAACTCTCTTGCTTTTGCCATGATCCAGTGGATGTTGGCAATTTGATCTCTGGTTCCTCTGCCTTTTCAAAAACCAGCTTGAACATCAGGAAGTTCACGGTTAATTTATTGCTGAAGCCTGGCTTGGAGAATTTTGAGCATGACTTTACTAGCATGTGAGATGAGTGCAATTGTGCAGTAGTCTGAGCATTCTTTGGCATTGCCTTTCTTTGGAATTGGAATGAAAACTGACCTTTTNAATGGACAAAGTGACAGTCCCTAGTAATTCTGTCCTCCATAAAAAAACCATTGCTGGTGGTTGGTATATGTTCTTCCAAACATGGTGTGTGCGTCTAACATTGTTTTGGAAACGTGCACTTAAATGCTGAGCATCAATGGAGCTCTTTAAAACCATACGTTTCGCTGTGACTTCCCAGGAGACAGCGTCTCAATCTGCTTTTCTTGCAAGAATCAAAGAGTAGCGCCGCTGTCAGGGTCATGGGAGACTCAGCTAAAAGAAAGCCTGGAGTGAATCCCAGTAGCCTTTGTGGGAGAGAGTGTCTGAGGCAGAGAGGCTAATGTACACATCAGCTGTGATTTTGCTCTCTTGAATTTCTATGCTTGCTACTCTGCTCTCAGGAATCATCTTTTTAGATCATTCATTTCCTAATAGAGGCACCTCACGTGCTCAGTAATAGGTACATGATGCCAGTACATGATGCTCAATTGAAGGACCTGGTTCTGCCCCATAAATACTTATAAGCCAAGAACCACTGATAAGAGTGAGCACCCAGGGAGTCTGCCTTGTCTCCCAGATGCACCTGCCCATGACCTTGGGATGGTCCTACCTTTCCTGTATTGTTTTAACATTTTTGAGCCATCATCTGAAAGTGAAAGTCACGTAGTCATGTTCGACTCTTTGTGATCCAATGGACTATACGGTCCATGGAATTCTGCAGGCCAGAACACTGGAGTGGGTAGCCTTTTCCTTCTCCAGGGGATCTTCCCAAGCCAGGGATCAAACCCAGGTCCCCTACATTGCAGGCAGATTCTATACCAGCTGAACCTTCAAGGAAGCCCAAGAAAACAGGAGTGGGTAGCCTATCCCTTCTCCAGTGGATCTTCCCAACCCAGGAATGGAACCGGGGTCTCTTGCACTGCAGGCGGGTTGTTTACCAACTGAGCTGTCAGGGAAGCTCTCATCATCTGATGGCCTATTCAAATATATGGGTGATTTTTACTATTCATGGTATGTGCATACGTGCTAAGTCACTTCAGTTGGGTCTGACTTTTTGGGACCCTATGGACTGTAGCCCTGCCAGGCTCTTCTGTCCAGGCAAATACTGGAGTGGGTTGCCATGCTCTCCTCCAGGGGATCTTCCCGACCCAGGGATGGAACCTGCATCTTTTGTATCTCCTACATTGTCAGGAGGGTTCTTGACCACTAGCACCACCTGGGAAGCTCTATTCATGGTAGTTACGGTCTGTAAAGTTGCCCTGAACACTGAATGAGCAAATTCTGAGCCATCACTGCTAGAGGAAGTACAGGGTCAGCTTCCTGAAAACCTCTGGTCAGAAGAACTTTGTCAGCCAGTTAATACATAACCTTGTTTAATGTGTGTTTCTGTTTAATGGCATCTTATTTAATATAGACTGTGAATTAAGTAATACCGAATTCAGTGAACAGCATTATAACTCATGCCCAGGAGGAAGTGTATCTAACACNGAATCTTGGTCCCTTGGCTCTTACCTTCCCAGGTATTTCTGGTCAGGGAAGGACAAAGGGCTTTCTTAGCTAAGCTGCCTGTGGTGGCCTCTCCTGCTGGCCTTGCCCACCAGCCACCCTGGCATCTCTCAGTGGAAAAAGGAGTCTCAGGCTCAGAAGGGAAAAAATGCCATCACTGCCACTTGTTTCTGATGGGTCTCCCAACTGCTGGATCTTGCTAGTGGTGTTGGGCTTGAGTAACAGTATGTGTGTGTGTGTGTGTGTGTGTGTGTGTGTGTGTGTGTGTGTAGGAGGTATGGGGACCCTGATGGCTCCAGGGGAGGAGTAAGCCCACCTGGGCTGCCTTCTTTTGCTAGGCTGCAGTTTGGAAATTGGGATTCCTTCCAGTGTTGGGTGAGGAAATGCAAACTTTCTTGTCACTGTGCTGTCTCTGGAGTCCCAAAGCAGTTCACCTTTTTCTTACTTTTTTTTTTTAAACAGAAATCTCCTTTGGTGTTTTGTCTACTGTGCCATTTCCAGGGTCCATGATGATCTTAGCAGGAAAAGGGAAAATGGGTCTACACCAGAAGCCAGAGCTTGGGCCGTGTCATAAATATGCTATGAGGGACTTCCCTGGTGGTTCATTGGTAAAGAATCCACCTGTCAAGGCAGGGGACGTAGATTCGATCCCTGGTCCAGGAAGATTCCACATGCTGCAGAGCAACTAAGCTCATATGCCACACTACTGAGCCTGTGCTCTGGAGCCCCCGGGTTGCAATCACTGAAGCCCCCATGCCCTAGAGCCTGTGCTCTGCAACAAGAGAAGCCCGTGCACCACAACTAGAGAGTCGCACCTGCTCACTGCAACTCGGGAAGTCTGTGTGCAGCAACGAAGACCAGCACAGCCAAAGACACATGGAATTAACGAACATGCATATGTGGGGCCATTAAAAGAGACAGCAGGGCAGAGGGCAAAAATTGCTGGCGGAGGAGACAAAAGCTGTGCCTTTAGTCCCAGTTGTGCTTCCAATTGTGTGGCCTTGGACAATGAATTTCCTTCTCACCCTGGACCTCAATTTCTTTATCTGTAAAAAGGAAGAAGGGATTGGGGTTGAACAAGGTAGGCTTGGAGACCCTTCTGGTAGTGACCTCCTGTGACTCACACATCCAGTGTGTTCCCTGGGAGGGCGATGCTGTGTGGTGCCTTTGTGAGAAGAAAGCTTTTGTTTGAGAGTGCAAGTCCTGGTTGTTAGGGGTGGCGGTAGTGGGCAGGGCAGGAGGGAGAGGCGGAGGGAGAGATCCACTTGACTGAGTCTGGACCCCTGAGAAGCTGTATCCTGGACTTCAGGCTATCTATCCCTCAGGGTGCGGGAGGGGCAGAAGGAACCTGCACACTGGCTCCTGTATGCCCGTGGGGAAAAGTTCACCCAGGCTTTACCCCCTGGCTCCTCCACGTGTGTGGGTGCCATCCTCCCTGGGGATGGCGGCAGGACCCTCAGGTGGCAGGGGAGTCAGGCGGGAGGGCAGTCACTTCATGTTCATTTGTGGAGATGGTTAGAGAGCACAGGGATTGGGGACAGATTCAGATGAGTCCTGGAGGATCTGGAGAGGCTCCTGGGCCATCTCTTCTCTCCGTGTCAATGGCACTTGATCCTTTCCTCATCGACTCAGCTGCAAACGTGCAAAGCATTAATGCCTTGTACAGATGACTTGATTTTGTTTTGGTGTGCCTCTTCAACACCTGGGCGCCTATGACCCTTTTTCTAATGGACATGAACAATTCCATTGACTCTGGAGTCTAAAAGACTCTGAACAACTGGCTCCCGGCTCCGGGCGCAGTGATGGAGGCGGAACTCCCTATTCGTGGAGGCAGGGTGCGGCTGTCCTGCGCGCGGTCTCCATTGCGTATGGCTGGTCCGGGAGCCTGCTGAGGAGCCAGGCCCTTCAACCCACAGCTGCAGGGGCCCTAGCGCCTCTGTGCTGACTGGGCGTCCTGGCGAGGGTCCGCTAAGAGGGTGTCCGTGAGTCCCTCCCGGCTGCCCTGAGCTGCCTGGGGCAGGGATCGTGGTAGGCTCAGCTCTTTTTCGTCTGCCGCCACCGCAGGCAGTTGACGTGTGAGAATTTGCTCAGTGTACTATGGTATTTGCCTTGTGTACTATGGTGCCTGAAAGATCGCTGTTAGCACATGGGATTCAGAGACGTTCCCTTAGTCTGAGGCCATGGGATGACCGCAGAGATTAAAAGCAGTGTGATAGGGTGATGGGCTGCCAGAATCAGAGGATAGACATTTGCCTGATAACTGCTCCAATCCATAGGAAGTTTAAAAAAAAGCCTTTTGGCTTGCTTTTTCCTCTCTTTTCTTCTGGCAAGTGGTAGTGATTCAGGCTATGGTTCCAATTAGGACATATGGTGAAATTAACGAATCTCTCCCACTATACCCGTGTTGGCCAAATTTAGTACAGAGAGGATGTGAACTTTTCCCTGATAACAATCACGCCTGCAGCCGTCATCTCCCAGGCACCTGCAAGGTGTCAGATCGTGCCTGCGCCGTCACCCTAACAACCATGCTGAGGGTAGGTGTCCTTGCCTGTCGTCACCTGTTCTGTGTGGGGTTTGGAACTTACTTTGTTCACTTAGTAGCTGAAGCTCATGTCATCTGGGTTGCTCTGGACCCGGGCCACAGATGAGGCCTCTGTGAGCAGGTGGGTGCTCTTGGGGACAGCATGGAGAGGTGAGGGCGGGAGGCTGGTGCCCCAGGGAGTGGGAGCCTGGCTGATGAGGTGAGACAGGGCCCTGGGACATAGAAGAGGTGGGGAACCTGGCCTCAGCCTGGCCCCTAGGCAGACCTTCATCCTGGAGTCACTTCGGGCCCTGGGGACTCTCACCCTCCTTGGGGAAGAGCCCCTAAACCTCCAGAGTTTGGAGCCTTGGACTCCATTTTGGACGTGGAATTTGGAGAAACTGGGCTATTTTCTCAAATGGTTAAGTTCCCCCAGGGACTTGCATGGGGCAGATAGGAGGGGCTGGAAGCTGTGTGAGGCCCTGGGTGGGGGAGGGAGGAAGTGGAGATGGGGAGACCTCTTGGGTGCGTGCCTCCCCTCAACCTCGCCCTCACCCCCACCCTGGGCCTCTTCAGAGAAAGCTGGGTTGAGTGGCCCTGCACAGCTCCACTGTGCCCAGGGATGGAGCTGCCTCCTCTCCAGCCTGACTCTTCAGCAGGAAATAAAATTTCTAAGGGCTGCCATTTTGTGACATGGAGGTTACCAAATCCAGGCTTTAGAAGTCTCTCTTATGCCGGAGGCTAGCTTGTAGAACTGGGGTGGGCCCAGCACTCAGCCTGGCATCATGCATTCTAAGGTCTTCCAGTGTTTCAAGAGAAACTAGAAATCCAGATTTTATGTGGTATCTCCTGAGTTTTAAAAATTGAAAATGAATTAAAAAAACAACACAAGGATGTCCCTGGCCATCCAGTGGTTAAGACTCCACACTTCCAAAGCAGGGGGTGTGGGTTTGATCCCCGGTCAGGGGAGCCAAGATCCCGCATGCCAAGGTGCAGCTGAAAAAAAAAATACTGAGTGGCTCTAATTAAGAGGCCTGTGTTCTATTGGGAGGTATTTGCATCAAAATGTAAAAGAGTGTAAACAGCATAGATGTTAAAAAACAAAACAAAACAGCCACTGTAGGGCTGAATGATTTTCTAGCTGGATGTCTCATGGGTGCCATTTTTTGCCTCTGAGGTGGAGTCCAGAAATTATGGGACCAAATCTTTAGAAGAGCATAGAAGATGTAAAGGGCTTTCCTGGTGGCTCAGAGGATAAAGCATCTACCTGCAATGCAGGAGATCCTGGTTCGATCTCTGGGTTGGGAAGATCCACTTGAGAAGGAAATGGCAACCCACTCCAGTATTCTTGCCTGGAGAATCCCATGGACAGAGGAGCCTGGCGNTAAAAGAGTGTAAACAGCATAGATGTTAAAAAACAAAACAAAACAGCCACTGTAGGGCTGAATGATTTTCTAGCTGGATGTCTCATGGGTGCCATTTTTTGCCTCTGAGGTGGAGTCCAGAAATTATGGGACCAAATCTTTAGAAGAGCATAGAAGATGTAAAGGGCTTTCCTGGTGGCTCAGAGGATAAAGCATCTACCTGCAATGCAGGAGATCCTGGTTCGATCTCTGGGTTGGGAAGATCCACTTGAGAAGGAAATGGCAACCCACTCCAGTATTCTTGCCTGGAGAATCCCATGGACAGAGGAGCCTGGCGGGCTACAGTCCACGGGGTTGCAAAGAATCAGACACGACTGAGCGACTTCACTTTGAAGATGTAGAGGTCGGGTCAGCACTGCATCCTCCCACGCACGTCCCCACTTTATTCCTTCTCTGCTGCTTCCCAGCACCTAGGCTAGGCCTGGTGGTTGGTGATGTCCAACTAGTCATTCCTGAGGAGATGATTCCACTTGGTATATTCTCCATAACTGTGCCCCAGGGGTCCACAACTTTGTGCTTTGTCCTGTGGTGACATTGTGTAAATACGTGTGAGCATCTGTGAGTGTGACTATGTGTGTGATGTGTGCATATGTATGTGAAAGTGAAAGTCGCTCAGTCATGTCCGACTCTTCGCGACCCCACGAACAATACAGTCCATGGAATTCTCCAGGCCAGAATACTGGAGTGAGTAGCCTTTCCCTTCTGCAAGGGATCTTCCCAACTCAGGGATTGAACCCAGGTCTCCCACATTGCAGGTGGATTCTTTACCAGCTGAGCCACAAGGGAAACCCAAGAATACTGGAGTGGGTAGCCTATCCCTTCTCCAGGGGATCTTCCTGACCCAGGAATCAAACTGCAATTTGCATTGAAGGCAGATTCTTTATCAACTGAGCTATGAGGGAAAGAGTGTGGTTGGTGTGTGTATGGATGTGTGAGGGCAATTTGTGTCTATGAGTGTGTGTTGTGTGCCTGTCAGTGTGTGGATGTGTATGAGGATGTGTGATTGTGAGTGTGTAAATGAGGGAGAGCATGTGTGTGAATAGGTGTAAGTATGGGGGAATGTACATGTGAGCAGGTGTGAGTGTGTATGAGACTGTGTGTGAGCAGGTATGAGTGTGAGTGAATCTGTATGAGACACACATGTGTATATGGGCAGATATGTATATGGGTTTGTGTATGAGAGCATGTAATGTGCAGGTGTACATATGGGAGAGTATGTGAGTGGGCAAGTGTGAGTGTGGGTGAGTGTGGGGATGTACATGTGAACAGATATGAGTGGGAACGTATGAAATAATCTATGTGAGCGGTTGTGGGTATGGGTGAGTGTGAGTGTGGGTAAGTGTACATGTGGGCACAGGCAGGTGTGAGTGGGGTGAGTATGGGAGTGTGTGAGAGCAGGTGGGAGTGGGGTGAGTGTGGGAGCGTGTGAATGTGGGCAGGTGTGCATATGGGAGACCGAGTGAGCAGGTGTAAGTGTGGGTGACTGTGGGAGGGTGTACATGTGGGCAGGTGTGCATATGGGGGAGTGTGTGAGTGGGCAGGTGTGGCTGTGGGTGAATGTGGGAGTNTTTCAGGATTCTTGCCTGGAAAATCCATGGACAGAAGAACTTGGTGGGCTACAGTCCATGAGGCCGCAGAGTCGGACACAACTGAGTGACTGAGCAAACACATAAGTATATATATACACAAATTTAGAACAATATTGAATGAGATAAATTAAAATAATATTAGATGACAATAATAATCTAAAACAAGCTTCTACTTTCTACAAAGCGAACGGGGGTGGGGGGTGAGGGGAAAGGTTTTCTACAAAGCTTAACCCAAAGCTACTGGAATTAAGAAAATGTCTATATCCTGATGCCATTTGTATCCTTTCTTTGCATTTCATTTGAAATTTGGCCATTCCTTCTCAGGTTCCATATGGTTCCCTCTGCCACATTTGTCTGTGTAAGAACGGGTATTTTTATATCAACTGAAGAACATTCTTGGTCTCTGTCTACAGTAATTCAAAATGCATAGTTCAAGTACAGAATCTGTATTTCAACTCTATATCTAGCACTCCAGATACTACTTTGTTATTGCAAAGACACACACTAGCTGGGAACTCCACGAACTAACCCCCACTATCTGTTTTCTTCTCTCTCTCATTCTTAAGTTCTGTCTGTCTTTACCGTAGTGACAACAAAAGCGATTTGTGTGTAGTTCCGGAGTTAGTAATTACAATAATGATCACCAGAAAAGGTCTTCACCTCTCACCCATGTCTATTATAGACTGGGTGGGGGCTGTCTACAAGCAGCATATAGGAGGTAAGACCTGGGAACCTGGTTGACCCAGGAAGTGTTATCTGACTTTTGAAGAATCACTCAGCTATTGAGGAAAGACCCAAGAAAAAGCAAAAAAACAAGTAGAGGTGGCAAGTCATGAGGCAAATGGGGGAAGGATAGGAGGAGACTTTAACAGAGGACCAGTATGGAATAAAGTTAACGAAAATAGAATAAGAAACAACATGTGATACCATTAAGTCAGGCACCTAAAGCATTAACCCATAAACACTGACTGCACCAGGGCACTACTTTGATTGTTTGGACCAGATTCTTAAAGGAGTCAGACTAGGCTAGGAATCAGAAGGGACTGATATCATAAGACTTCCTATATTGCATTGTTGGGAAAGTGTGTAATATCTTCGGTTCTGTCTCACCACAGCAAGGATTTGAAATGCAGACCAGAGGTATAGCTCGGTTATAGCTCAGCGTTGCATTCGGCAAACAAAGGATAGTACACCCGGTGGTGTGAGAGTGGGCTGACCCCAAAGGAGAGGTCTCAACACGTCTTGGCTCCCTCTTTTTATATGTTTTGTCTCCTCCCCACCATGCCTGCCCTATGAAAATTAGGGCTAGCCAGGAAGGGGGCATGTTTGTTTCACCTGAGGTTCTTACTCTGGTCCGAGGATTTTTGCTTTGTTCCCTTTTCACGGACTTTTCCCTTTCTTTGTCTTTTAGCCACCACCATTTTGGACCCCGTTTTCCTATTCTAACTACCTAACAGCTTTATTAAGTATTCCATTCTTTTTCTCTCCAATGCAAACAACACATGTACCTAAGTCATTACATGTTGGCATCACGGGCCCCTTTAAATATCTATAAAGTAGCATAAAGTAGGAGGCAGAAGATAAGGACCCTCAGCACTCTTGGAAGATAACCAGGTAACTTCAGATATGACCCCTAGTTCTCTCCAGGCCTCTATGTCATCTGTAAAATAAGGTCACTGTATGTAAGATATTTGGACTGGCTCAAAGGATCTACTGAAATTCCTTCTAACTATAAAATTCGAAATTCTGTGGGTTGAATTCTGATGCCCATACTCTCCTCCATAACGTATTCCTAGGGAATCATCCTAGCATGGCTACTTGGACAATCCAGTTCCTCCATGTCCATAGTACATGTCCTCCAACTCAGAATAGAAACATAGTTTATACCCGAAAAGTCAAGAAATATGAATGGTTTAAGAGTAACCAGTGGGGATTGTGAGCACCTATAGTCAGAGATCCATTTCCAAGGAAGTTCTTACTGCAGGACGTTAGAAGGAAGATGACACCACAATGGGTGAAAATCTGGCTCAAGGTCCCATTCAACCAGGATGGTAAGCCTGGAATTCAATTTAGGGCAACAAGAGAATGAAACTTGAAACTTGGTCTGGGATACATACAAGGATGGTACAAAGTTAAGAAATTATAGAAGCCAAACTGTATCAACTTCAACAATCTGGAAGGAAATGAGTTTAGCTGGTTCTCAGAACATGCTCTGGGAAAGTGAAAGAACAAGTTATATGCCCCACCCCCCTACCCCACCAGTTTTTTAAAAAGAGTTTTTCCATGTCTCATCCAGTGAAAGATTCCTTGTACGTGAGTTCTCAACCAGTCAATGAGAATCTGCTGGTAGGTCTTGAAGCCTGATCTGATAGAGCTTAAGACAGTGGCCTGGGGGTTGACAGCTTGCCCAGAGAGGAGTAAAACATCTGCAGAAATCTCCCCACCCCCATCGCTTGACTTTAAAGCTTTGAAAATGAAAGTGAAAGTCACACAGTCGTGTCTGATTCTTTGCAACCTTATGGACTATAAAATCCAGGGAATTCTCCAGGCCAGAATACTGGAGTGGATAGCCTTTCTCTTCTCCAAGTGATCTTCCCAACCCAGGGATTGAACCCAGATCTCCCATACTACAGGCAGANCGTGTCTGATTCTTTGCGACCTTATGGACTATAAAATCCAGGGAATTCTCCAGGCCAGAATACTGGAGTGGATAGCCTTTCTCTTCTCCAAGTGATCTTCCCAACCCAGGGATTGAACCCAGATCTCCCATACTACAGGCAGATTCTTTACCAGCTGAGCCACAAGGGAAGCCCAAGAATACTGGAGTGGGTAACCTATCTCTTCTCCAGTGGATCTTCCCGACCCAGGAATAGAACCGGGGTCTCCTGCATTGCAGGCAGATTCTTTATCAACTGAGCTATCAAGCTTTCAGGGAAAAACTGCTTCTCTTAACAAAAAGATTGGGAATCCCTGCTGCCATGTCTTACTGTTTCCTTAAGCCATGAAACAAAGATGAAAGATGTTCACAAGCAAAGACGGTCAAAGCTATTAAGAGAGTGGGCCGGGCATTTTCCTCCTGAAACCTGGAGAAAAACAGAAAATAATCTTTTCAGACAAAATGAATATTTTGGTTTCGTTTGATTTTGTTTCACATGTATTTACTGAACAATATGGAGAAATAATCTGAGCATGAAAATAACTAGCTATTAGAAGAAGAGGGGAGAATTTCAAAGATAATGCCCACAGTCTACACAGTCATGTAAGCTTGCTGCCCCTTCCTTCAGCCCTTCCCACCTCCCTTCAGCAGTTCTGTTTCCATTCTCTCAGCTCCCAGAGAACCCTCGAGAAGCTGAGTTCTAGTAGCACTTCTCTAAAGCACACTTCATTCTTTATCCAGTCCCCAAATGGACCATCATCCCAGAACTTCTATCATTAGAGGGGAGAAGATGAGCAAGTCTTTCTCCAAACTATAACCACATTTTTATATGAATCCAACACCTGCCATCTGCTTTACATCCAGGAAGTTCTTCTTAGTAGGAAGGTGGCACTCCAAGGGGTAAACAGATAAACACTTGGCTGAATGTCTGTGAGAATTCATTAGATAATATCCAAAAAGCCCTTCAGAGAACCTTGCTAAATGCAACCAAAGCTGGTTCCTTGATTTCCTAAACTCAAGATTTCAGGTTTACTTTTGATGTTCCCTGGATACTTAGCAGTGTTTGGCTATATAGAGGAAAGAGAAATATTAACCAATTTTTATTTCAGCTGACCTTTTATAGAGACAAGAAGTAATTTTTCTTGAATTCTCCATTTCAGTCTAGGACAGTAACAGTTGGGCAGGGACTTTGCCCAACACTTGTGAGGTTTACACTCAATCACCTTTGTCAAATGGGCATTTTATATTAAAACAATAGAGCATTGTTATTAAGACACCAGACTGCCACAACTTGAGGAAGATCCTAAACCAAGAAATTTCTCTGGACCACAAGAGTCTCTATGACTGTAAAAGTCTGACAAAAAAATCTATTATAGTCCAGGGGGCATTATAGTAGAAAGATCTGGAATCAGACTATATTTGCAGATTTTTTTTAACTTTTAATTTTGTATTGGGATATAGCTGATTGCCAAACAAGGTTGCAATAGTTTCCGGTGAACAACAAGGGATCCAGCCATACATGTACATGTTTCCATTCTCTCCCAAACTCCCCTCTCATCCAGGCTGCCACATATCATTGAGCAGAGTTCCGTATGCTATGTTGGTCCTTGTTGGTTATCAATTTTAAACATAGCAGTGTGTCTATCAGTTCAGTTCAGTTCAGTTCAGTCGCTCAGTCGTGTCCGACTCTTTGCGACCCCATGAATCGCAGCATGCCAGGCCTTCCTGTCTATCACCATTTCCCGGAGTTCATTCAGACTCACGTTCATCGAGTCAGTGAAGTGATGCCATCCAGCCTTCTCATCCTCTGTCAACCCCTTCTCCTCCTGCCCCCAATCCCTCCTAGCATCAGAGTCTTTTCCAATGAGTCAACTCTTCGCAGGAGGTGGCCAAAGTACTGGAGTTTCAGCTTTAGGATCATTCCTTTCAATGAACACCCAAGGCTGATCTCCTTCAGAATGGACTGGTTGGATCTCCTTGCAGTCCAAGGGACTCTCAAGAGTCTTCTCCAACACCACAGTTCAAAAGCATCAATTCTTCAGCACTCAGTTTTCTTCACCATCCCAAATTCCCTAACTATCCCTTCCCTCATCGAAGATTATTTGAAGATTCACTCTTCCATTTGCTTACAAATGCTGTGATTTTCAGGAATTCCCCAGCAGTCCAGTGATTAGAACTGGTGCTTTCATTACCCAGGTCAATCTCTGGTCATGGAATTAAGATGCCACAAGACACATGATGTGGCCAAAAATAAGTAAAATAAAATACATAAAAATTAAAAATAAACCAAATGCAGTGATTTTGGAGAGAGTGGATCACAGGGGTTAAGAATATAGGACTTGGGGGCAGACTACTTGGGTCGGCACCTTGATTCCACTGTTTACTTGCTGGATGATCTTAAAGTAGTTCTCCAAGCCTTTGGCCTCAGTGTCCTTATTTGTGAAATGGACTGTTAATGGCACCTCCAAATGTTGTGGGGGAGGGTGAAATAACTTGATGTTATTATTATTCCCAAATTTTCAGCATTTTAGCCAATGCCAGGCAAAATCAATAAAGTGAGCTAACCAAGGAAAACATTGGAGAAAATGTATTTGGCAAAACTGGGAATTAAGCAGAACTTATTCTTTGGCGCTCTCTCCAATTCTGTCTTTCCTGTTAATAATGTCAATGTCCTGGTTCCTTCTATAGCACTGCACCCAAGCTCTAGATTGTTTGCTCTGCTCTGCTGTATATCTACCCTTCCTCAATCAACTTTTATTCACACTGGTTCTATTTATTTAGGACTTCACACTGAACCAGGTGATAATATAAGAAGAAAAAAATCAAACCTGGTTTAAGATCTTAATGAATGCTGATAAGTAAATATTATGCTTTCAAGGTGTCACATTTACATTTTACAAATTGAAGATAGCCTTATCACTAGAAGGAGTGGCCAAAACCAAGAACTTCAGGTATTGTGAGAGGGAGGTAAGGATAACAATTGGGGGCAGGTTGACCATTGGTTTTCTTTGAATCGCAAATAAGCTGCTATTTAGATAACCTTCAGAGCTTGTCCTAAGGTTAACCTGCTTAATATAAAGCATCACAGACTGACTCTGAGGGAAAAGCAGAACATGCGTGTAAACACAGCATTGTAAAGTTGGCAGGCATGGCACTGAGGTCCCAGCATTACTGGTCCCACAGCTCCCAGGGTTGCTGTCAACAAATCATGACAAATAGGACTAGCCAAGCTTTTCAGTCATATTTGATTTTACAGAAGACGCAGATATACCTGCTGAAGCTGTTCCAAACAGAGGAAAGCCAAGATTCCAGAGCAGAGCTAGCAGATGGAGGAAAATGGCAACAGCCAGCACTGGCTTCTATCAGCCATTATTACAGCCCTGCGATAGGCAGTTTTCTGAATTCAAAAAAGGGGCCACGGGTAAGGGGATCTGAGGTCGAGATCTATCTTGGCCATTAACTGATTGTGTCTGTAAGCAAGTTGAGTCACTCTACCTTGGAGGGTGCAGTAGCAAGACTAGGAGAGAGAGAGATTCCAGAACACTTTCCTTTCATCCCTCCCCCAGTCAAAGAACTCTTAATGTCCAGCAGAGCAGTTTAAGTGCCTCTGCAGACATGCAATGGAAGGTAACCAGGTTTCCTGATTAAAACAACAAACAAACAAAAAACCACCTAGGACTTCCCTGATGATCCAGTGGCTAGAACTCCATGCTCCCAAGGCCAGGGGGGAAGTATCTAATTCTGGTTGGGGAACTAGATCCCACATGCCACATCGAAAGATTCCACATGCTGCAACTAAGATCCAAAGCAACCAAATAAATAATTAAAATCAAAGCATTAAAAAAAAATCATAAGGAAATTAAGATGCGGAGATGATTAATCTGGGGGAGAGGAAAGTAATGTGGAGTAAGATAGACAGTAGCAACATTGGACAGGATCACCAGCTAGGTCAAATAGCTAGAATAGTTAAAATACGTGTGTGTATATGTGTGTGTGTGTGTGTGTGTGTGTGTGTGTGTCTAGTCAAATAAGATCCCTAGACCAGAAATGGCAATCCTCTCCAATATTCTGGCCTGGAGAATTCCATGGACAGAGAAGCCTGGCAGGCTATAGTCCATGGGGTCACAAAGAGTTGGAGGCAACTGAGCATGCACAGAGTCAAATAAGATAGGTTAGGCAAGTGGATCTCAGCACTGGCTGCACCTTAAGGAGTTTTTAAAAATGTCAAATGCCCAGGTGCTATCCCTAAGGAGTCATATGGAACATTCTGGGTCTAGGGTCTAAGCTTCAGCATAAAGTAAAAAGCTTTCTATGTAATCCTCAGGTTTAGTCAGTGGTAAAAATCACTGAGGTTGGACTATGCCGGTTTTTAATAACACAAGGAAGAGGTGTGCGTAAGAGACTTCTGAAGGTGACCTGAAAGGATTGACAACTGATTAGACAGAGAAAGATGAGGAAAGATTCCCAGAAAACTTCGATCTCAAGCAATGGTGCTTAAGAGGAGGAGGTTGCAGTACCCTGTTAAAGTGGAAATGTTTTTGGAAGAAAGATAAATTTGAACTAAAGTGGTTAGCAGGGTATCTGCGCAATTCCATCTTTCTACAATACTCAAAGTAATGAGCAGCACCACATCTTTTCTGACCAGAAAATTTAACTTCGATTTGACTTTATCAAAAGTCCAGCTGAAACAACTAGCAGTACAAGAGAGATGCACTAAGAGAAAGGTACCCTGTATTTCTTCAGTGTTTGCCTTTTTTTTGGTCTTAAGTTCTTCGGGAGGGATGCAAGTACTTTGCATGTTTGCAAAAGCTATGAACCTAATTTTCAGGGGGGAAAGTACCATTAAAAGAATATATATAGAAGTTAATATGGAGCCCAGGTTAAAAATCTGTTTTTTAGATATGGATGAAAGGGCTCACCAGGCCAAACAAAGTTTTGTTGTTGATATTATTATGATTATAGTTGCTATCTTATGATGAAGAACTACAGGTAGAAGAGAAATATCAATAGAGAAGAAGACATAGGGCTTCCCAGGTAGCTCAGCTGGAAAAGAATCCACCTGTAATGCAGGAGACCCCGGTGTGATTCCTCGGTCAGAGAGATCCCCTGGAGAAGGGATAGGCTACCCACTCCAGTGTTCATGGGCTTCCTTGGTGGCTCAGATGTAAAGAATCGGCCTGCATTGCAGGAGACCTGGGTTTGATCCCTGGGTTGGGCAGATCCCCTGGAGAAGGGACTAGCTTACCCACTCCAGTATTCTGGCCTGGAGAAGTCCATGGAGAGAGGACCAGTAGGCTACAGTCCATGGGGTCACATAGAGTCAGACATGACTGAGTTTGACTTAAGTCAAACTTTACTTCAAAAAGAGATAATAAAGAACTAGATGTGTTTTAGACAGCCTTTTCCTAACAATGAATCACAGCCAAGTGTCCAGAGGAAGCCTTAATTTTTTCTAAATGCTTTGAAGCAGTTCACATCTTCTCCCTTTTCTTTGTTCTTTGATTAAAATGCTGATGTATTATTACGTGCACCTGTCCTTAGCTTTGTCGTTAAAACATTCTGGCAACCACAAGAAAACATGCCAGCTTGTGATAACTATCTGCATTTTTAATAATGCCTAGCATTTCCAACAAATAGGATTTCAGCATCTAGAACTTTGGATTTGGAAAAAGAAACAGCTTTTGTTAGTTCTAATAGAAAAAGGCAGCTTGATTTCCAATGCTCTGCTTTAATTTGGGTCTTACCAGCCAGTGATTTTATTGAAAGTGAAATCCATATTCGTGTTTAGCTTTAGTATCTCAACTCTAAAATGGAAAAATCACAGCTTCAGTAACAGAATTGAGAATGAGGTCTTGGCATCTTTCTTAAAAGGAATTTGGATAAGGCTTCTCAGTAAATGCTCACAAATTACTTACGCCATATGTCTAAACACACACAAACAGGTTTAGAAAACCTGGTTGAATTCAATGAAATCATTAGGTATATATATTTAAAAAAAAAACAAAAAAAAACCCAGGCTTCTTTGCTAGATGTTTATCAACAAGGACCATACTTGGGCTAAGGCAATAAATGGGGTAGGGGGATGTCAAGTCATGACCAGGAAGGAAATTTGTGTGTCTAAGCTCTCTTCATCTTCATAAAAAAGTTCTGCACTTTCCATTACTACCTAGATAGGGGTCCATAATGCATTGTTCTGGATTCCCCTTGTAACTTAAACAGAAGTGTTTATGATGTCAGAAGTCTTTGATGTCCTGTGAATGAAGGAGGAGAATGTCCCAAATTTCTTGCAGGAGGAACCCATTAAGGTGGCACCAAACTTGACTACCAAATGCAACAGTACATCTATGAAAGGAAAATTGGTGGCATTACCTCTTAAACCTACAGAGAGCCCGGGAGAAGCCTCCACTGGCAGCTCGAGCCACTGTTGCCACTGGAAACGAGGCTGATGTCAGTGTCTCACCCTCCAGGGATGGTGGCCAGCAATCTGTGCTGAAGTTTGCTGCTGCCACTGGAGTTACTCCTATTGCTGGCTGCTTCTTTTCTGGAAACTTCCCTAACCCAATCCAGCCTGCCTTCCCAAAGCTGAGATTTGCCCCAGTGACTGACCCAGGGCTGATGGGGGAGTCATCTTTTGCTAACCCGCCTGCCGTCACTGTGTCAAAGCGACTCTCCTCTGTGCTGCGTGGACATTGTCACCCCTGAGCCACAACCAGGGAGCTCCCTTCGTGGCTCTGCTATGGCAGACGTGGCACCAGCTCCCGTGAGCACCAAGGGGAGGTCTGCCTGATCTCTACTCTGCAGAGATGCTGAAGACCTTGAAAAGCAGGTGTGGACTACTGTCGGAAAGGCTGTGACAGAAGAGGAATTTCTGGCTTTAGCAATGAAACGGTATGAGGCCTAAAATTATGTGGCTCTCAGTGAAGACTCTCATGAGTCTACTTCACTTGAAAGAGAGTTCAGTTCAGTTCAGTCACTCAGTCATCTCCAGCTCTTTGTGATCCCACGGACTGCAGCATGCCAGGCTTCTCTGTCCATCAACAACTCCCAGAGCATACTCAAGCTCATGTCCATCAAGTCAGTGATGCCATCCAACCATCTCATCCTCTGTCATCCCCTTCTCCTCTCACCTTCAATCTTTCCCAGCAACAGGGTCTTTTCCAGTGAGTCACTTCTTTGCATCAGGTGGCCAAAGTATTGGAGTTTCAGCTTCAGCATCAGTCCTTCCAATGAATATTCAGGACTGATTTTCTTTAGGATAGACAGGTTGGATCTCCTTGAAGTCCAATGACTTTCAAGAGTCTTCTCCAACACCACAGTTCAAAAGCATCAATTCTTTGGTGTTCAGCTTTCTTTATAGTGCATCTCTCACATCCATACATGACTACTGGAAAAACCATAGCTTTGACTAGACGGACCTTCGTTGGCAAAGTGTCATCTCTGCTTTTTAATATGCTGTCTAGTTGGTCATAAGGTAGAGATGGCTTAGCAATATTAGCCTCCTGCTAATATTGTGCATAGGTAATGGATCATCTGGAGTCTTGGTTCACCCGACACTGCTGATGGCCCCTCCAAACCCTGTCCTAGCTGAATCCTTCCTAAGAAGGCCATACAGAAAAGATGCAAAAGCAGGGGTCTTGGCATCTAATAAAAGTGGGTTTTAGTTCAATTCAGTTCAGTCACTAAGTCATGTCTGACTGTCTGCAACCCCATGGACTGCAGCATGCCAAGCTTCTCCGTCCTTCATGATCTCCCCAAATTTGCTCAAATGCATGTTCATTGAGTTGGTGATGCCATCCAACCATCTTATCCTGTGTCATCCCCTTCTCCTGACTTCAGTCTTTCCCAGCATCAGGGTCTTTTCTAATGAGTCAGTTCTTTGCATATCAGGTGGCCAAAGTATTAAAGCTTCAGCCTCAGCACCAGTCCTTCCAGTGAACATTCAGGGTTGATGTCCTTTAGGACTGACTGGTTTGATCTCCTTGCTGTCCAAGGGACTCTCAAGAATTTTCTCCAGCACTAAATCCCAGCAACATCAATGACTGGCTGAATATGAGTAGACTTTGAAAAGTCACTTAACTTTCCTAAACCCTGTTTTCTTTTATTGTAAAATGGAGGTAATAATATTCAACTAATGAATTAAATGCAGTGAAAATGCACAGCCTAGCCAAGGTCTTCAATGCATTGTGGTAACTCTTTTTTCGTGCTTCCTCCCTTCCCCGCTCCTTCCTTCCTGGGTCATAGCCAAGAAGTGCCATGCCTTTTCCAAGTCAAGTAGTGAGAATTAGGTTTGTCTTGTACCAACTCAAGGTAAAGCGTATCCTCACTTCAAAGGAAGCTGGAAATTCACACTCACTGGAAGCTTAGGCTTTAGATGTTTTGTTTGTTCTTTTTTTCTATTTTACTTTTCCTCCCTTTTACAACATGGGCAGTGTTCCCTTGGCATTTGCAAATTTACTTTTTTATTTCTACAGGTGTAGGTGGATTGATTTAAGAAGAGAAATGGTGGTACAAAAAAGATTCTTTCCAAGTGCAGAATTCATTTCAAAAGGGGGAGTGCTTTTCATGATTACTGACATGTGAACGCCTGCTAAATGCCAGGCACTACTCCATATATCAATCACCTTCATCCTCACAATACCAGGAAGTGAGAACTTGGATTAGTAGGCAAGGAAACTGAGGCAGAGAGAGGTTAAGTAAATTATGCAAGAATCACACAGCTAATACATGACAATAGATTTGAAGCCAGGTAAACTTCCTGTTGGGCTTCCCTGGTGGCTCAGATGGTAAGGAATCTGCCTGCCAGTGCGGGAGACAGGGTATGATTCCTGGGTCAGGAAGATGCCCTGGAAAAGCAACCCACTACAGTATTCTTGCCTGGGAAATCCCAAGGATAGAGGAGCCTGATGGGCCATAGTCCATGGGGAGGCAAGGCCTCAGTCCATGGGACACAAAAGAGACCCGATTTAGCGACCAAACAGCAACAACGACAAATGTACTGTCAGAATACATGCTCTCTACCATTTCTGAAGCTTATTCATCTTCTTTCCCTAGCAGCTCAATAAATAGAAAACTGAGGGAAGATGGAGGTGGAAAACAGAGATTAGAAGAAAATGAATCACGCAGGACATTTGAAATAGGTATTGAGCTTACGTAATTGAAATTTGATGCATTTCTGAATATTCATAATAGAAGCACTAATGTTTTATAAAAGGGCAGGGATCTCAGTCTGCTCAGCTTTAATGTTCTAAGTAATGACGTCAGAAAGCCAGTGGAGACTCCTGAGAAAGTGTTTGGTATTTGCTTTATTTCCCTGTGCTAATATTCCTTGACCAAAAACAATCTCAAGGTTTCTAAGGGTAGCCATGCTTCCCAGCCTGCTTTCTTTGAAGGAAGAAATATTTCCATTTTGAAGAGATGAAATGAATATTTTCTTGGCTATGTATTTGATGATGTTTCTTTACTGGAAATACCTCCATTTTTTCTCTGAATCAGACTTTCAGAATTAAAAAAATTTTTTTTATTTTAAATTTTAATTTAATTTAAAAAATTTAAAATTTTCACCTAGAAGAGACCACGGATACCATTTTATTTCCTCTCCTTTCTCTGGTCATGAAGAAGTGAAGGTCAAATAATTTCAGTTCTCTCACTGATCTAGAAGCCAATCTAGGATGGGAATCCAGTTCTAACCCCTCATCCAGTTCTACCACTCAACCACATGTGTTTCTTTCTCTCACACACAGGCTCTTTTTGGCCACCAGTAAACACACTGACCTTTGAAATATGGAAAGAAAAGCGCTTTGAAATAAAACTGGCACAAACAGCAGTTAGACAGCCGTCATCTGGAGTCTGAAACAAAGAGGGGCATAGTTTTCGAGCTGTCTTCGTAATTAGACGAAGCAGTTATCACTCATGCCCCAGTCTGAGCATTACCCCCCAAACAAACAGCCAGGGGTTTGAGAAAGCACACAGGCTACTTTGTTGCTCTATCGTCATGGGGGGTGGGAAGCCCCCAGGACACTAAAAATCAGCTAAAAATCACATGTGGCTGGGACCGTTTTCCAGAGCTCCAGGCTCTTTCCTGTCTTCCTTTCCATTAAAACCCTCTGCTCTTCTTGGCAAAAGCCTTCAGGTGAGGTAAGTGCCAATTAACAACAAAGAGCTTGATGTATTTCAAGTTTATGACTTAGAGCTGGGTTCTTGTGAAGTATATTCTTCTTTTCTAGCCCAGAAGCCTCGATGTGCAAGAGAGCAAAGATTCTACATGTGGTTGAAATTTGGTTCATTTTTTGCTATGGCCCTAAAAGTGATTTCTCTTTCTGGGGTTTGCTCAACTTAGGAAACCAGGCAAATGAACCCCAGAAAAGGGGAAAACCAATTCTGAAAACTTCAACTGCAGAGATAACTGGAGCAGAAGGCTCAGCAAATTGGGATTTTGGAAAAAGTGATCTTAAATGAATGTCTCATGGGTTCTTTGAAAATCGATATGGTCAGATCTCCAAATGAGTAGGAGAAATGGGAATAACGAATCCCCAGGCTCTCTACAGCCTTTTCCAGCTTTCAAATTTGGATGTGAAAATTTTCTACCCTAGGAGTGATTTTAGTCCTGCCAATGATTATCTGAGTGTTATCACGTCAGTTTATGGAAAATACTTTGGCGAGTAGTTCTTAGGTCACAGTGATCTGACCAATAAGATGATCTGATTTGACATCTCAGTGCCATTAAAAGCCAAGAGGTTTGGCAACAGGAACATAAACAGGTTAAAATATATTTCAAAACAATTCCTCTAATTATTAAGTATACTCAGTTGCTTAATATTTTCAGTGCCTCCTGAATTTAGCAAAGGGAATGACAGATGCATATTAAAATGCACGCAAATACTACACACAAGCCACATTTTAATATATTGTTTTGCATCCATAATTTTAGTCTTGTGATTTGTATTTTCATTTGCTTGGGAACAAAGACCTTCTTATTTCCCCACTTGGGAAACAAGGCAAGACTTGTTTCTGCCAGCATCCTAATAGTATTCCTGAAAAAGCAGCAAACTTAATGGTTCAGGAACCGCTCTCCACCACCTGCTTTCAGGCCCCTTAAAGAGGGGCTGCGTTTACAATGCATTGAAAAGGTGAAAATATGCAATCAATCAGCTGCTTTGTCGCAGAGTGGCAGGCAATCATATTTTTTTGTCCTTGTGTTAAAACTAAACAGACTGTTTTTTTTTTTTTAATTAAGCTGTTTAAATGTATAATCTCTTTTCAAATAAAGGGTGTGGCAGAGTGCATTGCAGAGTGCTATGCATTTGCCAAATCCCATTTCCTTTAACCCAGGGTCACAGAGAGAACACATTTCCCAGTCTCCCCTGTAATTAGGTGATTGCTGGCTGAAGGCCTGTGGGCCAAAGTGATTTACACACTGTCCAAGTCTGGCCACTAGGATCTACTGTGCAACCTTTACACTCGTGTGTTTTCCTTATCTGGATCTCCTGGCAAGATGCAGAGGATCAGGTGGAGAACACGAAGGGCATGAGGAGGAGCCTCAGAATGGAAGGAGGTGGCGGTCCTAGAGTAAAACCGTGGGGAGCGAGCTCCGCCCCTGACCATCTCCCTTGACCAGCGACTCACAAACGGCTATGACACTCGTTCATCGTGTGGTGGCCAGTCTCCAATGGCCACATCTTCTGGTATTCATACCCTCATGTATTCGTCTCCAATAGTGTATGGCAGAAGCGATGGTGTGCCGCTTCTGAGATTAGATTATGAAAGACTGTAACTTCTGCCTTGGGTGATTTCTCGATTGTTTTCATTCTGTCTCGGGGACACCAAGGGGCTACATTTGTGAAAATGCCCACTTAGTAATGAACGAAAACCTTCACCAAACAGCAAGGAGTTGAGGCTTGCCAGTAATCAGATGAGTGAGTTGGGAAAAGAATTCTAACTCCAGATGATCCTTCAAATGATGGCAACTCCAGGAGATAGTCTGAATACAGTGTTGTGAGAGACGCTGAGCTATAACCACAGTGATTTGCTTCCGGAGTCTCAAATCTCAAAAACTGCATGAGAAAATTCCTCCTTTTATAAATTGAAGTAGAGTTGTGTTTGTTGTTTTAAACTGTTACGTTTTAGAGTCATTTGCTGCCAAGCAGTAAATAACTAATACAATGTGAGTAAGAAGCAAACTTTCACTGAGCCACTGGGATTGTTTGTTACAGTATTTAAACACTGACTAATACAGCAGGGTGATGCTTACAGTGACTGTGGACATACAGTGAGCAGCTCTCTAAGGTTTCTAAGTAAAGGCTTTGGTTTGTTCCGCTTTGATATTTCACTGCCTAACATAGTGCCTGGACAAGGGTAGGCACTGAACAAATGATAAATAATGCATGTGGGATGCAACATGTGGTCCTATGTATGGGATGTATAACTTTACGGTTAGGTGGCGTTAAATGCACTTTATTCAGGGTCAGAAAAAATTCTAGGATTGTATTCCTACCAAATATGTAGATTGTAGTTGATCAAACATTCATGCAAAGAAGAGAACTCAGTCATCTAATTATGTACATATTATTTCCAGACCAAGTACTCTAATAGGTATTAACACATCTGTTAATTTAATCTTTATAAAAACTTGATAAAGAGTGTGCTATTGCTCTTCTGGGTTTACTAATGAGAAAACAAACTCAAGAAAGTTAAGCACTTCATCCCAGATTTCAGAGCAATTCAGTAGCACAGCCTGTGCTTGATCTGTGCATTGCAAATGCCAAGGATCATGTGTGCATGCTAAAGCCCCACAGTTGTGTCCGACTCTGGAGCGGGTTGCTGTAGCTTCCTCTATGGAATCTTCCCGACCCAGGGATCTAACTCATGTCTCTTAGGCCTCCTGCATTGGCAGGTGGTTCTTTACCACTACTGCCGTGTTATGCTAGGTTGCTCCCTGAATTGAATTCTCAAAAGAAACAGGACAGAGCTCCAAATCTAAAAGGCTGTTAAATTGATGAAGTGGATTAAGAGATAACCCTGTGAAGACAGAATAGAATAATCAAGACAGGCCTTGAGAGATTCCTATCAAGAGTTGCCAAGATCAAAGTTTCTGAAGTCCTGGAGGATGTGGACTCAGTCCCTCAAACTGACACACGTGCCAGGGATGGGACCTCACTTGAGGCTTATCAGAGAATTGTTTAGGAGAACTGAAACACCTTCTGCTTGTAGATAATTAGATGCTTTCTCTCCCCCTCGTGTCAGCTGCACAGAGACGTGGGTCACCACCCCAGAGGCCACCATGGCGAGAGAGGTAAAGAATATCCAGAAAGTGAAAGACGTTAGTTGTTCAGTCATGTCCAGCTCTCGGTGACCCCATGGACTGTAGCCCTCCAGGGTCCTCTGTCCATGGGGTTCGCCAGGCAAGAGTACTGTAGTGGGTACTATGCCCTTCTCCAGGGGATCTTCCTGACCCAGGCATTGATCACAGGTCTCTGGCACTGCAGGCGGATTCTTTACCATCCGAACCACCAGGAAAGTCCGAAGAATATCCAGAACCACAGGGCAACCAGCTCCACTGGAGCAGCAGAGACAGGGAGGCTTGGCTCCCCTCTAATTGACAAAAACCTTCGTAACACATTCCTTCCAAGGCTTGCAAATCAGCACTAGCCTCAGAGAAATCAGGTATGAACCAAAGAAGCACACGGAGTAGATGGTTATCTCTGTGTTTGCCTCTCCTGTCCGTCCTGTTTTTGCTTGTTTTTCATGGGAACTTGTGTGTGGTGAGGAGGCCGGGTATATATTTACTTCGGGCAGTAAGTTCTCTTAGCCCAGCCTTGTGGGAAGAAGTGGAAGTCGCTGTTTACAAGGAATACTGCCAATGGGCTAATAAGACTTTTTCGTGACTTTTGGATGTTTGTAGAACTAAAGTCTTTTGAAGTCAGAATCCAAGGCTGACCTAGAGTCTTAGAGACCAGGATAATGACCTCTGGAAAGCTGCTGTGGCTAACGCAGAAATGCCGACTTATTCTGACATTTATAAACTTTGGTTTTCTAAGTATGCTCCTCTCCATCTTAGACAGTGAGACGGGTTTTTAATCTGTGACCATTGGTGGTACGTCAGAGTTTTAAATTTATCTTTCACTTCATGGGGCAGTGGATTTTTCTAAAGAAATGAATGATGCGTTCACTTTTAGCAAGGAGAATATATTAAAGTTGTGCAAAATAATATACCATTTAAAAATGTGGAAGATCTGTTTACATAAAAAGCAATTGATATGTACATTACGAATCACTCTAAATAATTTATTTAAGGAGGCCCTCAAAGATGTAATTGTAACAGGAACTAAGTTTAAATTCTTACACTTGTAAATAAAACTGACTGCTTTATAATGATTCGCAATTTAGAATATATTTATGCTAGTAATTGTTTTCTCCCAATCATTTTGAATTAACAACGTCTTGCTAGAAAAATAAAAAAAAAACAAAACCACATTTATGCATCTTCATATTCCTTTGCAGCTGTGGCTCACAAAATCAATTACTTGGCATTAATTCAACACATAGTTTTTTCCACTAGGAAAAAATATAATTTAAAAAAGCCAACGATTGTCATTGTATAAATGAATTCAGGGTCCACTAACAAATGGATCACTGGTGTGTGAAAGTCTTTGTCAAGGCCACCTGCTAAGTGAAGGAGTAAGTTGGGGAGATTCCGAGGATCCTCCTACAGTCACCCCATTTTTCACATGTGTTCAGTCTGCATCTTTCCCCTTTACTTCTCAACGAGAGTAAATGAGGAGTTAGAAGAAGGTCTGAGCCAGATACAACAGAGGAAGCCAGTGACTGGAGAGGAAGGTGAGGAGGGGCTAGGACAGTGTGCCTGCCTAATGCTGATGCACAGCTCCCAGGGGAAGGTTCTGGCATTCGCTCCTCTGTGATTCCTGCTCTCCCTGTGGTTGGGGGGTTGCTTCTTTACGTATATGTCTTTACTGCCAAAGAATTCTTTATATGTATGTCCTAACAACAGTCCTATTGTTTTTACACTCACATTGTTGTTGTTGTGGAGTCACTAAGTCATGTTCGACTCTTTGAGATCCCTTGGACTGCAGTACACCAGGCTTCCCTGTCCTTCACTATCTCCTGGAGTTTGCTCAAACTTATGTCCATTAAGTCCATTGAGTCAGTGATGCCATCCAGCCATCTTGTCCTCTGTCGTCCCCTCCTCCTGCCTTCAATCTTTCCCAGCATCGGGGTCTTTTCTGTTGAGTTGGCTCTTCGCATCAGGTGCTCAAAGTACTGGAGCTTCAGCTTCAGCCTCAGTCCTTCCAGTAAGTATTCAGGATTGACTTCCTTTAGGAAATCACTCATGGAGAATGCCTAACTGCTCCCCGTCTCCTACCTTGTTCCCCATCCAACACCATGCTGCCCCCTGACTACTCTGTCTGATATGAACATTTGATCATGTTATTTCCCTATAACAGAATGGTTTCTCACTCACGGTTTCTCAACCTACCACTGGCTTTCAAGATCTTGCATGACCTGCCTCCAGCCTACTTTCCGGCACCATAGTCCCTCACTCTCCCTCCCAGTTCTGTGCTCACAAAGCACCTAAAAGAGTCTACCCTCTCTACCTTGGTATGCTTCACCTGCTCTCCTCTCTACCTGGAATCCTCTCTTGCTCCCACCTATCCCCACCTGTGGCATCGTCTGCCTGATAAACCCCTCCGTCATCCTGTAAGACCTAGATCTTCATCTTGGAAGCCTTCTCTGGCTTCCCTACCAACCAGGGCTGTGCTCTCCCACCTTGCAGCCTCCACTGTGACAGATGCAGCATTTATTACTCTATTTTCACATTTTTTTTTTACATCACTTCTACATATATCAGTATTTCTCTACATATGACCTGAAGAACAAGTGCCTCAAAAATATTTGCCTCTGAGGCTTCCCTGGTGGCTCGGTGGTAAAATAATCTGCATGCCAACACAGGAGACACAGGTTTGATCCCTAATATAGGAAGTTGCCACGTGCCTCAGAGCAACTAATGAGCCTGTGCTCTAGAGCCCAGGAGCCGCAACTAGTGAAGCCCGTGATCCACAACCAGAGAACCCACCGCAGGGAGAAACCCACGCAAAACAAGAAAGAATTGCCCCTGCTTGAGAAAAGGCCAAGCAACAAAGCCACAAAGCCAAAGCAACAAAGATCCAGAACGGCCATAATTAAATAAATAGGAATATCTGCCTCTGAGAAATGCAGAAGGCTTGTTTCCATTTGAAATAGGCCTGCCCAGGGCTTCTTAGGTGACTTAAGCTGCGAACCACTTGGACTGGACTTTAAACTCCGCAAGGGCAGGCATCATTTATTAAGGACATGGTTGGTGATGAATGAATAAAAAGAGTGATTGCTCTTCTGCCACAGGTTGAGCTTCTGTAGCTCCTACTCTCTGTAATGTTTATGAATGCGACTCAGAGTACAAGTTAGTCTTGTTTACTATTGCGTCTATCCCGGATCCTTGCCCAGGGACCCAGGGCGTGATAGACACTAAATAAACCCTGTTTCACAGAAAGAAACTATGGCCTGAAGAGGCTCTGAGTGCTGTGCAGCAGGGCAAAGATGCAGCCACAGCATGAAGAAGATTAGCACAAGGCCTGCTCAGTTACCCAGGAGGAGGCACTAAGTCCGAGCAAGAACATAGCTGGCAATGCTCTGATGTTCCTTTGTAGAAATCCTTGATGTGGGCTGTGAAATGTCAAATCCAGATTTGATTAAGCCCAACTCCAAATCCCCAAGGCAAGTGTACATCCACGGTCTTAATGTAATTATTGGAGCCACCTCCGTTTGTTACTTTCAAAAAGGCTGAGCTAGCACCCCATCCATTGATACCGACTCCTACAAAATGAAGCCTCCAATTAATTCAGCACATCCCAAGTGGATCATGCCTAAAAAGCTTCATCTGGCTCCTTCCTGAAAATTGAAATATTAAATTAATACCCCCCCCACCCCAAAAAAAGGTTCTGATCTACTGTAAAGCCAAAAGGAAGGGTGGGCTCCAAAGGCTACAGTAGAAATCAAAGTTCTGTTTCTTTTGCTTAGGGCTAGACTGGTGTCTATTTGGCACTTTCCATTTCCTCCTTCAAATGATAACCCATCAATTTTCAGATAACCCGTGCTTTGAATTTTTAAAGGCAAGCCAGTAAATACCATTAGCTATTGTAAGGGCTATGCACTTCTAGTTGAATGATCAGTGTATACAAGTGGAAACTTGGCTTTCTCTGCTTAGGCACACTTTGAGGGATGGACCAAAAAAAAAAAAAAAAAAAGTCAGGACAGAATCGAGTCTCCAACCAAAGTAGGCACATTGGGATCTATCAAATTAAAGCCAAATGCCACAGTTTCACTGGAGCAGACCTGATTTCACCACTGCGTTCTCAGAGGGAAGAGGGGTGGAGGGGCATCCACTCACAAGCTCCACCACAAGCCAGAGCTTCACTTTGTTCTGTGAAATTCAGAACATATTTAATTCTTTTTTTTCCTAAAATTTACTCTTGCCCTCACTTAGGGTCTGGCTGGAGCTAAAATCATAGGAGCCAAAGACAGCAGGGGAGAGGCTGCTTTATTGTGAAATCCAATCTGAGTAAAAGCAAAACGGATTAGCAATCTTTTGACCTCACCTAGAGGCACTGTCTGACTGATCCACATGGTTTAGAGAACTTGGAAAAGGTCTGATGAGCTGTCAAACCACTGAAAATTTAAAGCTTTGTTTTTTTGTCACCCTCTATAGAAATGATTCCACAGTTTCTCAAATTCCAGAAGCTTCCTAAAGCGGGACCAACAAGTCTGAGGAGACATAAGTCTCTTAGGGACCCAAAAAAACTATCTTCATGTGTCTGGGACTCTGGAGATCAGCCCAGGCCAGTTATCTAGAGGCGATAATGGGTTCTGCTGGAGCCGTCTGCACTAGACTTGCCCCAAGAGATAGATCATTTCCAAACCAGCATCAAGTGTAGGAGGGTGGGGGAAGCAAACGGATTTTCACCACTTTTTGGTTCCTGCATCAAGAGCTAATCCCAGATATGGCAGTGACATTAAGGCAGGAGTCCTGGCAGCCGCTGCCACTGGGTCAACAGGTTTAAATTGCAAGCAGTCTTTAAAGCACAGATTATATCAGACAGAGTGCCTGCCTTTCAGGGACTCCCTTGCCTAAAGTAAGTAAGTAAGTGTCAGTCACTCAGTCATGTCTGACTCTGCAACCCCATGGACTGTAGCCCGCCAGTCTCCTCTGTCCATGGGATTCTTCAGGCAAGAATACTGGAGTGGGTTTCCACTCCCTTCTCCAGGGCATCTTCTCGACCCAGGGTTCAAACCCAGGTCTCTTGCATTGCAGGTGGATTCTTTACCGTTTGAGCCACAGGGGATCCCTTGCTTAAAAGCACCCATTCTCTCTCTCTCTCGACTTATATGTGACACCCAAACTCATGTAAACCCCTTCCAGCTTGTCCTCATGGACTCTTCCATCTTCCCACCATGTCTGCCATACATTCTCACCCTTCAGACCAATGACTGGCAACCATTTTCTGTGAAGAGTCATATAGTAAATATTTCAGGGTTTGGGGCTCTATGGTCTCTTTCATAATTATTCAACCCTGCTATTGTAAAACAAAATCATTCGTAAAGAGTAATGTAAATGAATGAGTCTGGCTATATTTCAAAAACTCTGTAAAATACATATATTTATTTATGACTGTGCTGGGTCTTTTTGCTGCTTGAGGGCTTTCTCTAGTTGTGGTGCACGGGCTTCTTGTGCTGGTGACTTCTCCTGTTGCAGAGCACACCCTCTAGAGTGTGAGCTCAGGATCTGTGGCACATGGGCACAGAATCTTCCTGGACCAGGGCTTGAACCCATGTCTGCCACATTGGCAGGTGGATTCTTAACCACTGAACCACCAGGGATGTCCTCAACAAAACTTTATTGACAGATACAGGTGGCAGGCTAGATTAGGTCCCCAAGTTGTCAGTTTGCTCACTTTTGTTTTAAATATGCCCAACTTATTCCTTTGTAGGTGGTAGTTCTTCTGCCTCGATCCTTTGTCCTTTTATCTCAGCTCCGATATATTAATTCATTAAAATTCCTTATTTATTGCAAGATTATTAGATGCCAGATACTGTTCTAAGATCTAGAGAGGCAACAATGAAAAAACAGACATTTTCAACAGTGATGGACTTTAAATTCTAGTAGAAGCAAATGAACAATAAACAGGTAGGAGAAAACAGCATTCATGCCAAGTGGAACCAGGATGAAGAAAAATAAGGGAGGGTAGGTGAGTGAGTACGTTCTTTTATTTTTTTAATATTTATTTATTTGGTTGTGCTGGGTCTTAGTTGCAGTATGTGGGATCTTTAGCTGTGGCATGTGAGATCCAGTTCCCTGACCACGGATTGAACCTGGGCCCGCAGCACTGGGAGGGTGGAGTCTTAGCCACTGGAACACCAGGCAAGCCCTGAGGATGTTATTTTAAATAGTGGTTGAGGAAGGCCACTCGGATGAAGTAACACGAGAGCAGAGACGAAAATAAAGCACGAATGCAGTCAATGTGGATAGAAGCGGGGGTGGTGGTAGGAAAAGCATGTCAGGCAGAGGGAATAGCAAGCACGGGGCTCAAGGCAGAGCTTCTTGGTATCTTAGAGGAAGTGACAGGAGGCCAGTGTGATTGGAGTGAGCTGAATGAGAGGGGATGAGCTGAGAGGCAGCGATGGGCAGAATTTTGTACGGCCTCGTGGGGCCATGGAAAGGACTTTAATTTTTACTTAGAATAAGGCTAGAAACCACTGAAGGGTAGAGACCAGAAGACCGAAATAATCTGCCTTGTATTTTAATAAGATCTCCCCCATATCCATGTGTAGGATAGAGTACAGGGAGGCTAGAATAAAAGCAGAAAGACCTGATAAGAGCATTTTACAATAATCCAGGTGACAAATGTTTCCCAGGATGACAAGAGGGGACGCGTTAAGAGTTTTTAGGTTTTGCATATAATTTAAGCTGCAAGGTAAAATGTGAAGGAAATAGTCAGGGATGATGCCAAAAACTTTTGACCTGAGGAACTGGAAGGATGAAGTTTCTATTTATTGAGATGGCAAAGACTATAGAAGGAACAGATTGGGTGGGAATAATCAAGCTTTTTTAAAAAATTATGTTATGTGCAAGATACCTGCTAAACCCGTAAATTGGAAATTTCAGGTAGCCTGTTATAGGACATAACTGCTTTGGAATTCAATGGGAATATCATGGGTAGGGGTGGGCATTGGGGAGTTATCTGAAATAGATGATATTTAAAGCCCTGAAATGAGGTAGGAACACTTAGAGAAAAGGGAGAAGAGAACAGAGTTCAAGGACTGAGTTCTGAAGTACAGCATGTTCAGAGTTCGGGAAGACAAGGAAGGATCAACACAGAGGACTTAAAAGCAATGACTGTGAGACAGGAAGTGAAGCAAGAGTGGCCTCCCAGGAGCCAAGTGAAGAAAGCCTTCCAATAAGGAGGAAATGAACAACTGTGTGAAATATTACTGACATATTGAGCAAGGAGAAGACGAAGACACGACCCAGATGCAGCAATGTGGGAGTCACTGTTGTCCTGGATGGGAACAGTGTGAGGACTGGTGAGTATGAGAGCTTGTAAGGAGTGTGTCAACAGAGAATGGGAGAGGCGCAGACAGTACCTTCCTTCTCCTGGGACCCCATAACACTTCATACTCTCATACCATTTTTTCACAGTTACAATTATTGGCTTGTATTTCTATCTCTGCAACTACTCCGTGAGCATCTGAATGCTGAGCCATGTCCATCATCCGCTATACAACCCAGCACGAGGTACTCATTAACTATTTGTCAAATGAATGTGAAACTGTAATCTAAGAAAGAAAGCTTTCATATAAATGAATATGAGAACCATTTAGACTGGGCTTTCCTGGTTGCTGAGTGGGTAAAGAATCCACGTGCAATGCAGGAGATGTGGGTTCGATCCCTGGGTCGGGAAGATCCCTGTAGGAGGGTACAGCAACCCACTCCAGTATTCTTGCCTGGAGAATCCCGTGGAGAGGAGCCTAGCGGGCTACAGTCCATGGGGTCACAAAGAGTTGGACATGACTGAAGCAACTGATCATGCAAGCATGCCATTTAGACAAGAAAAAGTAACACTAATAAATGGGATTTTAAAAGGAAAGGTGATGGCTGCTGTATATTATACATGGTGTTGTGACACTGTAGATATTTGGGTTTATTCCCTGAATAATTTATACTATTTTTGTGTTTAAATTACACATAAATTATTCCCAATAGTGTATGGTGAGATCCCTCAACTAGTTCAATTTTGTTAAAGAGTAGAGTGAAGATCTATAGGAATTAGGGGCTTTACCCTCTTCCTGTAAAGTTTACGTACTTGTAAGAGTAAATAAAATGTCTCTTACCTCCTTTCAAATTTTCAAAGTTACCAACTCACCATTGTTGTAGGAAGCCTCCAAAAATGTCTAGTTCCCTATTTTCTCTCTTTAAGATTACATTTTTTTAAAGTAAGAATCACTAAAGTGAGTCACTTTGGGGTCTGAATGACACTGAGTTTGTTATTTCTCTTTTTGTTGGAATAATTATTTGAACATTGAGTTCTTAGAGCCATATAACTATTAAGGTCCAGAAGCACAAATGATTACATGATGATTCAAGTGACTTTCTGATTATACTGCTTAATAAAATTAACACTGGAATC
This sequence comes from Neotragus pygmaeus, assembly GCA_006410875.1. Lineage (NCBI taxonomy): Eukaryota > Metazoa > Chordata > Mammalia > Artiodactyla > Bovidae > Neotragus > Neotragus pygmaeus. The sequence continues at coordinate 441,226 of SJYV01013721.1, forward strand.
TGAAACACTGTGTCCAGAAGTCAAATGGTGACTTTCCAAGGGCCCATTAAAAAAAAAAAAAGATTCATTTTAGAGCATAAAATTTTGCAATCTTTATATTTCCAAGTGAGAGCTAGTTAGTGCAGTCAGTTACAGCAAATTAGTGATTCAGTTACATTTTATTTATTCAATATGTGGGGAGACATTTTAAAAAGTGTTAAGTGAGTCATTTCATAAGACCAAAGCCAAGCAAAATTAGAGCAGCCCCTGGTTGAAGCTATTTTTACCGCAAGGAGAAGGTTTCTCACTGCATCCTAGGTACACAGGTGTGGTCAAACTTCAGCATGGAAAGTAAGAAGTCATGAATTCTAAGACAATGATTACTAATGCTGTGAATATGTTATGCCACAGACACATTTGCTATAAGAAGCCAAAAACATGTGACAGAGGAAATTAGGTAGAGACAGTTGAAAATTTTTCCCCTTTATATTCCACTTATCAATGGCTCAAAGACCCAAATTCCGACTTTACATAAAGGCTTTCTTTTTTCTATTTTATAGAGAAATAACTTTATTAAAAAAAAAAACTGTTCTTACAAATTACTCTTTTGTGTCTATCTAGCTCCTTATTTTCTGGGTCGTGGATTTAATAGGCTATAATGCTATTTAAACACCACAGATACTTAATGCAGCATGAAAAACCCTTAAGCTACGGGTAATTGAAAAAAAAAAAAAAAAGAAGTCTCAGTGCCCCGGTCACAAAGTGAAAGATCTTGACATGAACCTCAAAAGTAAAACAAAATTACGTTTCCCTTAGGTTTCTGTGTGTCCCTTGATCAGTAACCATGGTCTCCCATGATTTCATTCATGTACCTCTTAGGGATTCTGTTCCAGTCAGCCAGCTAACGCTCAGCTCTAGGCGCTCTGGAAACTCAGCTCTGGAAAATATCAGGAGCTAAATCAATGGTAAAGCCAGGAGGCTGCAACCATAAATGTCTTTTAACACCCAAAATAATTACCGTGTGCACATCAGGGAGCAAGTTCCTGGTACTCTTGTTGTCAATGTAACAGGCTGTTCAACCAGGAGTCCTTTATCTAAAGGACTAAGTTGCTTCAGTCATGTCTGACTAAAAAGAGTATCTGTCAATACTGCAATAATAGCCAGTGCCCATTATTGTCATCATCAATTTAGATAAACTAATACAAATCACCAGAGATGTCTAAAATCAGTATCTAATAATTATACAGATATTATAGAATATAAAAGAATTTGAAAAATATATAAAAGAATAAAATATGATGGTCTTAGCATGCAGTGCGGAATGTGTAAACATGATGAAGTAGGCATCTATCTTTACATTTCTTCTTGTTTTTATCCTTATTAAAGGGTCAGGAGAAAGTGTATGACATTTTATGCTAGCAGACTAGAATTTTATGCTTTCTTTATTAAGAGGGAGAAGACAATATCTTCTCCAAAGACTACCAATTGATAAAGGAGATTATACTTCAGTTCAGTGATTTTTTGTTTATTAGAGTTAGGTGGAGTTTGCATCAAATTCAGCAACCGGTTTTTCAACACAGTTTTACAGGCATTGCCTGTAACTATTCTTGGAAACTGGGTACCTAGATAACATGCTTTCTTGAATTAAATCAGCTTTGTGTAAACCAAAGTGTTTCTGCCCTGCCCTGTCCTGGGTTTAAACAGCCACTCCTTCGTTCTCCCTTCTATTACCCTCCGACTATGCTCAAACAGGGAACTTTTTCATTTCTTTTACTTTCTTTCCTATTCTTAAAAAGAAAATTGTTTTTCTCTTCTTCTTCAACAGTTTTCAAGCTGGTCATGCGTTTTTGAAAGGCACTTGAACGTAGTGGTTAGTATAAAGGTTTGGAGCTAAAGAGTCCTGGGTTTGAAACTCAGGTCAGACACTAACTGTGTCCCTTTGGCAAATTATTATATACTTAGCTCTAAGCTTCAGACCTTCATCTGTAAAATGGGGATATTGATACCTACTTTCACAGTTATTGGGTGACTGTTGGAGAAAAAGTAGTTCAAAAGCTGAACAGAGCACAGCATGCAGAAATCATAGCTATCATGATTTTTAAAATATGACAAACTGACTTGTGAAAACATAGGAAAGATCATTTTTTCACAGAAAAACATCTGTTTCTGCTTTATTGACTATGCCGAAGCCTTTGACTGTGTGGATCACAATAAACTGTGGAAAATCTGAAAGAGATGGGAATACCAGACCACCTGACCTGCCTCTTGAGAAATCTGTATACAGGTCAGGAAGCAACAGTTAGAACTGGACATGGAACAACAGACTGGTTCCAAATAGGAAAAGGAGTACGTCAAGCCTGTCTATTGTCACCCTGCTTATTTAACTTCTATGCAGAGTACATCATGAGAAATGCTGGACTGGAAGAAACCCAAGCTGGAATCAAGATTTCCAGGAGAAATATCAGTAACCTCAGATGTGCAGATGACACCACCCTTATGGCAGAAAGTGAAGAGGAACTAAAAAGCCNCAAAGAGTTGGACACGACTGAGTGACTGAACTGAACTGAATGGGCCCACGAGCACACTGCAAAATTAGTGCCAGATGACATTAGTGGGAATTAAATGAAGAGCTTTGTCACCAAACTCCAGGGAAGCTTCATTTAGAATAGACCCAGAAAGCTGTTTTCACTTGAGAATTGTATTTCTGCTCTTTACTTTGTCCAGAAAAGTATTTTAGAAGGTATACCTTTCCTAACAAGTTAAGAATGTGTGGTATGGATCAATTAATGTTATAAAGTAACAGAGACAATAGGCCCTCATCAGAGTTTGGTGCTTTACAATAGATTTTAAAAAAAGAAAGAGCAATTTAATCAGCTTCCATAGGTCTGGGTTTCTCTTCTTGAGTCTTAGAGGAAGGAATCTTGCTTTATTTCGGCTATTTCCCATGGAGAGTCCTCCCCTCCTCCCTCCAGTATTCAGGCTAATTACAACTGGTGAGGTAGTTTCCAGGCTGAATAAGAAATCAAAAGGGAAGGGAGGAGAGGTGGTGTGGATTTCAGAGAAAAAATAACTTAAGAAAAAGTATGTTCTCAGAGCGGGGGAAATGAGAGAATCAGGTCACTGAGCTGGAGCCAGGAAAAATCCACATGAGTGGAAATTGGAGTGATGAAAATATTTCATATTAACACATCTGAAGACTGAATGTGACTGACCCAGAGCATGTTCTTCCCCTCCTGGAAAGTGGCCGGGGGCTGAAAGACCTCTAGGCTTTCCTCTGTCATATTCATTCACTAATCAGCGCTATTCAGCCAATTGGATGTGTGGTCTTACGAGAGGTGCCCTGGAAAGCTGGAGGACATATAGCAACGGTTATAATCAAAACAATAGGAGACTCTTATTTCAGCTTCTGAAATACGAATCTTCAAAGGCAGACATGCCTCCAATGCAAACAGCACTTTCTTTTCTTTCTTTCCTTCTTTCTTCTATGTTTACAGTTTTAGATTCAAGTACTTGCTAATTATATATCAATAGGGACAGAATGCATTTGGCCTAAAGCAAAGATATAAATGGTTTAAAGGGCAGGCAAAGTGTCATATGTCAGTAGACATTAGTTGAGGTTAAACTCTGCTGATGTGACCAGAATATTGACATCTCTGTTAGAGTCAATATCTCGAAATTGATGGTGTGGTCTGGCATACGTACTTCCTTAATGACTTGGCAGTGTAATTCGAATATATCTAATAGCACTCCACACATCGGAGGGCCTTAAGCTCCTTCCTCTCACGTTTTCACCAAAATCTCTCAAAGCTTTTTGCTATACAAGTCTTAGTTGACAATGTGATATGAGGCACAACATTGCCATCATGAAAATCTTGGCAAAAAAATCTATCTATCTATCATCTATATATCTTGTTTGTGTGGCTAATTTTGCTGCAATTCAGGTGATACTGGGCCTAAGTTTGAGGATAAGGACCTAGAGGACTGATGAACACACTGCAAACTTAGCTTAAGATGACATTAATGGGAATGCAATGCAGACCTTCGTCACCCAACTCAGGTAAGTTTCATTTAGTACAGACACAGAAAAAAATGAGATAGAAAAAAAAAAATAGAAAAATTATATTTGCTCAGAAAAAAAAAGAGAAATGTTTTTTTATCTCTCTGTTTCCTCCTTTATCTCTAATTGCTGTGTTCTTCTCAGTTTGTACCTTTACAGCTTCCCCAACATAATGAGGCTTGTTGTCAATGACTAAGGAATTTTTCTTTTATTGTGTTTCTCTAGCTAATCCTAGATGGTCATGACTTCTGAATTTTATCCGTCTGTTTCAGCTCAGTTTGACTTTCTAATTCAGGGTATCCACTTACAATTCTACCTGGACCAGTGATTCTGAACTCTAATTCTACATGAGAGTCTGATGGAGAGGTTTAAAATATACCAGTATCTAAGCAATTGAATTAGATTACCTGGATTAGGGGTCTGGGAGCTAACCAGTACCCTTTAATTTAGAAATGGTAAAACACTGGTCCAAACTACCACATTTCAGTTACCTATTGGTATGCAATAAACCATCCCAACATGTAAATAACTTTAAAGTGAAAAAAAAAGTGTTAGTCACTCAGTAGTGTCTGACTTTTTTGATTTCATGGACTGTAGCCCACCAGGCTTTTCTGTCTATGGAATTCTCCAGGCAAGAATAATAGAGTGGATGCCATTCCTTGCTCCAGGGGATCTTCCCAACCCAGGGATCGAACCTGGGTCTCCTGCATTGCAGACAGAGTCTTTGCCATTTTTTGATAACTCTGTGGGGCAGAAATCTGGGCAAGGCACTCCTGGCTGGCTCTTCAGTCCCACATAGTGTCACCTAGAGTCATTCAGCTGCATTCAGTGGGCCCGAAGGTTCAATAAAGCTTCACTCACATGACAGGCACCTCAGTGATCTTCAGCATGGCCCCTCTCTCGCCCCAGAACTATGTTATAAACATGGTGGCCTCAGGTTGGTCAGACTTCTCAGATGGCATCTGGCTTCTAAAAGAGAGGAAGCAAAAACTGTTCATCTCTTTCAATGCTTAGCTTCTGAAGTCCCAAATCACTATCTCCAAATTCGGTCAGAGCAAGTTACAAGGCGAGCCCAGATCCAAGGGGCGAGGAAATCAATTCTTCTCCCTCATGTGAGAAGTAGCATGCGTGCTCAGGGGCTGAGTAACTGCTGGTGGCAATGTTTTGAGATTACAGATCACACACCATCAGTTCCCAATCCTAAAGTCATGGCAGACATTTCTATCTCATCATGGCAGTCTCTCCCCTTGGTCCTAGAATTGTTCTTGGGGCTGCACCTCAGAGGTCAGAGGTCAGGATATTGGAATAAGCATGCAGGTTGAAATGTATTGATTAAACCTGCTCTATTGGGAAAAGAGAAAGTTCTAAACTCTCCCTGCCATGGCTTATGAAGCAGAGCGATTGACATTCTCAGGGAAAATTAGGGAAAGTGCCAATGGTCTCCTGGCCCTGCCTGGGGGACAGGACAGTCTCACCAGTTCTCACAGGAATCTGTGGAGAAGGAATTTCTGGTTTTTTTACTTTCTATTTTTTTTTTTTTTTTTTTTTTTTAATGTTATTTGGCTGCTCTGGGTCTTAAATGTGGCACATGGAGTTTTTGATCTTCGTGGTAGCATGAGGGATCTTTAGTTGGGGTGTACAAACTGCTAGTTGCAGCACGTGGAATCTAGTTCCCTGAGCCAGGCATTAAGCCTGGGCCCCCTGCATTGGAGCACAGTCTTAGCCACTGGGCCACCAGGGAAGTCCCTCCTCTAGTTTATAAAGGGGGAAACTGAGGCTGGCTGAACACAAGGCTCTGCTCTAGGTGCTGTAGAGAACGTAAAGCTTGCCTAGACATCGTTGCAGTTCTTAATATCATTTTCTGCCAAAGAAAAGGCATTTAAACAACTCACTATAATACCCAGCAGAAGGGGACCACCAAGGATGAGCTGGCTGGATGGCATCACGGACTCGATGGACATGAGTCTGAGTGAACTCCGGGAGATGGTGATGAACAGGGAGGCCTGGCATGCTGCGATTCACGGAGTCGCAAAGAGTCGGACACGACTGAGCGACTGAATGACTGAACTGAACTGAACTGAACTGAATGAAATGAAGTTAATCAGAGAAGCAGGGAGGGAAAAAAAGGCCCTGGATGTCAAAGGCAGAAAAAGAGTAAGTGAGGTGATCTAAGTTGGATTTCATGAGGGACAAGGATGGTGACAGGACAGTTTCTTCAGAAGAGAATGACTTGAACATCAGAAGACAAGGGAAATATTGGGAAAACTAAGCAAGTCATAAATTTTTTCGGTAAAAATATCCTCTTTAAGATCAAGCTTTTATGATGCCATTTCATGACATCATACATTTTGGTTGCAAAAACGACGTTAAAACAAACCCAAGTTGATTTGTTACTTGTTTATTCAAAGAACTCCCATATGAATATACATGTATACTATCCATTTTTTAAATATGCATTTTAATACAGTTAATTTCATAATTTTAGTTTTGTTTTTCAAAATGGTTTTACTCCTCACTATGAAACCTAAGACCTTAGTTTTGGTTGATTCATTATAAGTGGCATATTTTTCTGGTACCTGTTATTTTGGAGTTATGAAGTTAATGAGTAGAAAGTACCTATCATGTAATGAGTGGTTCATAAATTTCACTCTTTGTGCCATAAATTTGTATGACTTTTGACAAATGCATTGTGTCAAATAGCTACTATGCCGTTGTTATCTCTACTTTAACAAAGATGTATATGGTGCTTACTATGGGATAGGCACTAACTTATTTACTCCTTTTATAACCTTATTAGATGCTATTAGCACATCATCTCTGGTATAGGTAACAAAATTATGATAGAAAGGCTAAGTAATTTCTTTAAAAATCACACAGCTAACATGGGGGATCTCCACTGAGAACCTGGGACATCCACCACTCTAATACCTTTCTAGTGTTATATTTATTTATAAAAAATTTTTTTAATTGGAAGATAATTGCTTTACAATGTTGTATTGGTTTCTGCCATATAAAAATGTGAATTAGACACAGATGTATAGAACAGTCTTTTGGACTCTGTGGGAGAGGGAGAGGGTGGGATGCTTTTGGAGAATGGCATTGAAACATGTATTATATCATATAAGAAACGAATCACCAGTCCAGGTTCAATGCAGGATACCGGATGCTTGGGGCTGGTGCACTGGGATGACCCAGAGGGATGGTACAGGGAGGGAGGTGAGAGGGGGCTTCAGGATGGGAAACACGTGTACACCTGTGGCAGATTCATGTTGATGTATGGCAAAACCAATACAATATTGTAAAGTAATTAGCCTCCAATTAAAATAAATAATTTTAAATTAAAAACAAAAACATGAATCAGCTATAAAGTATGTGTATATATATATATATATATATATATCTCCTCCCTTGTGTGCCTCCCTCCACCCACCCCATCCCACCTTTCTAGGACGTCACAGCGCCCCAGGTGGAGTTCCCTGTGTTATGCAGCAACCTTCCACTGTCTCTTTTCTGCATGGTTCTGTGTATGTTTCCATGCTACTCTCTCAAGCTGTCCCACCCTCTCTTTCCTCCCCCACTGTGTCTACAGTCCATTCTCTGCATCTGTATTCCTGCCCTGCAAATAGATTCATCAGAACCATTTTTCTAGATTCCATATATATGTGTTAATATACAATATTTGCTTTTTATTCTATTTTTTTTTACTTTTATGACATTCTTCTCTTCCTCTTCTTCATCCTAAAACAATTTCCCTTTTACCACACATTGAATTTAACTTTTATCTGCTACGTCTCATTACCTACCTTTTCATTTTTTTTTAAATTTTAATGTTTTTCCTTCATTCAAAACCTAATCATCATTCTAACAAAAATTTTCAAACACATTAAAATACGATTTATTCTATAAGCTGAAGAGAGACCAGAGTACAATATAAAATACATTATAATTTTTCTTTAAGTATAATTTAAATATAACTTCAGGTGTATAGCATGATGATTTGATATTTGTAAAAAATACATTATAATTTTTTCTTTAAGTATAATTTAAGTATAACTTCAGGTGTATAGCATGATGATTTGCTATTTGTAAAAACTGCAAAAACAATCACTATAATAAGTCTAGTTAGCATTTAATCAATTGCTGTTCAGTTCAGAAATTTAAAGAGTGCAGACAGGAGCTCCATGGTAAAGTTATCACACAAAAAATGATGGTTACTCTGTTGCCACTACTATCCTGTCTGAGAAAAACAACAGCTGACTGACCCTTGTCTGCCTTGGAACCAGGGTACTTAAGAATCAATAAAACATTAGATTTTAAAGAAAAGGCAGTCTGAAAAGTTAATACAATCATTTTGTCATTTGTAAATGGTTTCTATCTCTCTGTAATTCTCCAAAATACACAAAAGCAGGCTTTCTATCTCCTTTAGAAATTTTCAGAGCTGCTTAAGAAATGGATAATATTTAGAAGTGGATTCTAATCATCTCTATGTCTTTTCTTTTGGAAAAAAAGATGCATATCTTGAAGATAATCATAAAAAGCTTTTCAGGAGGCATAAGATCTCAACCAAGATGCATTCATAATTCTTTTTTCAGTGGATTTAGAGTGAAACTATACATGGAAAGAGTTGGAAAATTATTCAAGCAAATCAAAGAAAGAAGTTCCTTCAATTCACTAATTACTTCCTATATACCCTGATATAAAAATCAAAATCAGTTGCTGTCAAAAAAAGTCTGAGCTCAGAGAGCAGACAATTCAAATTTGATATTCACTTGGCTTAAAAAAAAAAATCTCAAAAGACAATGTTCCTTGGAATTCTAAGACATTTTACTTTTTCCACTGTGTTACAAGCAAGGCCAAAATTTAGGCCAATGACAGTGAAAATTATGTTACCCATCCTTGGGTATTTTCCTAAAGTTCCCCAGTGGATAATAGTAGTAGTAGTAGTATTTTGTCACTTAGTCGTGTCCGACTCTTTGCGACCCCATGGACTGTAGCCTACCAGGCTCCTCCCTCCATGGGATTCTCCAGGCAAGAGTACTGGAGTGGGTTGCCATCTCCTTGTCCAGGGGATCTTCCTGACCCAGGGATCCAACCCAGGTCTCCCACATTGCAGGCAGATGCTTAAGTGGATAATAAGGGGAACATAAATAGTATCAATAACCTCAGATACACAGATGATATCACCCTTATGGCAGAAAGTGAAGAAGAACTAAAGAGCCCTTTGGTGGAAGTGAAAAAGGAGAGTGAAAAAGTTGGCTTAAAACTCAACATTCAGAAAACTAAGGTTATGCCATCCAGTCCCATCACTTCATGGGAAATAGATGGGGAAACAATGGAAACAGTGACCGACTTTATTTTTTGGGGGGGCTCCAAAATCACTGCAGATGGTGACTGCAGCCATGAAATTAAAAGCTGCTTGCTCCCTGGAGGAAAAGCTATGACCAACCTACACAGTATATTAAAAACCAGAGACATCACTTTACCGACAAAATTCTGTCTAGTCAAAGCTATGGTTTTTCCAGTAGTCATGTATGGATGTGAGAGTTGGACTATAAAGAAAGCTGAGTGCTGAAGAATTGATGCTTTTGAACTGTGGTGTTGGAGAAGACTCTTGAGAGTCCCTTGGACCGCAAGGAGATCCAACCAGTCTATCCTAAAAGAAATCAGTCCTATATATTCATTGGAAGGACTGATGCTGAAGCTGAAACTCCAACACTTTGGTCACCTGATGTGAAGAACTGACTCATTAGAAAAGACCCTGATGCTGGGAAAAATTGAAGGCAGGAGGAGAAGGGGACAACACAGGATGAGATGGTTGGATGGCATCACTGACGCAATGGACATGAGTTTGAGCAGGTTCCAGGAGTTGGTGATGGACAGGGAAGCCTGGAGTGCTGCAGTCCATGGGGTCGTAAAGAGTTGGACACGATTGAGCAACTGAATTGAACTGAACTAAATTAATGTCGACCGAATGCCCGCAAGGTACTAGATGCTTTTCATATTGTTTCATTTAAACCCCGCAACAATCACATATGGAAATTACAGACCAAGAGAGGAACTTGTTATTTTTAATGCAAAGGAAGCTATTCAACGTGAGAAGACTGGAATGGTGAGAGATGTTCATTCCCTTTTTTCGCATAAACAAGTGGTGGAGTTAGGATCAGAACTCAGGTCTGGAGTCTCTATGCTCAGTGTTTATTTGTTCCACTGTATCTGTCGTTAGCTTCTGAGATCCTAAGCTGGGCAGGGGGTGGGGGTGGGGAGAGGAGGTAGTCTAGAGGAGGGGGATGTAAGTGGTGGGAAGGC
>SJYV01013721.1:451589-463122 GCA_006410875.1 Neotragus pygmaeus
TCCTTGTCCAGGGGATCTTCCTGACCCAGGGATCCAACCCAGGTCTCCCACATTGCAGGCAGATGCTTAAGTGGATAATAAGGGGAACATAAATAGTATCAATAACCTCAGATACACAGATGATATCACCCTTATGGCAGAAAGTGAAGAAGAACTAAAGAGCCCTTTGGTGGAAGTGAAAAAGGAGAGTGAAAAAGTTGGCTTAAAACTCAACATTCAGAAAACTAAGGTTATGCCATCCAGTCCCATCACTTCATGGGAAATAGATGGGGAAACAATGGAAACAGTGACCGACTTTATTTTTTGGGGGGGCTCCAAAATCACTGCAGATGGTGACTGCAGCCATGAAATTAAAAGCTGCTTGCTCCCTGGAGGAAAAGCTATGACCAACCTACACAGTATATTAAAAACCAGAGACATCACTTTACCGACAAAATTCTGTCTAGTCAAAGCTATGGTTTTTCCAGTAGTCATGTATGGATGTGAGAGTTGGACTATAAAGAAAGCTGAGTGCTGAAGAATTGATGCTTTTGAACTGTGGTGTTGGAGAAGACTCTTGAGAGTCCCTTGGACCGCAAGGAGATCCAACCAGTCTATCCTAAAAGAAATCAGTCCTATATATTCATTGGAAGGACTGATGCTGAAGCTGAAACTCCAACACTTTGGTCACCTGATGTGAAGAACTGACTCATTAGAAAAGACCCTGATGCTGGGAAAAATTGAAGGCAGGAGGAGAAGGGGACAACACAGGATGAGATGGTTGGATGGCATCACTGACGCAATGGACATGAGTTTGAGCAGGTTCCAGGAGTTGGTGATGGACAGGGAAGCCTGGAGTGCTGCAGTCCATGGGGTCGTAAAGAGTTGGACACGATTGAGCAACTGAATTGAACTGAACTAAATTAATGTCGACCGAATGCCCGCAAGGTACTAGATGCTTTTCATATTGTTTCATTTAAACCCCGCAACAATCACATATGGAAATTACAGACCAAGAGAGGAACTTGTTATTTTTAATGCAAAGGAAGCTATTCAACGTGAGAAGACTGGAATGGTGAGAGATGTTCATTCCCTTTTTTCGCATAAACAAGTGGTGGAGTTAGGATCAGAACTCAGGTCTGGAGTCTCTATGCTCAGTGTTTATTTGTTCCACTGTATCTGTCGTTAGCTTCTGAGATCCTAAGCTGGGCAGGGGGTGGGGGTGGGGAGAGGAGGTAGTCTAGAGGAGGGGGATGTAAGTGGTGGGAAGGCAGCTTCATTGAGGAATGACAGGACAGAGAGGAGGTGGGGTCCAAAGTGATGACGTGTAAGCAGGACACTGGCCAGCTAGGGAAGACTTGAACAGGACCCTCTACCTGGATGTGCTAGCTTCAAGTCCCAGGTTTGATTCTAGCTTCTCTTCTCTTCACCTACTAAATCCAGCTCATGGGCAGTTTCCCACCGCCCATTAAGACCTATCTCTTTCCACTGGTGGCGTCATGCTCACCATAAAGCGGAGGTGTTGCAGGCCTCCTCCAGCATGGCAGTATTTCCTGTCATTAGTATATTTTCCTCAGGGCCCAGCTCCAGAGAGGTCTTGGCTTCTCAGCCAAAAAGACCTGGATCGTCAGGCAGTAATTCTTCAATTTATTGCCCCTGTTTCACATTCCTGACCTGTGAGTATTTGCAGACAGAGACCAGCTTTCTGAAGCCCAGCCTAAGCTGCTTTAATTTTGTCATTGTCCTATAATTTCATGGAAATGGCTGCTCTGATGCCAACAAATGACTAATAAAATCCCTCTGCCACTCATTTTTAATGTCATTCTGGAACTCCAGAACAGGGACCATCTGGTCATGGTGCTTACTTTAATATAAAACGGGGGCTGAGTTGAAAATCATATTTCTGAGAGAAGGCTGGATGAACCTTCTGTTTGTGAACCCAAAGCACAGCAAAACAAGTATAGTGTTTCATCTGGGATGCTGACGAGATACGCTGAGCGCCGTGTAGGCAGCTCTGTCCATGGAGAGGTTAAATTCTGACATATACAAATATGATACACAGATATCAATCAGTACTACTAACTGTCACATGAAGAGCACTACCCATGTGTCAGGCAATGTGCAAAGCACCCTGGATTATTTTGTAATAGGCAGGTATTAGTGTACTCACTTTATAGGTGAAATAAATAGAGACTTACGGAAGTTATGGAAACTTGCTCCAACTCACACAGCTAGTAAATAACAGAGCCAGGCTTGGAACCGAGGTTCATCAGTCTCTACTTATGTGCTCTGAGCAACCGACTGACTCATTGCAGTAAGGGCTTTTGGAAGAAAAGCCATCCTAAGCAATGACTAATCTTTCAGCTCTGTAAATGGTGGATCCAGGAAGCTATGTGGAGATTTTTTTTTTTTCCTTTTTAATTTTGGAATTATTTTAGATTTTACAGAGAAGTTACAAAGACAGCAACAGAGTGCTCCCGTCTACCTTCATTCGGCTTCTTCTAATGTTAACTCTTACCTAGCCATACTGTATTTGTCAGAACTAAGAAAGTACCTTTGTTACAATACTAATAACTAAACTACAGACTTTGCTCAGATTGTAGTACAATTTTTATTTGTAAGTTTTTCTTGTAACTTTTGATTTTATCATCCTTTTTAGGATCTTTTTTGTTGTTGTTCTTTTAGTAAATTTGATTTTTTAAAAAAATTATTAAGGCTTTGGTTTTTTAGAGGAGTTTCAGGTTCACAAGAAAACTGAGAGGAAGGTACGGTGATTTCCCATATACTCTCTGTTGCCTCACATGAATAGCCTCACCCATTATCAGCAATCATTAATACAATGGTACATTTGTTACAGCTGATGAATCTGTTTTGACACGTCATCACCCAAAGTCCCTAGTTTATATTAGGATTCACTCTTGGTGCTGTATATTCTATGAGTTTAGAAAAATGTGTAATGTCATGTATCCCCCACTGTATTATCACACAGAATAATTACACTTCCTTGAAATTCCTCTGTGCCCTTGCTATTTAACCCCAGCTCTCCCTGCCAACTCCTGGCAACCATGGGTATTTCTTGCTATCTCCACAGTTTTGCTTTTTCCAGAATGTCATATAGTCGGAATCACATAGTATGTAGCCTATTCAGATTGGCTTCTTTCAATTTTAAGAAAACTAAATATGTGTTTAAAGTTCTCCCATGTCTTTTCATAGCTTAACAGCTCATTTGATTTTAGTGGTGAATCATATTTCACGGTCTGGATGTACCACACCACACAGCATTTATCCATTCTTCTAAGGAGGAACATCTTGGTTGCTTCCAAATCTGCTCTGAACATCTACATGCAGGTTTCAGGGTGGACAAAATTTTCAACACCTTTGGGTAAACACCAAGAAGTACAATTGCTGAATCATATGGTAAGAATATGTTTGGTTTTATAAGACCACCACCCTGTCCTCCAAATGCTGTACCATTTTGCATTCTTATCAGCCATGGATGAGAGTTGCTGTTGCCAGCACTTAGTGTTGTCACTGTTCGGGGTTTTGGCCTTTCTATTGGTTATATAGTGGTGGGTCTATCCATATATTTTTTAATGTTATAGGGAGTTGAATGTAGTTTTCCATTTTAAGTTGTATACTTCACCGTCACTGCTGTTGCCTGGCATCAAGGGCTCTGAATATTGCTGCATTGGGCTGAGTATACACCTCCTGGCTGCTCATGGTCAGGTAAGATCCAGACATTCTCCCTTCTGCTGCTCTTCTCCACTTTCAGCCTCATCTGGTTTCTGTGTGTGAATCTCAACTGTGTGACTCGACTTAGTCATTCTGACTCTGCTCTCAGATGCTTCTTCCCAAGATTTTGCAACCCGACTCAGAATGCGCAAGTCTCTGACCTCAGTTTCTACGTGCCGCAACAATTATCCTTCGGGACATGTTCCAAATTGACTGGAATTCAATTTCAATTGTCTCTCAAGCTTGACATTTAGGTTTTTGTGTTCTTATTGGGCTGTACCCTTACTCTGCTATCTCAATAATCACAGTGCGTGCAGAAAGACCTAAATCCCCACCCAGCATGTGTGGGCGCTCAGTTGCTAAGTCGTGTCTGACTCTTTTCTACCTCAAGGATGGTAGCGGGCCTGGTTCCTCTGTCCATGAGATTTTTCAGGCAAGAATACTGGAGTGGGTTGCCATTTCCTTCTCAGGGGATCTTCCTGACCCAGGGATTGAATTCATGTCTCCATTAATTTATCCCATTATATGGAGAAAATGTGAACCTAAAGTGTCTGAGTTACATAGCACATTACTGGAAAATTAGAAGACACGGAGCAGGAGATAAAACTCTGAGTATTCTTTAGTTGTTAGGAGAAGTGGAGCTTAAAATAAAAATTAAACAGAGATTAAACATCATGGAAAGGTATATTTTGGAAAAAACTTATAAGTCTTTTCCCTGCCAAAAGGCAGAAATATTTTAATCCAGTTTCGGAAAGGAATCCTGTTGTAATTCACAGAATTTAAACTTGGGCTTTGACCAGGCAAAACAAGTATTGAACTCAGACTTAACATGTCTGAAACAAATTGATTATTTCTTTTTTTCTGAAGTCTGTTCTTCCTCTCGCCCTTCCTCGTTTTATTACTGAGTCTACTGTCTTCCCAGGCACCAGGCTAGAAAAGTCATCTTTTATTGTGTTCATACTGATGTGAAATCAGTTACCAATTCCTGCAGACTTTGCCTCTGTCACTCTCACATTTGCCCATATTTTTCCATTTTCACTGTTGCTAGTCCTTTGCTTAGACTGTTTTACAAATGTCTTGATCTGTGTGTATCTAGTACATGTGTGGGCAGTTAAATTTCTAATATTTAGTCACTGCAGTTCATCAGTCTGTTCAAAAACCTCAATGGCATTCCCATACCTACTGGATTTAGAATAGACTTTACTCCAGCTTTTGAGGCTTTCCATAGTCTTATCCCACTTGCCCAGATATATCTATTATGACTCCCTTCTTTGCACACCATAAACTAGCCTTACTGGTCTTTGTTTTTCCCTGAATGGATGCCGCAGGGCATTTGCACATGCTACTTATTCCACTTGGGAAGGCCTTGTCTATTCCCACTCCTAATATCAGTTTGATGGTATACAGTACATCAAGGGTTAGCAAACTACATCCTGAATGCCAAATCTGGGCTGCTACTGCTGCTAAGTCACTTCAGTCATGTCTGACTCTGTGTGGCCCCATAGACAGCAGCCCACCAGGCTCCCCAGTCCCTGGGATTCTCCAGGCAAGAACACTGGAGTGGGTTGCCATTTCCTTCTCCAATGCATGAAAGTGAAAAGTGAAAGGGAAGTCACTCAGTCGTGTCTGACTCTGCGACCCCGTGGACTGCAGCCCACCAGGCTCTCCTGTCCATGGGATTTTCCAGGCAAGAGTATTGGAGTGCGTTGCCATTTCCTTCTCCAATGCATGAAAGTGAAAAGTGAAAGAGAAGTCACTCAGTCGTGTCTGACTCTGCGACCCCCTGGACTGCAGCCCACCAGGCTCTCCCGTCCATGGGATTTTCCAGGCGAGAGTACTGGAGANGTTGCCATTTCCTTCTCCAATGCATGAAAGTGAAAAGTGAAAGAGAAGTCACTCAGTCGTGTCTGACTCTGCGACCCCCTGGACTGCAGCCCACCAGGCTCTCCCGTCCATGGGATTTTCCAGGCGAGAGTACTGGAGAGGGGTGTCATCGCCTTTTCTGAAATCTGGGCTACCAGGTTGCTTTTACCGATAAAGTCTTATTGGAACATAGTCACATTCATTTCCCAGCTCATTCTTTTCCGTATGCTTTCTAAGGCTGTTTTTGCACTGAAACAGCAGTGTAGAGTAATTGTGACAGAGACCTTATAGCCTGCAAAGCTTCAAATATTTATTTTCTGGTCCTTGAAAAAAAAGTAATTCTAATCCCCAATACTAATTTCCTTAACTGAATATCCAATTCAATGTGTTTTAGCAAAAATTTGTTGAGCTCCTACCATGTGCCAAATATACAAATACAAAAGATATGAACCATCCCTCAAAGATTTTGGTGTCTAAAATTGATGACAAATTTATAAGCAAATTCCTCTACAGTATGATAAGTGGATAACAGCATATACAAGAGATATCTGGAAGCAGAGAATAGAGAATTATTAATCTAGTTAATAGCTGAGTTGGGTTTGAAATTATATATAGGAGTTTATCCTGGAGACAAGACATTAAAGTTGTTCTAGACAGAGGAAGAACAGATGCAAAGGTGTAGAGGCACATAACCTCATGGTCTCTTTGGGGAAACTTGGGAAGGCTCTTACAGAAACAAATGGAAGAGACTAATTGGTCTATGCAGTCAGATTAACCTAGGTGTGAATTCTGACTCTGATACTCACTAGTTGTACAACTTTGAGTAGATCCTTAGCTTCTAATAGTCCATTTTTTCATCCTAGCAGTATTTACACAAATCAACTGATGTGATATAGGTGAAAGTTTCTGGCATAGTTTGATGCAGTTTATGTGCCCCCCCAAAACATAGTTCCTAGTATGTAGCAAAACAAAAATGTTTATGTAGGTTAGAATAGGACAGGAAGGGTGAAGAGAAAGACACGTGCATGCTCAGTTACTCTGTCACATCTGACTCTTTGTGATCACGTGGACTATAGTCCACCAGCGTCCTTTGTCCATGGGATTTTTCAGGCAAGAGTACTAGAATAGGTTGCCATTTCCCACTCCAAGGGATCTTCTTGACCCGGGGATTGAACTCATGTCTCNTGGAGTGGGTTGCCATTTCCTTCTCCAGGGGATCTTCCCAACCCAGGGATCAAGCCTATATCTCCTGCATTACAGGTAGATTCTTTACCTCTGAGCCACCTGGGAAGCTCTTTCTTGTATGAAATTGCATTTTTCTGAGCTGTTTTGTGAGGATAGGAGGGGTTATGCATGCTTGAAATTTTGGCAAAATGAGAAAACTGTTTATGGTAAGTGACTTGAAATTTTCTCCTCTGTTATTCAGAATTTATGAAGTTTAAGGTACTTTCTGGGTCTCCTCATCCTCCTTTATTTTTTCATTATAACTGTCACTTATTTAGTATCTAATATGTGCTGAGTGTTTTATACATGTAATCTCATGTAATCCCCATAAAGACTCTTTGAAGTATCTCATTCTACTGACTCAAAAGCACATATGTAAAGGGATGATTTCACCTCTTTCTCAAGATCACACAGCTAGCTGGACTCATCCTTGTCCTATCTGCCTGTATCAAAGCCATGATTTAATCACACTCTTCTGTCAAGCCCCTTGTCCACCCCAACTCTAGCCACTCAGGACTGTAATGCTGAACTTTTTAGTGTCTATTTTTAAGGCAATCGTTTTCAGAGTTAAAGGTTTTAGTTAAATATAGGGTTTCATTAAGGTTTACTTCCAAAATGTACACTTAGGAGTAGAGTCTTTAATCCTTTAATAATGTTATCAACATGTGTTCTTAACATCATAAATTCTCAGAGTAAAACATGGTACTAAAGGGCATTTAGTTTGATGTTGGAACTTCCTCTATAACATCTTTGCTATCAAGCTTCACCTCTTTTGAACAAAGTGTTCCTACTGTCTGCCCCAGTATCCCATCCCCTCCTTGGACATGAGGCTTTGAGATTTAATGTCTGGTCACTGAGCAAAAATGTTGGTGTTAGACAGGGGAGGCACTGGCCCAGGGAAGTCACATGTAATTGATTCCTAGATACAGGATGTACTTCAGGAACAAGGACTGGTATTGAAAAACTTCTTTTGTCTTGCCTTCACTTGTTTAGATTACTGACCACCAAAATAGGGAAATGTAAACCTGCATGAGAGTTTGTCATTCTACCACTTGCCTTCTTTCCTCAGCGGAAAAGGTCCACCTTGAATGATAGGATTTTAAAAGACCCAGCTTTATAATCACAACACATCGATGCATCTTTATTGATGCCCAGTGAAGACAGTAAACTGTCCTTATGCATTTTCAGACATTGTGTTAAGTGTTTAGGGCCTTCTTTTGTTTAATCTCATGAAAAGGAAATACCACCTACGGATATGATGAGGACTAAATGAGATAAGACAGAAAAAGCACTTAAACCCAGCCTGTCTGGACCCCCTATAATCCTGGGTGAATGTACCGTGATTATGATCAGTTACTTTCTTACTCTTACAGGAGAGGCTGGAGTAGGCTGGTAATGGATAATCACCCTGAATATCAACTCACATTTTTTACTTGACACCATTTTCAACCTGCTGTGAAACTCTATCCAGACCCTAAAGTGACCCTATATCCACTCTGCTGCCAATTTCAACATGAAGTGTTCTACTTTTCACCGCTGATCAAGTCTGTTTGGGACAAAGGCTGATCTGAGGTCTGATCACAGTGAAAGAGATTCTATTGCCAGTAATAAACAGTCAGCCTGGCCAGCCATGATCAGAGACTTGACCTTAAAGTGTTGACACGACAGCTGGCAGATTTGAATACTGGGAATGAACAAGTCACAACAGCTCCAGCAGGCCTCTGGACAAACATATAGACAATGACGTGCATTTCAGTAATTAGAGTCCAGACAAGGTATTGCAGGGAAACCAAGGGACCAGCCCACAACACTTAGCATTCTTAACTTGTTTACCCAGAAACTAGAGGAAGGAGAAGTCAGTGATTAGTAAAACAAACGTTTCATGAACAAGCTTACTCTTGGGTACAGCTTCTTTTTCTGAATCCTAGAATTTCCACCCACCACTGACCTTGATTTGTAATAATGTATCCATAAGTCTCATTTCCAGCAAGAGAAACTAGAGGAGGGTGCTCTCTGCTTTCTTTTAACATGGTGACAAGAATATCTGGGAGCAGGAAGTAACCTTTCAAATTAATTAATTATAATGTATGACATTGAAAATGCCAAATAAGAACATCAAAAAGCTTATTATTACTTTCCAGATTCCAATCAACTGTGTATTTGTAAAAGTGCTCTGAGTTAACAAAATTTTGAGTGGAAAAGGGTTTGAAACTTACCCATTCGATAACCTTTCATAATGGTTTAGCAATTCCAAGATTATCTAGGTCAGACTGCATGGCCTCAAGATCATAGTAAATTAATAACTTCTTATACAGAAATTGCCAGAAATCAGGAGGAAATTAGATGTATAAGTAGAGATTTGTGAAAATTGGAAATGACAGGAAAATTCAATTTCTTACTATGTATATCAGGCACTTCATTAAAAACTTAACCTTGTTTGCTTTTTAAAAATCAAGACAACACATTCAAAAATTTAAAACACAAGTACAATAACTAAACTTTTACTACCAACTTCTCTCTCCCTCAGTCCCAAACCCATTCCCACTTTCAAACATTTTAGAAGTATCTTTTATTTCCATATTAATACATACATTGGACTTCCCTGGTGGCTCAGATGGTAAAGCGTCTGTCTACAATGCAGGAGACCTGGGTTCAATCCCTGGTCGGGAAGATCCCCTGGAGAAGGGAATGGCAACCCACTCCAGTACTATTGCCTGGAAAATCCCATGGACAGAGGAGCCTGGTAGACTACAGTCCATGGGGTCGTAAAGAGTTGGACACGACTTCACTCACTCACTCACAATACATTTATAATGCTTTTTGATTATTTTAAAAACTTTTAGACATTNTACTATTGCCTGGAAAATCCCATGGACAGAGGAGCCTGGTAGACTACAGTCCATGGGGTCGTAAAGAGTTGGACACGACTTCACTCACTCACTCACAATACATTTATAATGCTTTTTGATTATTTTAAAAACTTTTAGACATTGCCTACTGAATAATGATTTTCTGTATGGAAAAATGAGGATTCTCTCTCTTAGCTCAACCCCTTCCTCCATAGACCTAATATGATTCTGTTCAAATTTTATTAAACCAAGAACGTGAGGACAGGTCAAAAGACTGAAAAAAAGGGCGGGGGGGAATTGAATGGAATGATGATTTTTTAAACTTGGCTACTCATTTTTGCTTGAAATTACTGTGTAAGCAGCAAATTAGAAATTCAAAATATATACCTAAGCATCAAGCTATAATTCTATGGACAACTGGTCTTCCGGGCCTCTCTTTGTTTCTCTCTGAAGTACAGACTGAGTTCAAGGTTTCAATAGTCGACACAGTGTCCAGACTCCTCCAGGTCAGATGAATCAGGACATGGAGTCATAGCTGTTGAGCTTGCCTTTGGTGATGGTGGTGGGCATTGGGGCTATGTCAACACTCTGCTCGTGCGTGCATGCTAAGTCACTTCAATCATGCCTGACTCTCTGGGACCCCAAGGATAGCAGCCTCCCAGGCTCCTCTGTCCATGGGGATTGTCTAGGCAAGAATACTGGAGTGGGTTGCCGTGCCCTGCTCCAGGGGATCTTCTCGACCCAGGGACCAAACCCATGCCTCTTATGTCTACCTGCATTTTTAGGCAGGTTCTTTTACAACTAGTGCCACCTGGGAAGCTCCATGTCAGTACTCCAGGCCTATACAATTATTTTATATACATATTTATATCGCTTGGTCTATAAAATAATTCTATTCAAAAAATATTTTTTAAATTTTGTCTAAAAATTCAAATAATATGTATTCATGTAAAGCTTAAAAACACTTTTATGATTATATAAATATTTAAAAATAGTATGAGAATAATTATTCTTGGTACCTATTTCTATAGTTTTATCATTTAAAGTTATACCTAGATCTAATATCAAGACACTGGACAATTTATGAAGAGTGTAATTTTTAATGGTCTTATTATTTTAGTTTTTGTCCACAAAATTGCCTGCATCTTCCTTAAAGTTGCATTTTTTAGTGGTTAATAAGTTTGACATTTTGAAAACCTTAATTGACTTTTCTCTGTTGACCATACAGTTTTTACTGAGAAAATTCTCTCTCTAAAGCTGCTGAGATATTTTGTAATTTCAGAGTAAATTCTGCTCAATGAAGGATAGTCTTAAGGGAGTTTATTGAATTTTATAAATATTTTACTCTATTTTAAACATACTGCTTTCTACTCTTCATTCAGAATGCTTCTTTTTTCAAATATTTTTGGGAATCCAGACACATCAAATAAGTTTTCTCTATTTTTACAAATTTAATCTTTTGCCACATTTAGAAGCTGCAATGTCACAGGTCTTCTTAATTTTATTGCATTCCATTCTGAAGAAGTCCATAAAAAGGTTCTTCTCACAAGTTGAAATATTTCAAAACACAACTACAGAATTTCAGACTTAAATTGTGTTCACTATGCTACCATCATCTAATTTGTTCAATTCCTTCCTTGTTTTTGTAGAAATAAATTATAATGTATTTTCATCTGCAGAGTTTATTTTTAAGAACTGTAATTACCAAAAGTTTCACAAGTCAGTTGGAAGCTCCTTTACTTTTTAAGATTTTAATAAAAGTTTTCTAACTATCTCTGAACATAATTTAGAATTCTCATTTTCAGAACAGAAGCTTAATGCCAAGGCAGAATATTTACAATGGTACAAAAAGTAGTGTGTGTGTGTGTGTGTGTGTGTGTGTGTGT